>CM057234.1:50449310-50871810 GCA_029891385.1 Erythroxylum novogranatense | reverse complement strand
AAGCAATTATTACAAAGCATTCCCGCCATTTAAGTAAATTGCTAATATGAATTTCAGAAACGTTTTTTACTGTTTATGTAAAAAAGCAAACCACCTTGTTCAACAACCTGCGTTTTTACAAACAAAGTTTTTAGTTTTCATCTCCTTCTCAAGTGAAATAAATAAAAACCATTTGTCTATGTTTTGCAGAAACTTGAAAAATCACTATCTTTTGGCTTTGTTTATTGAGAAGCTACTTGTTAAAGAAATGTAGTTATTTATGTTGTTATAACAGTAATTGTTGTGGAAATTCAGAATTCATTGTGATATAAGTTGTATCTTTCTGTTAAACGTTATGGTATTCAATGTGATGTAACTGGTATGGTTTGTTAATAAATAGTGGTTTGACATACAAGTTAGTGGTAATTAATATCTGAATGTTAAGTTAGTTGTGATGTATGTTTGATGGCAGTGGTTTGTATGTATGAATTTTAATGGTTTCTGATTTTTTAGGGAGTCCTTATAGCTATTTTTTTTACGTAGACATCAGTGATAATTAATTTTTTACAGTTGATTTGGTTAACATTAAGTTGTAGTTAATGTTAAAGTGAACATATCATTTGTAATATGGAAACAACTTAGCATCGAATCTCTTGTAGGTTTTCCTGATACAGGAATGACATAATACATAGATGGATTAAAAAACCATAGCTCCTACGTTGTTTTATATGGTTGTTTTTGGTTGTCTTAATAATTATATGTGAAATTAATGGGCCTCATTTTTTAATTTCACCGTTGTGAAAATGGAAGGTACATCAACTCCATGCCGCCGTTTAAATTATGAAAGTGATAACGAGCAACGTAACAATGATTTTGCGTTTCGGAACGAGAGTTTGAATATGAATTCAAGATATTTGGTTGGAAGAGAGTTAGTATCAAAAATTGGCATGCAATTCGAGACAAAAGAAGAAGCTTATCAATTTTATTTAATTTATGCCAAGCATATGGGATTTGGAATTAGAAGGAGTAAAAGTCACAAAGACAAAAGTGGTAAGTTGATTTGTAGGCTCTTTGTTTGTAGTGATGAGGGTAAACAGATGACCGACAGAAGAGACTTGTATGTAAGAACTCCACGTGTAGAAACAAGATTTGGTTGTGAGGCAAGGATGAAAGTTAATAGTTTACAAACTGTAAAATTTCAAGTCATTCACTTTGTGGAGGAGCACAATCACTACCTTTCATCCCCAAACAAAACACATTTTCATAGAAGTCACAGGAAGATATGTTCAATTACGACTATGCAAATTGATATGGCAAATGATGTCAGAATTCTTCCAAAAGCATCTCATGATCTGATGGTGAGACAAGCAGGTGGTAGAGATAATGTTGGCTTTATTCCAGATGATTACAGGAATTATTTAAGGTCTAAACGAACTACAGGCATGAAAAAGGAAGATACACGTGAGCTGTTACGATATTTGTATAAGATGCAGGTAGATGATCTAAATTTCTTTTATGCCATTCAAGTGGACGAAGATGATTTGATCACTAACATATTTTGGTCTGATAGAAAAATGAGGAACGATTACTTAGACTTTGGTGATGTAGTGTGCTTGGATACTACTTACAAGAAGAATGGTGAGGGTCGTCCACTTGCTTTGTTTGTCGGTGTCAACCATCATAAGCAAACAACAATTTTTGGTGGTGCACTCCTCTATGATGAAACTACATTTACATTTGAGTGGTTGTTGGAGACATTTCAGAGAGCGATGTATGAGAAAACGCCTACCACTATTCTTACTGATCAAGATGCAGCAATGACAAAGGCATTAGCGCAAAGATGGCTAAATACTCATCATCGATTGTGTATTTGGAACATTTATCAAAATGTTGCGATACATTTGAGTGGTGTATTTTTGAACTATAAAGAGTTTTCAAGGGATTTTAGCGCATACATATATGAGTATGAAGAAGAAGAAGATTTTTGCATTGCATGGACGAAGATGTTGGAAACATATGAACTTGGAGATAATGACTGGTTGAAACGTTTGTATGGCATAAAGCAAAAATGGGCTTTGGTTCATGGCTGGAAAATATTTTGTGCAGACATGATGACCACGTAACGAAGTGAGAGTATGAACAGTATGATAAAAAGGTACGTAGTTACCAGCATAACTTATTACAATTTTTTAACCACTTCCAGAGGCTTATTGATGATCGTAGATATGAGGAGTTAAAAGTTGATTTTAGAAGTAGTGTGAGCAATCCAACATTGTCAGCACCGATGAAAATTTCAAAGCATGCATCTACTGTGTACACGCCAGAAGTATTTAAATGGTTTCAGGATGAATGGAATCATTGTCATGATTATAGTTTTCGTCTTATCGGTGAGGATGGAACATTAGAGAAATATGAGATTAGTGTTGTTGGGAAGAGCTACACTCAATTGGTCAGCTATGATTCTTGTAATGATGAAGTTCATTGTAGTTGTGGGAAGTTTGAGTTTGTTGGCATCTTATGCTCTCATGTGTTGAAGGTTTATAGCTTGAAGAATATTTGGACAATCCCAAGCAAGTATATTTTGAAAAGATGGACAAGGAAAGCCAAAAGTTGGTCGATTGCACAAATGGAGTCAACTGTCAATGATACTAATATGGATTCAAAAATGCTGTCAAGTATTAGGTATAAATAATTGTGTACATTAAGTATGCGATTGGTGACAAGGGTAGCAGAGAGGAGAGATACGTACAAAGTTGTGAAAGACAATCTTTTGAACATGTTGAAGATGGTTGATGAGAAATTGGAAGGTGAAGAAATCGTTGATGAAGAGAACTAAATTGCACCAGATCATGAGTTAAGCCAATGCTCACACTCAAATAATGAAAGGAATGTGCTGAATGAAGCTGAAAGTAATGTTGCCGACATGAATCACATAAGAGGTCTAAAAATGAAGACAAAGCCAACATCAAGTAAGCAACTGAGGGGTGGACTAGAGAAAAGTTCTAAGAAGAGGAAGAATGTGAAGAATTGCAACACTTCAACAAATGTTGATATCCCTTTGTCCAACACTCAGGTTAAACTTTTGGTGATATCAGTTTGCAATGATGTATATAATTTCTGCACTTAGTATTTTAAGTTAATTTCGCCCAAACGACTTTATTTAGGAATCTGCAGATAATTCCCAACAAACTCAGATTATCTCCAGTAGCGAAGCTCCCATATTTCATCAACATCAGGTTGGTTATTGGGTAATTGACAAAGTTTGCATGTGTTGTGCTATTTATTTTCAACTAAATTTGCTTTGATTGCTTACGAGGAAAACCAAAAGCAGACAGTATCTATTTGTAAGGATTGCATAAGTTTGGCCTCCAATCATGAAGATCGGCTACAACTATCTCAGGTTCAATTTCTAAAATTGTCTTATTGGTATAATAATTTGAATCAATGTAATCTTTTATTTATCAACCAATTGGTTATGAAAATAATGAATTGCAGGCAATAGGTGTTCATATGGATAAGTCAACAACGTTATACAGTAATCATCATTATGCAACAACTCCTCTGGTATTCTTTGTTAAACTATTTGTTTCTATTTTTTTAAATATTATATGTATGTAATGGGTTATTAAACTTTGAATCATTTATGGTGTCAGATAAATGATATAGGAAGAAGTCAACAACATGTTAGTGTTGTTATCCCACCTTCAATGCGCATGACTGATTTACTTATGGTAATTCAAACAAAGTATTTGTCTTAATTTCAATTAGGTTTCATAATTGCATTACATGTTTTCTTTTGTTTGATTTATTCGACATGCATATTGATTTATAGGCACAGCAGACATTTGGTAATGCAAATTTGGAAGAAATAAACAATTTAGGAGTTGGTATGTCCATTGACAACTGTCACAGTTGCCTTCATGCTAAAAAGTTTTGTGTGTGTACAAGATGATTCTGATAATAATGTAAGCATGAAGCACCATATACCAGTTTGTCGTAATTTGTCATAAAATTGAACTATGCTTAATTTGTGTGAACAGTAGCTGATTTTTATCAAATTTTAGACATATATTAAACATGTAATTCATGAGAAAATAAAAATAGATTAGACAAAGTATGTCTATCGAAAATTAAAAAATGATGTCTTACACTCACATATGTATTTTATTGGATGTTGAAAAATAATACTTACATAGGTAAGATAATTATGTGAATGGAGAGAAACAATTCATTCGAAATACATATAAAATTGATTACACGCATCAATCTTTCTGGATTAATGCTTTAGATTTTTTTGCTTTACTACTCTGCATTTCTTATTCTGTTTTGTTCTTCTTTGTGCTGCAATTCCTGAAGGAAGAGTCATTTTGCGGTGTTTTAGAAGCAGTGTAGGAATGAAGATGAAAGCAAGACAAGTGAGAAAAATGATGCTACATGCAAAGAAAGATTGAACAATGAAGAATTAGAAGATGTTCAGCAAGCTTAGAGCTGATACTACATCAACTGAAGAGATAAACCTAAAGTAGAGTTATAAAATTGTTGACACATGTTCTTAACTAATTCATGAAGCAAATTACTGAACCAACTTAATGTGAAGCCGTACTAGTCAATGGAGGAGAGGAATTGAAGGTCAAACATATATTAGCATTAAAGAAAATCAAACAAGTAAAGCATCAGTTTATGTTCTCATTCTGCTTCTCTTCCTCACACTTATTGACTGTGCACATTCCTCCACAAATCTCAACATGTCTGGCTGCATGAAACAACACAAATCAAAACTTTTGTGTCTTGTCAAATGAAGAAATATGTACTAAACTAGTTTTTATGTTTGAGGTCATGTTATTACCTTAGAGATTTAGAAATAGATGCAATAGAATGCTTTGGAGCTAATATAAATAATATATATTTTCATTGTCTTTTCATGAATGTGGAAAATAATTCGAAAAACCTTATCAATACAACCTTTAGATTAGTTCATTTTCCTTCTTCCCATTTCTGTTTTTGTTTAGCAGAAGCTAATCAAAATTGATGATTGAGTAGCTGAAGTGGTATAACTTACATAAAACAAAAGGATTGAATTTTTATAGAAGTTGTAAAATTGAATGTATAATGTATCTCAAATGAATTACAACTCAGATTCCTCATAAATTGGTGAATGTATAGTTAAAAATTGGTGTTTTTGAGAAAATGGTTGTTTCTCCCCTTTGGACCCGAAATCAACTTCTGTATTGAAAGTATCTGTTTTATATATATGTTGTCTCAGCTACTCACACCTTAAAAAGACTAAATCTACTTCTAAAATGAAAACTGAAAATGACAATGCAAGCAGCTCATATGAAATGAATTGGATGTTGTGTGTTGATGAATTTTGTGGCTTTCACTCTCAAATGCAAAACTAACGCTAACTTCAAGTTTTTTTTCAATATATCAGAAACTACAGCTGCTATTCAACTTCATAATAACAAAAAAACACTACAAAATCAACTTGAAAAATAACTAGAAAATACAAGCATAACCTGATGAGTAAAAACCTAGACTAATACAATCTGAAAAAAATGAGGGAACTTGCACTCCAACAGAAAAATAGAACTTCAAGTCTACTCCAAGTTCAAACCTTTGTACAGGAATAGAAATTTCAGATATTCAACAAACAGCTTTAACTAAGATGAGCTTAACTCCAATTGATTCGTCCAACAATAATTACACTGAGTTGATGTGCATCAGATGGAAATTCTCAACAAAAAGGCAACGCCTTGAGTTTTAAACATTTAATGTATTCTCTGTTGTAAGTGTCACACATTGTTAATGATCTATCTATCTCTCAAATGTATGAAAATTTTGAGAAGCAGTTTTTGTAATACAAACTGAGAATTTGCAGAAAAATGGAGTTGTAGAAATTTCATAAATGGAAATTTGCACTTTCAAATTTGCTTCTTTTCCACTCTTACAAATCTTCGCCCCATCTCGCCACACACATTCATAACATCTCAATAGGAACACAAGAAAATCTAGAAAATGAAAAATATGAATAGAAGAAAAATTTTCAATTGACTACAGGATCTCTTTTCCATTGCTTCAGATTTTTTTGCTTCAGGTTTTAATAACTCTGTTTCAAGTTTTGCTTCAGGTTTATTGACTGTAGGCTTTTTGTTTGTAGTGGGGAGGAGTTATGTAATGTCTGTCATTTATTGATGTTTTTTAGTTTAAAAAAAAACAACCCAACTTGGATGTCCTATCATCATCACGTGCTTGAATTCTCCTGTTAGAAAATCCCCGTCTTTTTTCTTCTTTGTTGTTAACTCACTGACTTGTTTCTTGAGTTCTAAAATAGCAACACAAGTCTTGAAGAGGCCCCCATGAAGGATTGAAGAAACCACCTTCAGCACCCAACATGTCGAGCAATGTATCTGATGCAGATCAAATCGTCAAGCACAACCTGCACTGTTCACACAAGTTTCCTCCAAATGATAAATGTTGGAATTGTTGTCCATCGATTTTGATCTAAATGTATGAAGTGCCTCCAAATCATAAGACTACAATCCCTCACAAATTAGTGAATGTATGACAAATGATTTTGTGTAAATTGAAAACGAATGTCGCTCTCCTATTGTATCCGAACAGTGAACTTTAGTTTTTCAAACTCTGAGTGTGTGAAATCTACTTCAGCTAATCATTATTCAAAATAAAACTTTGCTTTTGAAGAAATAAAAATGATATAAAAAGATGTCAATCAGATCAAAAGAAATAGAATTGAATCTTGCAATCTAATGTAATTTTGGTTTCACTCTCAAAACTTATCCCAAACTAATTTCAGTCGTTTTTGAAAAAACAGAACATCCACAAAATGCTCCTTCTAAAACTGAACTTCTGAACTTGCTACTGGTAATCAAAACATAGGAAAACATAACATAACATAAATATGAATAATGAAACTTGAATAGAAGATTTTGTTTTTGATTTCTTTATCCATCCAAAAGTGAAATTAAGAGCTTTATATGTAGCTCTTCCATGTTCTGATACAATCTGATTTTTAACTAAAGGATAAAGACTTTAACTAATGAGTAAAACTTCTCTAGTGTTGACATTTCCTAATTTGACAAAACATAGCAGCAATTCATTTTGTTTTTAACATAACTAGAACTAACATTGGTAAAAGTTGAAACTTCTAGCATGAGCAGTAATTAATTTTTTCAGCAGCAACTTGATTCTTTAGTAACTAAATTCCTGACATGCAAATCCGATTGTCAGACCATGAGAGTGAAATGCTTAATGGATGGACTAGCTGCACTTGTTTTGGTTATCTCTAATAACTCTTGATTATGTTGACTAATCTAACTTGATTTGCTTCAGGTAATCATTCTTCCTACTCTGCATCTCTTCTTATGATTTTCTTGTTGCTGCAAAATTTTATTTTTCTTCAATCTGCAGAGCTGCATCAATTTCCTTTGAATTCCTTCAACTCCTTTTCTTCTTGATCTTCAATCTTCAGAACTTTGTTTCTTGAATGCATAGCTTTCAGAATTATCCCCAAACTCAATAGCTCGATTTTTCTGATCAGTCTTGGAGGCTTCAACTTCATATTCACCTTCCTTTTCTTCTTTAGTTTGATTGCCATTGCAATACCTTCAGCTAGCTTCAACATAGAAGGTTTTACAAAATAATTCATTCCAATAAGAACCAGGTGCAACCAAACAAGCAAATATACATGCTAATTAATTTCAATCTCCATAACTTATGAGGATAATTGCTGGTTGTATTGTTTTTTGATAAACTAAATTAGCAAAAAATCAAAAAGTAAAAGAAGCAAAACTCTCAGCTACCATCTCCTAAAAGTAAATCAGAGGATATCTTCTTTACTAAATACCATATTAGCAGCAGAAATAACTATGAATTGTTTATTCCTTGTACCAAAAGAGAGATAAGAGGGAGAGAGTAGAGTTTACCTTGAGGATATCAAAGACTTTCTCAGCAATATATTTTTGTTCAAGGGTGGCACCTTTCTGCTGAACCTTATCTGGATGGATGCATAATCATAACAAAAAGTAATTATCCATACAAGATCTACTATCCGGGTTTTTATCATTACGTTGGAAAGAAAAGGAGAATACATCAGATTGTGAGTAGACAGCAAAGTTCAACTTCCACAACAGAATATCAGGATAAATTATTTCTATAGAAGTCCACCTAACAACGGAATGCCTTAAGCAGAAAGGATACTGGAGAGCTCAAATCCTTAATTGCATTGTATAAGATAATGCTGCAATACACAATAATTGGTCTCTGAGACATATCTTATTTATAGGCAATCAGTAATGGTAACTAAGTTTCTTTCGAAGACAATTCATGACTAAAATTCTTACATTGGACAAAATTTTGCAATCAGGTTTGCTGATGACATGTTTCTATTGGTCATCTCATTGGCTGGAGGTGGTAAAACATTTCTAGGAGGCCAGTGAAAGTTATTTGTTTCACTGCCGGTAATTTGTTGAATTCTAGTCCTTTAATAAGACAAGTAACCTTCAGTACATCTACAGTCAAGGAACTATCAATAGACAACGTATTTTGATATCAGAGATCACAAACAAGAATGAGAAAAAAGATATGGGAAAACACAATCACCAATTATTTGTTGTAGTATAGCTTCTATCTGCTCAGAGTGGTGTATGAATGTGAGAATGCATAAATTTTCCCCCAATAAATGTTATACAATACAGGAAATGAAAATCATAAGAATTATATGAGACCTAATGAAGGGTTAGGTAGCAGTATATGATTGTTTCTGCATTTGGAATAAACTTCAACATAGTTCTCTTTATAACCAAGCGCAATTTATCTAATTACAAGAAAGCAATTATATTTCTTAAAACAAAAATTGAGGGTCAATTGGAATCATCTATTTAGGTTATGAATGGTATGAAATTCAAAACTAACACCGAAAATTATACCTTGTAAAAGCTGAAACTAGATCATCTTTGGTAAAACTATCTTCCACAGAGCCAAAGTCGTGCAAATATAAACAATCAGAAATGCCGCAAGGCTGGAATAAACAAAGCATTAACATATTAACAACAAAGGCATGGCAGACTGCAGGCTTATAAGGAAAAAGTTTGTCCGCATAGAGATAATACATGCATTTGAAAAAAAAAACAAGATTTACCATGTTTTTCAGCCATGCATGACAGTATTTGGTGGCGCCAAAGCATGCCCTATGATTAGAATCTCATGTTAATTATCAAACAGTAATAAAGGAAAAATGAACCTCGCACAAATACTGTCTACTTACCTTAAAGATTTACCTTCTAACACAAAACTATGCACCGATTGTATACAGCATACTACTTCCTCCTCTTTCGAGTATGTTATATACCTAAAATTAAATGACACCAGTCACTCTGCATATTCTACGGATAAACATATTTAGACTGAGTACAGTATAGAACAGGTTCAACCCAGTGAAAACAACAATTAGCCTGTAACTTACAAACAATAGCTGTTGTTTGATGAAGTTTGAATAGCCCAGTTGATGTTCAGGAGATGGATACCTTCATAACTTTCCCATATTGTCAAAAGTATTCTTTTTGTTGAAGAAGCTGGTACAAACCAAAGGTTCTAGGTTGGAAGTTTTATAAAAAAATATGAAGATGCTAAACATATTGGTTCACGGATTACAATTTGAATCGAACGTTCTTAGATTATCTTCCATATGATTGGTTGCATTTTCATTAAACTTTCAACGTCAAGATACCGCAAAAAAGGAAGTCGCGTTGGGGTTTCATGTCCGATTAGGCCTCCGACGTTCAAGTAAGGTTTTTGGTGAAGGTAAGTCTGCTATAATCGAGAGAATTGGGGTTGTGATTGCGTCCTACTGTTATGGGAGAATTATACCTTATATATGGGATGGATCTAGGTTAGGTCTTTACGTTAATGCAGACGGGGTCTCTCATGCCGACGGGCTGAGAAGAGCATGGATTGGGCTTGGGCTTGCCATAACCATTAGGTAGGAGAGGATCTTTGAAGAATGGACCGATCGGCCCACGAGTAGTTTTGACTGGGTCCGGGCCTGACACGGCCGACCCGACCATAAGTCCCCCTATTCCTCGAGTCTGAGAGAAGAGAAGGGTCGGAGGAGTATATAAAGGTTTTGTAGCTCGTACGTGGGACGGTTCGCAACTGGGGCTATCGGTCGCACATCGAGGCGTAGCTCGTCAGTAGGACAGCTTATGAAGTGGTTAATCGGTCGGGTATTGCCGTTGTGGCTCGGTCATGGGACAGCTCGGGCAGTCTCGATCGATCAGATGCTGACCAATTATGCGTGACTGCTCGGATACCGACCGGTTGTGCGTAATTGCTCGGATGCCGACCGGTTGTGTGTAATTGCTCGGATGCCGATCGGTTGTGCGTAATTGCTCAGATGCCGACGGGTTGACTGAGTGCCCCAACTGATCGGCCTCGGCACTTATTGCGTGACAGTTCGCGCTGAAACAGATCGGGTGGTTATCATTGGTGAGCATGCGGAGCATTTATTGTAGACGGCGCATGCTGTCTGACAGCTTTCAGAATCTGAAACGTATCGTCCTCATAACCGTCGTACAGCTATCATGTGTGTCCTTTCAACTGTACGCGCTGCTCTTGTTTTGAATAACCCTGATTCTCCTTGGTTTGGATTCAGCCGCGTGTCTGAGCCTGCTCGGATTTTCTCCACGTGTCGAGCTTTGATTGAATGTTCCTTCTACTGACCCTCTATAACTATTCAGAGTCGATGAGTTGCGGCGTTTTTTACCGTTTGCCTTCGTTCTCCAGCTTACACTTTGCTTTCACTTGCTCTTTATCGTTCACGGTTCCCAGAAATTTCTTTTACTCCGCTGTCCGATTTCCCCATTCTAATCTCTAAATAGGTACGTCCTTTTTCTTCGTTCCTTCTTCATTCCTTTTTCTTGGTAAGCATGTCGACGGGTAGTTCCAGAAGTATGGTAGGAGGTATCGAGGAAGTGTCGACGAAAGAAAGGAAGGACGGGTTGGTTGTGGAGTCGCCGCCGAGAGGTGAGTCGAAGATGAGGTTGGGAGAGCTGCAGCGGCTAATCATTAGGTGTAACATTCCTGCATCCTGGGGGCCTAGGCTAGCTATCGGTAACGAACGAATCTTCAGCAATCTGAGTGGGTATTTCGCTATTTCTGAGAGTTTTTTCTTGGTTGGCGGCATGAGGCTTCCATACGCCCCGATTATTGACGAGGTGTGTATCGCCTATCAGCTGATGCCGAGTCAGATCCCTCAGAATGGCTGGAGGTTTATTGGTGGTTTGGCCTTGCTATGCCATCATTTCGGTTGCCCTCCGTCAGTTGACATCCTCCGCCATTTCTTGAGAATGGGTCAGAGCTCCATAATTGGGGCTGGGATTCCTCATTTTCAATACAGGGATGCCCGATATCGCCCGGATAGAACTCCCAGGAAAGTCACTTCTTGGCGTACGAAGTACTTCTTTGTGAAGCCCCCAGGATCCTCCTTCGAAGCTCGACCGTGGAGGTACCCTCTAACCGAGCAGTGGAATGACGCGTCGACCATGTCTCTTAGTAGAGAGGAGTGGGAGGTGGTCGGTCGTATAAAAGAGCTAAGCGAATCGACTTTACTCGGCTCATTCGAGGATACTTGAAGTCTCGGCGATCCTTTTCTCATTGACCCCCCACCACGAATTAGCGGACTAAGAGAGGAAACCACCCCGTCCGGTTGACTCCTCGTGATCGAGCTAATTGCTGTATTTTTTAGTATTGGTCTTACCTTCTAACTTAATTTATCGTTGTGCGGCCATGGTGAAGATGGGAGATGGTCCTGCCCGAACTTCCAAGTCAAAGAAGCAGGCCGCTCAGAAGAAGAAGGGGAAAGAGGCGGAGACTAGTGAGGTTGTGGCTCTGTCTGTGGGGTTGGGCTCCTCCGCAGTGTCGACGGGTGTTCCACCTGCCGGGGAACGTCCTGCTGATTCGGTGTCATTGTCGATTGTGCCAGTCGGCACGGGCCAGGTAGTTAAGGTAGAGGAGGAGGAGGAGGAGGATGCGGGGCCTCCTCTTAAGAGGAAGAGATTGGTTCGGCTGGGTGATCTACCGTCCAGCCCGGCAAGTCGAGCCGGAATAGGGAAGGAGAAGAAAGGCAAGGGAAAGGTGCAAGCCGCGAACCCTAGGCAGTGGGAGTCTGCCCTCAAGTTGGCCAAGGATGCCACGATCGGGGATCTCGAGGTGTCCCGTTACATTGCCGAGAGGATTACTCCCCCTATGGACGAGCAAATCATAGACAAGAGGAGTAACACAGGTTAGGGTCTCACTCGTTCGTCTCGGTGTCTTGGAGTCGACGACGTCCTTCGCAGTGCTGCAGCGTTTGGAGACTCTGGACCAGGATGTTCAGGACCTCCATGATCAGGTGAAGGCTTTGAAGGGCGAGCTTTCGGAGGTGAAGGAGGGGAAAGACCTCCTCCAGGCTAAAAACGCGTCCTTGGAAGAGGAGAAGAAGTCCCAGGAGGGGGAGATGGGCGCTTTGTTGACTCGACTGGCCAAAGGGGAGGAGGAGAGGGACGAACTGAAGAAAACGGTGAGGGCGGAGCGGGAGCTTAACAAGAAATACCGCCAAGATTGCCATTCCGCAGTGGACGGTAGAAATAGAGCCAAGAACACCGTGCGGGAGGTGCGGTGCTCTGTTAGGAAGCAGCGGATTGAGGCAATTAAGTGATGGAAAAGGCGGTTTCTTTACGAGGAGAGTTTAGAGCTCGCCTGTGACATAACCCTCTCGGTTCTGAGGAGGGGCCACGAGCTCTACACTCCTGAGGGGTCGATGTGCCCTACATTCGAGGATTATACCGAGCCGCTTCTTCCTGCAGCTCTTGGGCTTTCTTTGGAGGAGGTCAGGGAGAAGGCTGAGGGGTCGATGAGCGTCATTCCGAATGAAGAGCTGGATCTCAGCTCCTAAGAAGAGCTTCCTTATGAAGATATTCCTCCGGTTGCTTCCCCGGTTCCTGCTCCTGCTCCCATTGTGTCGCTCCCTTCTGAGGCTTCTCCTGGGCATCCGCCTCTCTCCGAGGCTTCTCCTGCTCCCCGGCTGTTCAACCTCCCCTCTGTTGATTTTAAAGCTCACTGGCGGGCTTGTGGCGGTGATTCAAGAAATGAACTTGCCTTTAATTTTCTCAATTATCTTCCATGTTTATATTCTTTATTTTCGATCCGTAGTAGAATTTAGCCAAGTCGTTCATGGCCAACCGGCATTGAGATCGATCTATGGTTGAGGCCGAGCTGTGGTCCCAAGGATCCTGTCTTGGCGACCCGGCCGATCGATGGCGAAGTCGATCGTGGTGACCCGGCCGATCGATGGCAAAGTCGATCGATGGTTCCGAGGATCGTCTTGGTAACCTGGTCGATCCGTCGGACGAGGTCGAACTATGGTCCCAAGGATCTTGCCTTGGCGACCGACCGACCGTAGCGATCGATGGTTTCGAGGATCGTCTCAGTAACTTGGTCGATCCGTAGTCGATCGATGGCGAAGTCGATCGATGGTTCTGAGGATCATCTCGGTAATCTGGTCGATCTGTCGGGCGAGGCCAAGCTATGGTCCCAAGGATCTTGCCTTTGCGACCGACCGACCGTAGTCGATCTATGGAGATATCGAGGGAGGATCCCAAGGATCTTGTCTTGGTGACCCAACCGACCGTAGTCGATCTATGGAGATGGCGAACGAGGGTCCCAAGGATCTTGTCTTGGCGATCCGACCGACCGTAGTCGATCTATGGAGATATCGAGGGAGGGTCCCAAGGATCTTGTCTTGGCGACCGACCGACCGTAGTCGATCTATGGAGATAGCGAGCGAGGGTCCCAAGGATCTTGTCTTGGCGACCCGACCGACCGTAGTCGATCTATAGAGATGGCGAGCGAGGGTCCCAAGGATCTTGTCTTGGTGACCCGACCGACCGTAGTCGATCTATGGAGATGGCGAGCGATGGCTGAATGGATTTTCTACTCTTTGCCACATATAATGTAACTCTTTATTGCCAAGAAATCTGAAAACCCCTTTATTGATGATAACGAGGGCGTAGGCCGTTAAAAAACCTGCCTGGCAGGGACAGAAAAAAGGTACCCACAAGTGTTGTATAAAAACATTATTGAACAAACATTGATCAAAATAAGACTTATCTATTGGTAGAACGCCTTTAGGTTTCGGGAGTTCCACGGCCTTGGTAGAATTTTCCCATTTGCATCGCGTAGGATGTAAGAGTCATGCCCGACTTGCTTGATTACTCGATATGGTCCTTCCCACACCTGTCCGAACTTTCCAGGATGCTTCTCGGCCGCCTCGGCCTTTCGTAGGACGTACCCGCCTATCTTTACATCGCTCGGCTTTACCCTTCGGTTGTAGAACTTGGTCGTTTTTTGCCTGATGGCTTCCGAACGAGCAGCTGCCCTTTCTCTATCTTCACTGAGGAGAACGAGTTTCGCTCTGCGGGCTTCATCATTCCGCTCTTCTTCATAGCCCGACACCCTTTGATTATGCAATGCCACCTCTACCGGAACTAGGGCTTCTGCCCTGAAGGTCATCCTGAACGGTGTTTCCCCTGTGGCTCCGTTCGATGTGGTTCTATATGCCCACAATACTTCGTCTAGTTCTTCCACCCAGGTCTTTCGACCATCTAGGTGTTTCTTGAGGGCACTCATTATCTTTTTATTGGTGTTCTCCGCAAGACCGTTGTTTTAGGGGTGGGCTACCGAAGTCAGCTGCAGCTTGATCTTTAATCGGTCGCAGAATTCTCTGAACTTGTCGTTATCGAACTGCCGACCGTTATCCGTAACCAACACCATAGGCATCCCGAAGCGGGTAAGTATATTCTTCGTCACGAAGTTCTCCACCTTCTGTTCAGAAATTGTAGCGACCGCTTCCGCTTCTGCCCATTTAGTGAAGTATTCCACCGCCACTATCAAGAACTTCTTCTGTCCGGGACCGAGAGGGAAAGGACCCAGTATATCCATTCCCCATTGAGCGAACGGGATAGGATGACTCATAATTTTCATCCTCTCGGTCGGCTGGTGAGACAGGCTGCTGTTTCTTTGGCAGGCCTCGCATCGGTCGACCTTCTCTTAGCAGTCTCTTCTCATTGTCGGCCAATAGTACCCCTGTCTGATCAGTCTGTGAGCCAACATTCTGCCTCCTACATGATTTTCGCACATCCCTTCATGGACTTCGGCCATTGCCTGCTCGGCTTCTTCTTCAGTCAAGCATCGAAGCGTGACGGTCAACAGAAGACCGCTTATATAGAGTACCATTAACGATCGTGTATTCGGCTGCCTTTATTCTTAGTTTCTTGGCTTTCGACGCGTCTTCCGGTTGTTTTCCTTCTAAAAGGTACTGCGCGATCGGTTCCGTCCAACTTGACCAATCGGTATTTACTTTGAGAACTTCCTTGGCTTTCTGAATGCTAGGCTGGTCTAGTCGTTCGACCAGAACATTGTTTATGGCATCGCGGTCGGAAGCCATTTTGGAGAGTGCATCCGCTTTGGCATTTTGAACTCGTTCTATTCTGTTGATCGAGGATTGTTCGAAATTGCTCAACTCCTGCTTTACCACTCAGTACTTGATCATCTTTGTTCCCGCAGGCTTCATCTTGCCGGTGACTTGACCGACCACCACTTGGCTATCACTATATATCTTTAGATGTCTTATCTCCATTTCCTTAGCCAGTTGGAGACCGGCTATCAGGGCCTCATATTATGCTTCGTTATTGGAGGCTTTGAACTCGAGCCGAAGGGCATATTCCACCTTTTCTTCATTGTGCGGGCTGATCAGCACTACTCCCGCTCCGCATCCCTCGGCATTGGACGACCCGTCAACAAACAAGCTCCAGGCAGGGAACTGCTTGTCCTTCAAGCTAGGTTGGCTCATCTCCGCGATGAAGTCTGCCAACACCTGAGCTTAAATGGTCGTGCGAGGTCTATACTGTATGTCGAACTCTCCCAGCTCTACCGCCCACTTTATTAGCTGACCCGAAGTTTCGGGCTTTTGAAGGCACAGCCTGAGGGGTTGGTCGGTCCACACCTCAATGGTATGACTTTGGAAGTAAGGCCTTAGCTTCCGGGCCGCCATTATCAAGGAGAGGGCTAGTTTCTCTATAGGCGTGTATCGCGTTTCCGGTCCGGTCAATACTTTGCTGACGTAATAGACAGGGTGTTGTTCGCTTCCCTTCGATCGAATAAGTACCGCACTGATCGACCCCTCCGTAACCGCCAAGTATAAGATCAGGATAGGCGGGCTAGACAAGTATTGCTTTAAGTGTTGGAAAGCTTTCTCGCACTCATCCGGCCATTGGAACTGGGTCACGTTCGCTTTCCTCAAGATTTTGAAAAATGGGAGGCACTTGTCTCCCAACTGAAATGAACACGCTTAGAGACTATCCGACCGGTCAATATCTGCACTTCTTTTAAGCATCGGGGCGAGGGCATTTGGATGATGGCTTCGATCTTCTCTGGATTAGCTTCAATCCCTCGTTGAGTGATCATAAACCCTAGGAATTTTTTGGAAGCCACCCCAAAAACACATTTTTTCGGGTTCAGTTTCATCTGAAATCTATTCAGGGTCTGGAAGACTTTCTTGAGATCTTCCACATGCTCCGTGGCCGTCTTACTTTTGACCACCATATCATCCACATAAGCTTCCACCGATCGGCCGATCTGTTTTTTAAAGACCTCTATGACGAGCCGTTGATAGGTCGCCCCCGCGTTCTTCAAGCCGAAGGGCATTACTTGGTAGCAGTATGTACCTTGGTCGGTTATGAAGGTGGTCTTTTCTTTGTCTTCCAGACTCATTTGAATCTGATGATAGCCCGAGAAAGCATCCAGGAAGCTGAGCAATTCATGCCCTGAGGTAGAGTCTACTAACTGGTCGATCTTAGGAAAGGGGAAGCTGTCCTTTGGACATGCTTTGTTCAGGTCTGTGAAATCTATGCACATTCTCCACTTCCCGTTCTTCTTTTTCAATAAAACCACATTGGCGAGCCATTCGGGGTATTTGACTTCTCGGATGAACCCGGCCTCAAGTAACTTCTCTACTTCTTTCTCGATCACCCCCTGTCGCTCCTTGCTGTGCCATCGCTTTTTTTGTCTGATCGGCTTGTAGTCATGCCGAATACCGAGGGAGTGCGATGCAACTGATCGAGAAATTCCAGGCATGTCACTCGGTACCCAAGCGAAAACTGACCTATTTTCCACCAAGCAGTCTGTGATTTCTTTAACCAGGTCCTTCTGTAGCTCGGAACCTAGGTTTGTGAACTTAGAGGGGTCGACTTCATCCAGTGCGACCCGCTGCATTTCTTCCACTGGGTTCATCATATCCGTCTCTTCATCGGTTCTCACATCAAGACAGCTCGTCAGAACTACCGCCCCATCTAATGTTTTAGTCTCCGCTAAGTAACATTCCCTGGTGATTCTCTGTTGACCCCTGACAATACCAATTCTGTGGGGTGTCGGGAACTTCATAGCTTGGTAGTAGGTGGAGACGACCGATCTGAGGATATTTTGAGTAGCCCGCCCAATTATTGCATTGTACGCCCCTTGAAACTTTACGAATAGGAACTCAACGTCCCTTTCTATCTGACACTGCTTCTGCCCGAACTTCACTTTCAAATTTACCCGGGCGAACGGGTAGGCTGACGCCTCGGTTACTCCTTTAATGGGGTCGTCCGTTGGTAGTAATCGATCTTCAGGTACCTTCATCTGCTTGAAGGCCTCGTAATACAACAAGTCGACCGAGTTGCCCGTATCAATCATCACCCGCTTCACCTCGTAACCGTCCATGTTCAGATTTACCACGAGTGCGTCATCATGAGGGCAACTTACTCCATCGAGGTCGGACTCATCGAATGATATCATCCCATCGTTCTCTCTCGGCTTTTTGGTGGATGAGTCTCTGCCGACCTGTTTGGCATGTCTTTTTCTCCCTTTAGTGGTGGATCCCCCTGCTGCATTTCTACCGAATATCATGTTAATGATTCCAGTCGGTCGGTCGTCTTGTTGCCCAACGTTTCCATCGTTTCTTTCCCTCGATCGCCCTCTCTCTTCTCGTCGATTATCTGTATTCGCATTTGGCCTCCCTCCATCATTCCTGTCATTTCGTCTCCAGGGCGGTCGCCTATCGTCTGGCCGACCTGTCCTGCGCTGATTATGTCGATCGGCATTTCGTTCGTGCTTCACGAATCGGCCTAACCTTCCTCTTTGTATGAGGAATTCGATTTCTTTTTTCAACTGCCAGCAATCTTCCGTATCATGACCGACCTCTTTGTGGAAACGGCAATATAAATTGGGGTTTCTATCCTTGTAAGGGGTCTTCATTTTTTTGGGTTCTCGGATAGTTTCCCCATCCGCTCTCATGGCTGCCAATACTTCTGCATATCGCCTGTTTAGCGGGGTGAACTCCTGTCGATAGCCCTGTCGATCGGTCGGCCTTCTCCAGCTCGATTAGCCCTTTTGCCGCTTATGCGAATTGCCCGCCCTGTCATTTGGCAAGCGATCATCCATCTGACGCCTCGTATTTTTCAGCACTTCTTCAAGCTGAATGTACCTATCCGCCCTATTTCTTATTTTCTGAACGGATCGGGGCTGATCGAGGGCTAATGACTTCTTGAACTCCTCATCCCTCGTGTTGTTCATAAGCGCGGCCAACATGGACGAGCAAGTGAGGTCGGGAACCTCGACCGCTTCTTTATTGAACCGAGTGATGAACTCCCACAAACTTTCATTCCTCCCTTGGGAAAGTTGCATCACCTCCAAAGTCGTCTTCGTGGTCGCCATCGGTGGCGGCGGCGTTCAGAATAACAACCTGAAATCTTCGAAGCATGTGATACAGCTCGGGGGCAAGCTGTTGAACCATCGTCGAGCTCCCTCTTGGAAGGCCGTACAAAAAGCCTTACACTAGATAGCGTCCGGAACACAATGTAGATTCATCATGGACTGGAAGTGCTGCAGGTAATCCAGTGGGTCGGTCTTTCCAGTATATTTTTCAGGGGTTGGTATTTTAGTACCAGGTGCCGGGAGGCTATCCAAGATTTTCGGAGTGAAAGGAGAGCTATACTGTGCTGTCGAGCGATCTGGACGGAAGCTCATAGCCGCATTAATTCGATTATTCACAATTTTCTCTAGGTCTTCAGCAGGGCGGTGATCGGTCGTCATATTGGTTTATCGGGCGGCTTGCCATGCAGAAGGCTGTTGTTGTGCTGGTTGAGACTGCAAAATTTGGCGGATCAACATATCAGCTGCTTCCTCGATCTATTTTCGGGTCAGGGTAGTGTGTACAGTCGGAAGAGGATCCGCACCCGATCGGTGTTGGATATTCGGGCGCGTATTGAGCGTAGTGTTATCCTCCAAAGCTACGCTCTGTTCTTCTTGTTCCATGGTTTGAGGCTGTGGTTGATCGTTAGGATTTGAGGATTTCGTGCGGGAAACATGCAGTGCAGGCGGCAGAGTCGCAGGTAGCTGCAAACCTATGCGTTGCATCGCCAGAGCCGCGACAGCGGCTATATCAGGGTTCATCGCCGCCGCCTGACTGATCTGTGTGTTTCTGGACGTGGCGTTCGGAAGTCGGGCCCCACGGTGGGCGCCAATTGGTTCTGCTAGATTCTGGCTGAACTGATCGTTGCCGTTATGCTCCATGTGATCGGCTGCCTTCTATATTAGCTTCAACGTCAAGATACCTGCAAAACAAGGAAGGCACGTCGGGGGTTGTGTCCCGATTGGCCCCTCCGACGCTCAAGTAAGGTTTTTTGGTGAAGGTAGGTCTGCTATAATCAGAGAGAATTGGGGTTGTGATTGCGTACCTCTGTTATGGGAGAATTATACCTTATATATGGGATGGATGCTAGGGTTAGGTCTTTACGTGTGCATGGGGGTCTCTCTCATGCGGACGGGCTGAGAAAAGTATGGATTGGGCTTGGGCTTCACATAGCCATTAGGTAGGAGAGGATCTTTGAAGAATGGACCGATCGGCCCACGAGTAGTTTTGACTGGGTCCGGGCCCGACACGGCCGACCCGACCACATATAAAGATACATAAAAAATGTAGGACTATGTCCAAATCAAAGCTATTACAAGATATACAAATGCAATCAAACTACTTACAGCTTCATCTGCAAGGTCGAGTGGTAATCCAATTACATAAACCAGATTTCTCTGCATGACTCTAACATTTGTGAGATGTATCCTTCCTTCAGATGTTTTTGGTTTTACCTTATGGGGTATTGATTTTTTTTCCCTAATTTAGTTCAACCATTAACCTGTGCATCAAAGATCAAATTGTTAGCATACCTGTAAAACCATCCACTAGTATTCTATGTTAATAGGACGATGCTACAAGAACATTTTAACCTTTCACAGTTTGTTGTTGCCTGCACAATTCTTTTTTCGTCATAAGGCATACGGCATGCACGCCACCGACCCTCAATTTTGTCCTTTTTAAAACCATTTCCATACTGTCATTCTAGCACCAAACACAAATCTTTGGAAGAAACAGTAAGCAAGTTCTTAGGCACTGTCCTAAATATCTGAGAGCAAGTAAAATATGATACAAGAATCCAAACACAGATCGTAACATGAATCATTTAATGGAAGATAAAAAGGCATTTTCAACAAAGAGAGCATCTGTAAATTATAGCCAAACATTCATAAAGTTGTGAGAAAGTTTTATTACAAATTTGAAGAATATTTCAGAATAGAAACAGAGGATCAGAAGTTGCAGAATATAAAAAATGCACAAATGTCTTACTTCCACAATCCAAGTACAGGAACCTTGTGGAGATCCTGGAGCTGATGAGGTTGGAGATGGCACGTCCAGTCCTTGCATTTCCCAAGCCTTTTCCATTTTCTCGCCCACGTATTGAAAATCCTTGCATACCACATCCACTCGTTGATTTTGGATATTCATCTGCTGCTTAATTACATCCAGCTACTGCTGTGTACTTTTGTGGTTTTCAGCCATGAGTGTATAAACCATGCCTCAGTCAAGTTGCGGTTGATGTTGTGATAACTGTTGTTGTGTTTCCTGTTGTTGTGATCTTTGTTGTTGCCCCGCAGTCTCAGAAAAATATTCAGTAGCGTTAAATTCTAAACAGGAATCTGCAGCTGCCAACCTGCGCTTCAATGTTGTACGAGTTGAAGGATCTCACACCTGCATGGTTTTGTCGTCTATAATTTCACACCATTTAAGGTACGATACATCGAAATAATGAAAGTCCATCATGTTAAGATCACTAACATCAATCCTAAAATTTCCAGCCAAAGCAGTAGCTACATAACCCATTCCTAAGCTGTTCCCTTTTCTCCCCACAGATTCGATCAAAGTTTTAGAAAAATATGCTAACATGTTTGGCTTATGGCTATGATCGATGCACCATAATAGGAAAAGCTCCTTCCTCGAACATTTTGTACTTTTCCGCTTCCCAAAAATAGCACCACACATAAATTTATGCAGTAGCTTCAGATCCGCACTAAGAATTTGTGCATTGGATGCAATGTGCGGATCATACTCTTCCAATTCGATTAAATATTTCCAATACGAACTAATGGTGAAAGAATGATGCCCATCATCAATTTCTTTTTCTACAAACCCAAATATAAACCGTAACATACGGTCATCCATAAAACATACCTGCCCTCGAATCTAAACCACAATTTCTTCGATTTGCATGAGGCAAACCTCAAAGATGTGAAAAACTCAAGTGTCAACTCAAGATAAACAGGGTAATTCAATCGCACAAATCAATCCCATTTACCTCTCCGACATAATCCCATCAATTTATCTGTCAACCCTATTTGATCTAGCACCTCAAAATTAAAATACGTTGGAACCTGAATGTTTTTAGTCCGGAGTTCTCTGTACCTCTCTCCTTCTTCCTCTGAGTAAATGGGAAAAGGGACATCATACACACCTGCAATGTCTGCAACATTTTCCCCTCGCACCTCAGCTCCGATGGTTTCCTCTTATTTTATAGCTCTTCTTGGGGGCATTTTCACGATAAAAGCTGCAAAATGTATAAATAAAGGACGTTATGGTTGAAAACAAATACCAACATGTTGTTGAAACCACTTTTACTCTTTTACTTGAATTTATGCCCTTAAAAGTTCTTGAGTTGAAGCTATTTATACAGTAATTTTTCTTATAAATTGAAAACCTACACATGTATTTGAAAATAAAACAGCACAATTTTGCTTGTAAAAGACATCACCCATTTCCTCTAATCTTAAAGTCTTCGATTATGCATTTTTTTTGTTTTAAAGCGTCCATGTAAATGAAAGAAATTATCTCCTCAGGCTATGCAAATGAAAGAAATTATCTCCTAAGGCTGGCAAATGTAAGTTTTTGGGTTATGGAAATAGACATAAAGGCTATCTTTGTTATGATTTTTAAAAAAATAAGGATGCACTATGTATTGGTCAATTATAATAAAGAGACAAAAAAGTGCCAAATTTATAATTCCATTACTAAAAAATTAACTATCATTCACGATGTTATCTTAAAAGATGAAATTTAGGATTTAAGAGGAGCTATGTATGTTGTCGAAGAAATTATAGATTTTGATAGAGAGTTTATTAGGTCAGAATCAGGTGTTTGTAGTTCTCAATCAACCACTCCTCTTACAGTTGACTCTACCACAGGTTCTCTTCTAAAAATAATAAAGACTTTTTCAGAAGTTTATTCCTCTTGTGATTTTTCTTATTTTGTTGTAGAGCCTACTTGTTTTGAGGATGCAATAACTAAAGAAGAATGGGTTAGAGCAATGGAGGAGGAAATGGAAATGATTACAAAAAATTAGAATTGGACGTTTGAAGATTACCTATTGGAAAGGAAGCAATAGGTCTCAAATAGATTTTAAAGTAAAAAAAAAATCCAACAAGAGTTTATTGTGACAACAAATATACAATTGATGTCTTAAAACATCCAGTTCAATAAGGGACAACCAAGCATATTGAGACACAATATCATTTCATTAGAGAATTGATAAATAAAGGAGAAATTAAATTACATCAATATGGTCCCAAAGAGCAATTGACAGATATGATGACGAAAGATTTTGACTGAAAATAAATTTGATAAGTTTTGTAACTTGCTTGGAGTTATTTTCCTTGCTTGAAACTAATTCAAGCTTTAGCAGTTTTGTTCATTTACGTGGTTATTTATCATGTTTTAGTTTGTGATTTTTTAATATGTTCACTTAGTTTCTAATGTTTATTTGTTTTTGTAAGGTCTAAAATCCTATTTAAGGACCAATGTTTCAATTTGATAGTAATATGTTTTTTTAGCAATCGACTTATAATAAAAGAATATTTTCTTTGTCAAATACTTCAAGTTGTAGTTTTTTTTTTTCTTCTTCTAACATGAGGAATGGAAATTTTAAGTGGCTCTATAAGGTATAGTTCTATTCCAAACTTAAGCATAGTCTCTAGTTCACATGTGATGAGAAATTTACCCCTTATATAAATGTGAATTCCTATAGTTTTGGTCAATGGTGGAAAAAGAATAACATTTTGATGACAAAGATTTTTTTCAAACCTGAAGAGGAGGATTAATTAGAGGGAATAACATTTAACTATTTATTATAATCATAGGGAGCCTTAAACTTGCCTAAGACTAATTAGTTAGCAAGCAACCTTGGGGATTGTAATTTGACAAATTAGGAGAACATTGCTTTTAAACATTACCTACAAGTGTTAGATAATCACAACTCCTTAATTCAATGGAGGTTAAGAGTTAACTACATAAAGGAGGGGGACAAATGTACACAAATTTTTTAACTAAAGGAAATATCAATAGAATTTACTATATACAAACCGAGTCTTGTGTAAAGATATGCAAACAAGATGAAATAAAAAAAAGGAACTAATGAATTTTTTCAAAAAACTTCTAGGATTTGGGACGAATCCAAGTATATTTGTGGAAGAACTGAGGCAATTTATCTCTATAAGGATGTTTAGGGAAGATGCTAATAACTTGTGATTAGACTCATGAGTGATAGTGAAATAGAGGTAGTGGTATTCAAAATTAATGGGTTTAAGGCTCCCGAACTAGATGGAGTTAGTAACAACTTTTATTGCAAAACGTAGACTAAGATTGGTAGTATAGTCAAGGAAGCATTGCATGATTTTTTTTTCAAGATGATTGTTTTGCTGAAAGAGATTAACAAAACATATTTATGCCTAATTCCCAAACTTCCTAATCTTGTTTCCTTAAGTGAACACCAAACCTTAAGAACAGAACCGAAAAGTAGCAAAAATCAAGCCCTTATGTATGAAGCAAATAATAGGATACAAAATGGACCGCAGGAATACAATGTAGGAGCATAAAAGAGCAAACCTCGAAAATCATTATCAAAAGAAAAAACCCTAAAAAGGTGCAATCTTTAACATATAGAAGATGGCTTCCTGGATCTAAGTCAATCCATCTAAGTTTCTCTCAAAAATTATGGATCTATCATGCCAGCTTCAAAAAATATGCAGTATTCCGTAACAACATAAGAGTAAACAAAAAATTTCAGGGAATGACACTCTCATGATCCTAACTCACTCAAGACACAAATCAAATCATGCATATCAAGACAAAAGATTGCAGGCTTTTTACCAGTTGACACTGAAAATCACTTGGAGCTTCAGAAGATGGTGCTAATTTAAGACTTCTTCCCCAAAAAGATCTTTCCTTTTTCACTCCCTGTGTTCGAAGGGAAGGTAACAAAGAAGATTGGATGTAAGTAAGAGAGAAAAAGAAGAAGAAGAGAGAGGTGACAGAAAAAGATGTAATTTTGTGGAGAGACACATGTTATCGAAGACTGAATAATAATAATAATAATAATAATAATAATAATAATAATAATAATAATAATAATAATAATAATAATAATAATAATAATAATAATAATAATGATGATGATGATGATGATGATGATGATGATGATGATGATGATGATGATGATGATGATAATAATAAAATGTAATATCAATAAGGAAATTAATAATAATAATAATAATAATAATAATAATAATAATAATAAATTAATTAAATACTCACCAATAAATTACATAATAATCGAAGAAATTTAATAATCATATTTTACAGTGATTAAAATAATGGAAATATACTTAAATAATAAATTTTAAATAATAAGAATAAGAATTTTATCAAAATAATAATTAGAAGAAAATTTATAATAACTAATTTCATCAAAATAATAATAACAATAACAATAACAATAATATTAATATTAATAATCATCATATTAATAATATTACTTTTACTAAGGATAAAATATAAAAAATCATTATAATAATATAAATAATTATAAAGATCATAGTACTTTTAATCATAATTATTATGATACAAATAATAATCAACATAATTGGAATATCGAAAAGGAATTTAATAATAATAATAATAATCATACAAAGGATAATAATAATAATAATAAGAATAATATTGATAATGATAATATCCAATATATAATATTAATAACAATAATAATAACCCATATATAATTTCAAAATTATAACACATCGGAAGAATTATTATATAATAATAATAATGATGATGATGATGATGATAATAATAATAATAATAATACTAATTATAAAATTATTATTATTATTATTATTATTATTATTATTATTATTATTATTATTATTATTATTATTATTATTATTATTATTATTATTATTATTATTATTATTATTATTATTATTATTATTATTATTATTATTATTATTATTATTATTATTATTATTATTATTATTATTATTATTATTATTATTATTATGCTTCCATAGATAAATAATTTCATAAATACAAAATTTAATAATAATAACGAATTGAATAATGTTATGAATAATAATAATAAGCAATTTCATTTCAAATAATACATTTATTCATCATAAGTAATATACTGAACTACAGACCTAATCATAATAATTACATAAATAAAATAATTAACATTTATAAATTTAAAATATTAAGAGGAAGTTTACTTTATTAATATAAATAAATAAAAGCAAACTAACCTAATGAAAACAAATCCATTAAATAATAAAAAGAAATTAAAATTAAAATACTACCAATTCTAATAATAATAAAACTAGACGAAAACAAATCTATTAAATCCATGAAATAACTAGACGTTGATTTGTTTAATCATAATAAGGATTTAAGAAGAAGAATAATACTAATATTAATAAAATTTATAATAAAAATATATATAAGATTTATAATAATAAGTACATAAAGAAAACTCAGAAAATAATAATAATAATAATTAAAATTATAAGAATCATTATATTAATAAGAATACTAAATTTAATAATAATACAAAATTAATAATAATAAGCAATTTTATAACAATAATAGAAAGTCAGAAAATAATAATAATAATAATTTAAAATTATAAGGAATATAAAATTAATCAGAATAATAAAGTTAATAATAATAAGAAGAAAATTACTAATTATAACAACATTCATAATAATAATAATAATTAAAATAATTAATAAATTTAATAATCATAACGACTATTCTAATAATAATAATAATAATAATAATAATAATACTAATAATTATTATAATAATAAAATTAAAAAATTATTAACAAGGAATTTAATAATAATGATAATAAATTTAATAATTACTCTGCAATAAATTTAATAATAAATAAATAATTTAATAATAATATTTAACATTTATTATAATAATGGAAATATAATTAATTAATATAATGGAAATATTATTATTATTATTATTAAATAATAATTCACTAAATAAATTAATATATACACTTAATAATTATAACGAAATTAAAACATGTCTATGAATAATCATAAAGTTAAACAATAAAGTTAAAAGTGGCTTGCTGGCTTCCACTTTTGGCTTAAAAACGGCGCTTGTCTATTTCAGAATAACGCTGTCCAATTTTTGTTCAGAAAACGACGTCGTTTTCTCATTAGACAGAGTAAGACAGAGTAGACTTAGATAGGGGATCTGAACTCAAAGGGGATCAAGGTGTGATTAAAATGTTACACAACAGACGACATCGTTTTCATCTAATTTCATATCTTATATATTAAAATTTTAAGACAAAAAGGATAAATAAATATAATATGCATTCATATATAAAATGTTGTTTTTTAAATATTTTAAATTACATTGTTTTAAATAAATTTAGTTTTATAATTACAATCATTGTTAATAATATTAAATTGGTAGTCGATATTTGGCTACCAATATAAGAAATTGTCGCCAACACTAAACTTTTTATAGGTTTTAGATTTTGCTAAAATTTTAAACATAGCATAAACATGACTTACTATAGAAATTAAATACAATAAATACAATTTTATGATACCACATTAAACTAAGAAATCATATATATTAAAGAAATTAATAAAAATATAAATGACTTTTTCACTAAATTTATTTTTACACTTATACAATATTGTTGATAAATATTAATGATTAAGAAAAGTAATTAACTTAAATTAATAATATTTTGAAAAGTCCCATATTTGTCACCAATGAAAACATAGCCAAAAGTCCCATATGTTATTTTTAGTTAAATTGCTATTATTATTATTATTATTATTATTATTATTATTATTATTATTATTATTATTATTATTATTATTATTATTATTATTATTATTATTATTATTATTATTATTATTATTATTATCGTCATCATCATCATATATGGTGATTAGTATGATGTTATATGAAAGTATAGATAATAATTGTAACTAGTTTAATGATTTATGAATTATTACATAATTTATAATTTTCTCATATCTTACTTATGTAATATATATACTCTATTTAATTGAACGATCCAAATCATACGAAACATTTCAAACATTCATTTTAGAAACTCAAAGAAAACATACATTACATATCATTAGATGTGATTTTATAAACATAACATATCATACATATTGTGCTTATCATAATACGTAACATAAATTCGAAAACCAACCTGTATTAAGGTTGTTACAAAACCATTACATCAAAACACAACAAGTCTCATTACATTTAATACAACTCAAAAACAACCTCAAAAACTCAAACAAAACAACTTCCAAACATGTCACTTCCTTCAATTGGCTACTACGATTGTCTTTGTCATAGTCTCAAATCTTTTTATCAGAACCTACACGGGACAAATCCACCGTGCTAAACATATAACTTAGTGGGGAATAACTAAACATAATACATCATGACGACTGTTTCTAACAGTCATCTAACATTCATAAATGTAGATTCAAATCACATTACAACAATCTTTAATCGTTCATAATTCAACAGAACAAAATATCTATTTGTTCCAAAACAAAACTCACTAGTATCAGAATTCAAACACAATGAATTTCAGAACTGAATATAACTAGTCAATATAGAATATTCCTTATGTTGAAGCGAATCAATTAAATCTTATATCAGAATGTACAAATGTCAAATTTGAATATCAGAATAGGGTATAAGCCTTTCAGATCACAGCATGATTTGAACCAAAATAGATTATGTTTATATCAAAACTAAACATGCATCAAAATACAAAACTAGTTAGACTGCTAATCTGCTTTACAGAAGTGGGCAACGAGACTCTTATAGGAGACACCATGATCGGTATCACAGAATAGGAGAGACTTATGTCCCAATGATAGAAGACACCAAAGTGTCAGTAATAGGAGACACTGAAGTGTCAGTAACAGGAGACACCGAAATGTCACAGGAGCAGCTGCAGACCCTTCTAGGCATGCCTATTTACCCATAACTAGGGCTTAACAGTTTTAAAGCAAAACAAATTCAGTTCAGAAGTCTCATGTGAAGAATAGATTGCAAATTGTACAACTTTGTTCGACTTAGCATAATCATAGATTTTCAAACAAGCTAACATGTTATGCAATAACCAAACTCTCATTATTCATATAACATCTCCAAAATTTTAGACCTGAACATGGTAAACAACAATTCATTTTTAAAGAAATCAGATAACAATGAAAATTGGTGGAGAGGAAGAGCAATGTGTGAGGAGTTTGTGGTCCAAATTTCAAGTCAAATGGAGGTCCATAGAAGAAGTTATGATCAAAAGAGTGAAGGATGTTTAAAGCTATATAACAGAAGCACAATCGTGCATTTCAAATTGATCTTCCCAATTCATGATCGTGCAATCCCTTCATGATCCTAAGAGTCACGATCGTGCATGTGCACAATCATGCACCACTTTTTATTCCAACTTCTTCCAACTCTTTCCCAAAAATAGACTTTCGGGTTAAATTTACATTGCCATTTTGATAATGAAAATGAAGGATTTAGGCTAAACATTATTCTAAACAATTGTTCCTTTATGTATTAAGTTTCTAATGACACCATTATTATTTTGAAAGTTATACCCAAAATAATACATACTGGTCTCAAACAGTGATAGAATCGAGAAACTTAATTTCAAGCCAAATTTTGACACTCTTAGTGACAAAAATCAAATTTGACTCCTTCATAAAAATTGTAGATACAGGTATCTAGTTTAATATGAATTTATAATCCTCCTATTTGGATATCTACAGGACAATATATGACTAAAATACTGATACCTATCCAGTGGAATTACTCTTCCTAACCAATATCCAACATATATCACATTTCTAACCTCAATTCTTTCTTAATTCAGTACACATTTTATCCACTTTAAACCTTAAAAATACATGGTATAACAGGATATCAAGTTTATAATTCCCTTACCTCACTAAACTTCAAATTCAATTCCAAGAATCCAGCTAATCCAAACTTCCAAACATTCAGCACATACCTAAGTTTAATATGCAACTTTAGCCTCAATAAGGTAATAATACATAGAATCACAAGACCTAATTCTTAATGAAATAACTTACAAAGCTTCCAAAGGTTGATAATCCAAACTCTAGCAAAACTCCAAAAGTTGAGAGAAAATGGGAGGGGTTTCGGTGGAGAAAATGCAAGCATAGAGAGAGACTGTAGAAATTCCAAATGAGTTGAAGTAAATCAGCACTTGCTTTGCAAGGTGTTGTGATTAACTATGGCCACATGTCACACCTGAAGGTATGCTACATGTCCTTCACTGAAGCCATCTACATGTCATCATATGTGGCTGCCAAAGTCACCATTCAATTAGACCATTTGTTAATATATTAGCTAAGCCAAATGTCACTAATTCCTAGGCTTAGTCATTCTAATTTCCATGTACTAACTTAACTTATCACTTGATAATTTATACGAGACCAAATGTACATTTAATTACCTAACTTCTCTAATAGAATGAATTAATTCCAATTCACGAACTATAATTCATCAAACAAGTCATACGAAATTCTCAAGCTTATCTCAATTTTGAACCACCTATCATACATGTACTTTCATAAACATGTAACATTTCAACTAGGGTATATTTTGAGGCCTTATATTAATAATAATTATCTATTTATTATATAAATATTTTGTTGTTTAACATATAATTAATATATTATATATAATTATGTTAGCCAAAGGTGAACCCAAATGGTAATGGCACAACATTTGGCGATGGGTTTTTGAATCCTCTCTAAATGGTTTATTTCTTCCAACTTAATCGAAAAGAACATCATTTACCTTTTAAAAAACGATCTCATTTTCTACTAGATTATTATCATAAAAATGAAGTTGTTTTCATCTTCATGTTAGCCATTGTATGTTATCTTCATAATTGGTTGAAGAAGCGTCATCTCCTCTTTTGTGGTCATCTCCTGTCTTATGGTCACTGTCGATGAAGCATCGTGTGTTATGTTGGTACTTATTGTTCTTCTTTTCTTTTATCAAGAACCCCCCTTATTGTGTTATATTTTTCTACTATGCCCCAAAGGTAATGTAGGCTTTGTGTTCTACAATTGGTGTATGGGTTTCCCTTTTTGTTTGTCTTTGGAAGATGATAAATTGTGTTTTTGTATTGGATGAAGATGGGTAGACATTTTTTTTCCCAACCTTTGGATGTTGTTGGAGGAAATCCTCCAAATTGTTTGATGGAAGGAATGTTAGAGATTCAAGGCACAATTTGGAACATATGTTTATGTAAAAAATTTACCATATGATTCCTTTTACACCAAATCTGTATCACTACTAAACTGTAGAATTTTGACTTATCATTGACAAATTAGCATAACAGATCACATTGATATGGAATGCAGAACGTATCCTTTGCATCAATTCATTCTATCAACAATTCATTTGTGGGATTTGATTACCAAACGATTTTTATTTAACATAGTAATTTTATGATATATTGAATTTTCAAAATTAAATTGTTAACATCAATTCATTAAGGAATGTTGACATAATGACTGGTTTTCGATAGTAGAAATGAACTCCGCTGGGAGGAATGTGGGAAAATTCTACCTAGTGCAGAAAAAATCGATGCAGATATTTCATCAGCATACACTAATCACCACTTTCCTTCCGTGGTTGATCTTTTTCATCAAGGTTTTTAGTATCATCTGAATTACCTCTCTTCTTTAATTATTTGTATCTTTTGCATCATAATAAGCTATTAGATGAATGTTTAATTGTATATACTATGTCTTATGTAAAGCTTACTCCAATATTTAAGAGAATATAGAAGAAAATGGAAACGGTGGCAATATCCTAAGGGTTGGTACATAATTAGGGCAATCGGTTGTTTTGATCAATCGTCGATTCCAATTACTATGTCTATTCAAGCAGGTATGAATGTTTTCAAATTTGGTTTCGTAATACAGTTTGACTTAACTAGTTATTTAGGTTTCATACTAATTATGTCTTAGGTGAAACGCATCGAACTGGCATTTCATCTAATTCAGTGATCCATACTGAATTTGGGGATTCATTCACTGTATCCTCTTCAAGTTTAGCTATAGCCAAGAAGTTGTTAGAAAAAGGTGTCAATAACCCAACACGTAAGGGAAGATCTTTGACATTTTCCATTGATACCTTCGAAAGTGTAAGGACCCTTCTTGGGAATCTAGACATACTAAACTCATTTATTTTTATGTACTCGCATGTCACTTGAAATCTAAAAAAATAATCATTTCATTTCCTTTTCTATGGAATAACCGTGAAACTTTATTTATTGTTATGTTTGTAATATTTTTGGAAATAACCTCTCTACTAGTTAGGGGTAAGGCTGCATACTATTAGACCTCTTCAGACCCTGTGTATCAGTGGGATTCATTCTGAGTATTGATAATGATGGTTTTTTTGTTGTTGTTCTATATCTGTAAGAATTGTTAAACTTCTAATTATAATCTTGTGCTACTTACTTGCGTACATCATTATATTATATTGCTTACAATTTTCAATTTTTATGTATTATTATTTTATTGTTAATAAATATTAATGATTAAGAATAGTAGTCAACTTAAATTTATTAAAATTTAATTTTATTAATATGAAAAATTTTGGGTATGTTTATCTTTTAATATCTAAAAGAGAATTTATAGAGTTTTAATGTATTAACTATATATTTAAACAAATTTGAAAAGAAAATATAAGTCAAAAATATGATAATCATATATAAATGTCAATTATAATTAACCTTAGGATTATTAAGCATGCTTATCATTAAAAAATTAACATTATTAATACATAATTATTTAATCTATACTTGTCGTGACGATTTCAAGATTGGCGATGAATTATACATTTTATCGTAAAAAGTTCGAATGCTTACTGACATTTTACGTTATCATTGCTAAAGGCTCGATCTTTGGCAACGACATGAATAAACCGTCGCAAAATTAGCCATTTTTAGCGACAATTCCTAGATATCGTTGCCAAATAACCTGCTTTTTCAACGATTTATTCTAACGTCGCCAAATTCAAGACTTTTGGTGACGATTTACGACTACAAGAAAAATGAAGTTTAGCGACGGAAATTACCGACGGAATTTGGACATATTCCGTCGGTAACCTTACTTAGCAACGACATTTATTGACAAAAAAAATCGTCGGAGATACAGCCGTAGTTAAATTTACCGACGGAAATTATTCCATCGGTAAATTTACCTACGGAATTACCGACGGAAATTATTTCCGTCGGTAAATTTACCTACGGAATTACCAACGATATTAAACAAAAATTTTTCGGTCAGAAATTTACCAACGGAATTGACTTTCCGTCGCTAAATCCAATATTTTACCAACGGAATTTTTTTTCCGTCGGTAAATTTGCTGAAAACGTTTTTTAAAATTTTACCTACAAAGTGTTTAGTTTCTGTAAAAATTACCTTGAAGATAACTTCATTATTTCAAGTAAAAGAATTCAAATAATAAAATTCATACTAAAAAATATCCGAAAATAAAGAACTGAAATTATTTTTTTAAAGAACAAACATTTCATCAAACACTGTACATGTATTTATACCTTAAAGTTACGTCTTGTCCCTTCTATCATTAATATTTATACTTTAAAGTTATTTTCCAATCACAAAATACACAAATAAACGAAAGAAATAAATACCCAATCAAATTAACTTTCATCCAATATACGAAAAAACACAACAGTAGTTACAAAAATACCTCCACTGAGGGACATGATGACAATGGCTGGAGAAGACAACGTCGACGAGCAGAAAAGGATTCCACAACAGAGAAATGGACTCCAAGAAAATCGAAGAGGAGATACAGGAAGAAGGAAGAAGAAGAAAGGAAGAAGAAGACACAAGTGGGAGGGAGATGTCGGAATTTATAAAGAATTTACCGACAGAATTACCGACGGAAATTTCCGTAGGTAAATTTAAAAAAATTTTATTCCGCCAAAAATTCCCGCCTTTTTACCGACGGAACAAAAATTTCCGTCGGTAAATATGATTTACCGACGGAATTTACCTACGGGATTTTCCGTAGGTAAACTCAAAAAAAATTTTCCTCCAAAAATTCCCGCCTTTTTACCAACGGAACTTTTCCGTCGCTATATTCCGTCGCTAAATCATTCAATTTTAGCGACGGGAATTACTTTCCGTAGCTAATTACCAACGGTCATATTTTTCATCGCTAAATTTCGTCGTTAATTTTGCCGCGACGAATTTCCCTCCAAATTTAGCGACGAATAATAGGACCGTCGCTAAATCACTTAATTGTAGCGACGGAAATACGCATTCCGTCGCTAATTACCAACGGTATATTTGTCGTCGCTAATTTTTCGTTGCTAAATTGTAGTGATTACCGACGGTTATATTTTTCGTCGCCAAATTCTGTCGTTAATTTTGCCGCAATAAATTCCCTCCAAATTTAGCGACGGATAATAGAACCGTCGGTAAATCCATCAATTTTAGCGACAGAAATATGCGTTCCGTCGCTAATTACCAACGATATATGTTCCGTCGCTAATCCACATTTTTCTTGTAGTGTACAATTTGTCGCCAAATAAAACGTAGCTAAGAGCCAGGCTCGATTGAGTTTTGGTATGAGGTCGATGAATGTTTTGTTTAGCTCTCTTAACATCTTGCCCTTGCTTAAGAATTCTAAGATTGTCTCAATGACACGTTTCTTCATCTAACTCAAGAACTTTGAAAAGAAATATGTATTTAAACCATCAGATCTTAGAGCATTATTTGGATTAAACTAGAAAAGAGCTTTCTCAACATTTGATACGTTGAAATATCCAAGTAGTTTGGTAACATCATCTTGAGTAACCTGATCAAGGATGAAATAATTTAACATATGCACAAATAAACAATTGTTAGTGTGACAAAAGAATTTTTTAAATATTTGTATGTCTCCAACAGTAACTCCTGTGATTGAGCCATCCGACCATCCTCTTTAGTCAATGAAATAATTATGTTAGAATTTCTTCTAGAGATTAGTGCTTCTATCTCCTTTTTTGATCCACCAAACACTAGATTTTTGTTTCAATAAAGAATTATTTCCCTCCAATACATGAGTCTAATGCAGCAGAGTTATCATTTCATTGGTTTACTTTGACATACCCTTTCAAAATTAGTAAAGAACACTTTAGCTCTAAAGGAGAATGCCTCTGGCCTCCAAATACAGATCGGTAAGTATTATTGTAGGCTTTCATGTTTAGTTTCTTGAACTTCTTCTCTAGCATCTAAAATTTTTACTTCTAACAATAAAAAAGAACGTGGTTATATGACGTGATAATTATAATTTATATTGATTAAATTATTTATTAGTTTATTAAAATTAAATTAATTAATATTAACTATGATAGTTATGAAATCGATAAAAATAATAGCTTCTAGTTTTTTTCAATAAATAAATCCTCTATTATTCCAATTCGACCACATGTAACTTCTCATATTTTTCTTCCTCGAGTTGTTCCTTATCAACTAAATAGATTGCATGACTTCGACATTATTAATTAAAACTTGAGAGTTGTAATCGCCTCAAGTGGGTTCAGATAACTCTAAATTAGTTATATAATTGGAGTTAGGATTTTTCCTTCAAGATTATTCTCTACTATTTTGTCCATTAAATCTCGGTTATCTATTTATGTGAATTCTGTGTCTATTTATACGGGTTTTGTATAGATCTCGTATAAATGAATAGTTAAAATTTAAATGGATATAATAAGACATAGAATCAGGAGGTGGTCTCCTGTAGCAATTAGTTAATCCTGACACCCAAACTCTTATTAACAAAACTGTCTAAATTCTACTTTCAGATTTGTTTATATACAAACTGAGACTAGCTTGCAACCTATTTGATGTAACGAGCTAATGAATCTTTTCACAACCAGCTCCAAGAGAGAAGCAAGTAAATTGATATGGGAACTCGGGGTTAAATTGGATGTGGTGGATGTATTGTTTTGTTGCTTATTATAGAGAAGATGACGGGCATGCAAAAGAAGATAAACGAAAAATAAGAAAGGCTAAAACAGGAAAGACGTCAACCACCATCAAAGCGTGTGAGCTACTACCCTATTCTTCGCATGTCCACTCTCTCTCAATCTCTCTCTTCCTCTTCTGTCCGGAACTTATTGACATGCTTATGTTTTTCCAAGTCTTTGATTTGGTTGCAGAGCGTGCATGGCAAGGACCTTTCAGATTCCTTCAGGACACGGGCATGGCCACCACTAATGATCCCGTTAACGACTTTCATCGTATCGTTTCTCGTTTCACACTTGTATGTCGAAAAATTCGGAAGAGTCACCCCGTAGGTATCTTCTACGGGGAAGACCCTTTGATGTTCTCTTCGAGCCTAATATTTTTCGAGATTAGTTTGGTGATTCTAATCATTCGTACTATTCGTTTTCTCCTCAAGCCTCTTAGACAGCCGAGGATTGTTTCGGAGATCCTTGTGAGTGCCAGTTCTCTCCATTTTATTTCCTTTTTAACGCCACATTTTCCATTGCACATGTCTTGGTAGATTAAAAATCGCCCTAGTGTATGTAACCTTGATATTTACTATATTCAATACAATAAACTTATGTTTGTGGATAGTGAAGAATTCTATACTAGTCAGGTCGTGAGTATTCAAATCGTTTGTTTACGTACTTCTGTATTGTTTTCGCTTTCAAATATTCTATAATCTGATATGCATAATGTATGAAACTTAATTAGGGTGGCATAATCATCGGACCCTCCGTTCTTGGGCGTAGCAGGAAGTTCACTAGGCGTGTGTTCCCTGACAATGCTCAATTTGTTGTGAGGAACGTTGGAGTTCTGGGTTTAATGTTTTTTCTTTTTGTAGCCGGAGTGAAAATGGATATCTCCTTGATTAGGAAAACAGGGAAGAAACACTTCTGCTGCGCTTTGATCGGGGTAATTATACCCATGTTGACGACAGGTGCAATTGGATACGTTCTACGTACACATAGTGATAGGGAACTAGGAAGAGTTTCTGGGTATGGGGCAGTTGCTTCAAATTTGGCTCTAACGTCGTACCCTGTGATTTATCTGATCCTCAGAGAGCTAAATCTACTTAGCTCCGAGATCGGGAGATTGTCAGTTACCACAGCAATGATTGGCGATGTATTTGGGATCAGTTCAATCCTTGTTTTTGAGGCATTGAAACAAGCTGAACACAGTAATAAGGCTGCTTTGTGGTATGTGATATCGTCAATAGTTCTGGGGACTTTTGTAGTGACGGTGATTCGAAGATTTATGGTTTGGGTTATTGACAAAACCCCGGAAGGGAAGCCTGTAAATCAAACTTATGTGGTGATAATTCTTCTGGGGGTTATGGTGATGGGATTTTTGACTGATTTGTTTGGTATAGCCATTGCTAATGGATCACTGTGGCTAGGGCTAGTGATTCCTGATGGTTCCCCTCTAGGAGCTACCGTGGTGGAGAAAAGCGAGACTATAGTAATGGAGCTTCTAATGGCCTTTACATATGCAATGGTGGGTTTGTATACGGATGTGTATGCTATGTCGGATTACGGCTGGTCTGCTTTGGCACCACTTTTTTACATGGTAATGATCGGTTACATATCCAAAATTGTAGCCACTCTGGCAACAGCTCTGTACTTCGAAATTCCATGGAAAGATAGTCTTACTTTCAGTCTCGTCATGAACTTGAGAGGCCAAGTTGAGATTTTGCTATTTATCCACTGGATGGACAAACAAGTATGGCCTGCCCTCTCTTTTTCTCAATTTCAGTTTCTTTTTTTGCTTATTCAGTTACTTAACCATTGTGGGAAATGACATTTCCACAGATAATAGGTATACCCAAGTTCTCAATGCTCGTACTACTAACAGCTTTTACCACTGGCTTAACCACGCCATTGATCAGCCTTCTTTATGACCCAACAACACCCTACATGGTGAACAAACGAAGAACAATCCAACACACACCCCCTGATGCTGAGCTTTGCGTAGTTGTTTGTGTCAATGGCAAAGAGAGTGTTGCTGGCCTTATTAACCTCCTCGAATTCTCATATCCAACCGCAGAGAGACCCTTCTCTATCTATGCTCTCCGTTTGATTGAACTTATAGGTTGTGCAGCACCATGCTTTGTTGGTCATGACCTGGACGCCGAAGAGCCCACCCGCCGGTTTCCGGATCACGAGGCCATCCGCCATGCCCTTAAGCTCTATCAAGAAGCACGACGGGAGTATGTAAAACTCCGTTTTTTCACCGCTGCAACTGCAAACCGAACCATGTATCAAGATGTCTGTGAGCTAGCACTGGAAACCAAATCTGCTCTCATCATTTTGCCCTTCAACAAATCGAAGCTTGACATCGTTGCTGGAACTGAAATTGTTCGTCATGGTAATGCAGTACAGTCGCTAAATTCAAAAGTCGTAGCTCATGCTCCTTGCTCTGTTGGAATCCTCGTCGACAAGGGCCAAACTTCTAAACCCAATATTGTTGGCCAATCCTTTTGTAGAACACAGCTTAAATTTGTGGTGCTTTTTCTTGGAGGAGCAGATGCTAGGGAGGCGCTAGCTTATGCAGAGAGAATGATTTTGAACCCTGATGTTTCAATCATGGTTATTAGGTTCCTTGCATCTAACAACGAAGGAGATGACGAGCTAGAGAAGAAACTTGATGATGGGGTTGTGACATCTTTTTGGGTAAAGAATGAAGCAAATGAAAGAGTCTACTACAGAGAAGTGGTTGTGAACAACGGAGAAGAAACTCTAGCTGCAATTCATGCGTTGAATGACAATACCAATGACCTATGGATTGTGGGAAGAAAACAAGGGATAAACCCTGTACTCCTTCAAGGATTATCCGCTTGGAGCGAAAATCCTGAATTAGGAATCATAGGTGATTATGTTGCTTCCTATGATTTTGGTGGCTCGGCCTCTGTGTTAGTAGTACATCAACAAATCATGAGAGCTCAAGGGAAGCCATCAATTGACTCTCTAGCAACTCCTAAATGCAGTACCTTACCTCCTTGGCTACAATGCTGTTAAGAGGGGATCGTGGGTTGCTCTGTCTTACATGCATAGTAGAGAAGGCGTTCCAGATAACCCAGTCAAAGGTTCAGAGGATAAGGTTTGATTAGTGCAGCAAAGCAGCTAAAGAAGTAGATGAAGGTAGCTTGAGTAGCGAACACCATTCACAGACTGTCACGTAACAAACTAGAGCTTTTGTATAGAGAAACTGGTTAGAGCAACTTGCATCGTATCCTCTCGGTTGTAAATCTCAGATTTGGTACCATAGCAGATCAAAGTAACAATTTCTGCAATCAAAAAGCTATCTTACGTCTATGCTTTCCCCTTTCGCATATTATTTTTTAATTTTAAAATTATACGTAATAATTATGTAATAAAAATAATATAAAATCCAAAAAATTCTCGAATACCTTCGTCTCATTCCTCTTCCATGCCAGTACCTTTTTCCCTTATTTATTTTGCCCTTTCGTCTACACTTCTTTGTTACAAGAGACAATCTTAGGACTCCATCGCATCTCTCAACAAGGATAGGTTGAAGTCAAATTGATAAACCTAAAAAATAAATGAATGATTAATAAGAAGTAACTATGATTTGTGACTTAGTAACTAGAGCCAAGGGATTAAAATGAATTTCAGATTTAATTTAAAAATTAAAAATAAGAATTGATGATTTCATTATGTCTAATACTCCTAATTAGATACAATATCTTCCTTCTTATACGAGCATCATGGCCCTGATACAGAAAGTTCGTGAGCCCAATACTTATAAACAAGATCTTAAGTGGGTCGTTGCTACAGAGCATACTTATAAACAAGATCTTAAATGGGTCATTGCTACAGAAAAATGACTTTTATTTGGTAATTCAATAAATTTATAAATAAATAAAAAAAGTATGTACATAAAGAGATTTCCAAAAATGGCAATTTTTTACTTCATCCGAAAGGGAATTTACAAGAAAGCATAAGGAACCCTAAAACTGTTCCCTCAAACCATACAAACACAATAGCATGCCTAAATCATATCTAGTAATCAAAATGATCATATCAAAGACCATATTACCATTAACACAACTATTTTCACATAAGAGTCTCAAGTAACAAAAAACTAATCAAAAATTCCTACTACTCCTTCTCATTTGGGTGGTAGGGGCTCTCATATGGATAAATTGCCAAAGGAGTGGACCTTGTAGCTTGGGACACCATGCATAATCTTGAATACTTTTGTAGGTTCAGCCAATACTGGATCTTATGCCTCTCTTGTTAGCAAAGAGTTTGAGTTTCCTTTCATTTTCCTAAAGCTGTAATGATAATTCATGCCTTACTGAAGTAAATCACTTGTTAATATAGAAATCACGTATAATATGTAAAATACATAAGAAATGGGAGTTGAATTGTGTTAAATCGTCAAAGATATTAATCTTTAACTCAAGAAAATTATTATCTATTCTTCTAACAACAAGAAAATTAAAGAGATAAGGGCTAGAGAGTATGACGCCACGATTTTATACTAATTCACCCTTAATCTTTGTCTACATTTAGTCCTCAGAATTTGTTTGAGATTTCACTATACTCTTCAATGTTACAAGTATTCTTTCTACACTTACAGAGCCTCTTCAGATCTCTCTTACAAAGTATTTTTTATCTGCTTTTTTAGCCTCTCCAGGCTCTAGCCTTTCTTTCGGTTAGAAAGATATTGTTTGAGCTTCACATTACAGATGTATTCTCTCTCTTTCTTTCGTACTTGAGTACATAATTTTTCTAAATATTGTATCTCGTGGTAATCGTTGTTTAGATTACAACTATAACTAGTATTTATAGCCTAAATCTTCAACTATCTTTTTGAGAAAACTATTTCTTGAATCTTCTAGAAATTGTTATTAGTTAAGTCTTGTAACTAACTCCACCTAACTGACTGATTGATGTTCTAGAATATTTTTCATTTGTATCATTTGGTACTATGTTCCGTTTGGTGTTGTGCTTTGTCTGGTGTTATACTTCATTTGGTTTCTAAGATGCTTTGTCGTATAAGTAATTATCGTCTTGAGTTGACTTTTATCATCTTGTGTTGACCATCTTAAGTTGACCTCGTATCTTCTTATGTTGTCCGTCTTATGTTGACCTTGTATCTTCTTGTGTTGATTGTCTTAAGTTGACCTTCTTGAGTCTTAAGTATCGTCTTGGTTTGACTATGCATCGTCTTAAGTTGACGATTTGTATCACTTACATTTTTCTGCACATTTAACAAACTCATCAAAACAATTCACACACTTCTAAGATTATTATTATTTGATTGTCATCAAAATTAATAGAAGTAAAGTCTACTTGACTTAACAATCTCCCCATTTTTAATGATAACAAATAATCATAATATTAAAAGATAAAATAATATTCAGACGAATAACTGTCAAAGTAATACACAAGATATGCATAAGATATACAATGCTTTCTAATATTCTCCACTTTTTTTCTTCTCCCCCTATTTGTTATTAATAAAAAAAGATAGCTCATCTTGGACGCTTCAAAATTTAAGAATACATATGTTGAATATCAGTGTTAATCGTCTTGAGGTTTTGTTCAATAAAAACACGTAGAAGTGCTATTTCCTCATGAAGATCACCCACTGAATCACACAATTCATCAACATTAGTATAAATTTGCTCAATATTTTATGCTAAAGCTTCCTAAACTTCCTTCTGCTTATGACTAGCTTTAATCCAATTGATGAAATGCTTTAAGAACTCCGAATTAACAGTAGAATCTTGTTATATTTCACTAACTAGATGAAGATGAAGATGTTCATCAACAGATGGTTGTCTAGGTGAATCGTATAACTTTATGATTTTGATTGAGGGTAATTTGAAAGTTTGTTTTCTTTCTGGGAGAACAAGATCATCAGGTCTGGGTAGTTTGAAAATTGGTTGCTTAAAAAGGTGTAACATATTTTGACTGAAGGTATGAAACCTAAGGGCTAAAATGCATGATTAAATACACATAGGTTTCTAAGTTGAAATTGATATCTTCTATGGTGATATTTCTGTACCTTCCTTCTGTCACAATGCCAACTACCTTGCAACTTTCATCTTTGGTAGAAACTCTAAATTGACTTCCTGATGCTCTTGATTTGTGACGTAAAACATAAACACCTATAGGTTAAGCTGCATAACATGCATCATTTATGTTATTCACAGCCACTTGAATTTGTTCTTATATAAGATCATCTTCATACCCTTCAGGAAACATCTTCTTCTTCCCTTTTTCTTTATTGATTACAGGGGTTGGACATCTTGGTTGTACATCTGGTACAATCTTTATTGTCGTTCTGCTTGTAATTGGATAGATTGTATAACGATCCTTTGAAATCTTCATTAGATATGGTTCTGACTTTTTATCTCGCAGAATACCATGTAGTCTTCGTTCTTCATGACTGAGAAGATGCATTATCTGATCGTTTATTGGTATAGGCTCAACTTGTACCTTGACTGTCTGCTTAGAAGGTTCTCTGATAATAATTGAATTTCTATTTTGAATAGATACTGATTTTTCTATAACCTTCTTTTTCAAATCCTTTGTCTTTAATGGTTGAGGAGGGTTGTAAAGTTCTAGCTTATGTTCAACTGTTTGTGCCTTTTGTGGAACATCAGATGAAGAAAACTTTTTCTGACTAAGCTTCATTTTCTTTTGTTCTTCTGCTGGTTTGGAAGAGAATTGTTGTTGAGGCTTCTTCCTCTCAAATACTAACTTCCTTTTTATCTCTATCTTTTTAGATGATTTTGTTGATTGACTTTGTAGGATAGAGACAATTGATTTGGTAGACTACTGTCGTTGCTCTTGCTTCTCAGAATCTCCACTAAGAATCAAAACTTTCTGCTTTGTCTGTTTTTGTTATTGTAAAGTCAATAATCTTGGTGACCTTCTTGACTGTTTCAGCTTTTTTTATTAGAGCGTCTCAGTCTTCCACTTCAAAGACACTTGTTGAGTTGATTGTTGAACCTTGCTTTCCTTCCTCTGTAGAATCGTCTTGACTTATATTGGCACATAAGGCGATTGTTCAACCTTTTCTTCTACGGATATTCTTCCTATCGATCGAGATTTTGCTTGTATGTTAGACGGAATATGTTCACTCTTGCTTCATCTTACTATACACTCCCCCTAAGACTTTGCTTTCGGTGTAACACCTATATCCGCTTCAGCTTTAATCTTGATTCCCATTTTGAGAATAATAGAGGTATTAATAACACTCTTCACATTCATCTTTACTCTGTTACCTCTATCAAGTAGGATTCCAGATTCTTTGAAGAATCTTGTCAACAGCATACCGTAAGGTAAAGAGCCATAATAATCTTCCCTAGCATTTATTATGTTCTTTAAAATCAAGAACGGAAGATTAATGGGTTGGTAAGTAAGTAAATGAAATAAACAATGTTCATTATTCATTGTCAACAAGTCCTTTGAGCCTACTCTTGGTATAATACAGTGGATAAGCAGTGAATGAAGAATCCTAGCTTTTAGAAAGAAGGTTGAAGCCTTTTTGACTCCTGGATTACTATATACGTAGAGTTGTCGATTGATGTGAGCTTTATCTATATGATCTTAAGTGATCCATTTTGTATTGTTAAACAGGTTTGCTCTAATACTTGGACACCCAATAGCCTTCTCGATAGAATCTTGTGTGACTATAATCGACAACCCATCTACCATCGATACTAAGGTGTTGTCCACCACCTTTGCATTCTTCCAGAATTCATATATTTCATTCAAATAGACCATCTCACCAATGTTGAAAAAAAATTTCTAACCAACTGCTTCAATTTTTGGTTCAATGTCCATCTGATTTTTCTTCAAGGAAGTGAAATCAATGTGTCTCATATAGATAAGAGATTTCTCCATTTTGATCTGTAATGAATAAGCACTAAACATACAAATGCATTTTGCTTAACGAAGCAAGGTTAGTATAAGAAGATAAAGATATGAAATGAGAAGAACTTGAAGTTTATAATAGAGTATTGAATCGTCTTTGTTGAGAGAACTAAACAAGTCGGTTTCAAAGTTTTTCAAGAAAATTCTAGTGTGAGATGTTCTCGAATCTTGAGAAGATTTCCTTTATATACATGTTCTTGAAAAAATTACCGTTCGTAACTTACCGTTACTGTTTTACTCGAAAACTTACGACTTTTCATCTTCTTTTTGTATGAATCGTCTAGGTCATGAAGTGTCAGAAGAATGGTCATTTAACATTACCATATTCAAGTTTCGTCTGATTTCCTTGAATCTATCTTCACTTAAGGGTTTAGTGAAGATATCTGCCAATTGTTGATTTGTCTCAACAAATTGTAGACTGATGATCCCTCTCTATACATAGTCTCGTATAACATAATGTCTAACTTCAATATGCTTTGCCCTTGAGTGTTGTATTGGATTCTTTAAAAGATTAATAGCGTTTGTGTTATCACAGAAGATTAGAATATGATCTTCTTGGATAGAATAATCCTCTAATTGATACTTAATCCATAGCGTCTATGAACAATAGCTTACAACTGACATGTATTCAGCTTCTGCAATAGATAGGGCAATTGAACTTTGCGTCTTGCTTAACCAAGAAATTAAATTATGAATAAGAAAGTGATAACCTCCACTTGTACTCTTTCTATCAATCCTATCTCCAGTATAATCAACATCATAATAGCCAATTAACCTGAAATCTTTACCTTTCTCATACATTAAGCAAAGATCAGTAGAATTTGCCAAGTATCTCAATATTCTTTTGACAGCAATATAATGAGATTCTCTAGGATCTGCTTAAAATCTTGCATATAAACAAACACTAAACAATATATCAGGTTTGCTTACTGTTAGGTAAAGTAAATAATCAATAATTCCTTAAAAAAGAGTTTGATCAATCTTCTTACTAGCTTCATCCTTAGATAAGAGGATTGAAGGATGCATAGGAGTTGTCATATGTTTGACCTTCTCCATTTTATATTTGACTAAAAGTTCTTTGATATATTTTTGTTGATGAATAAAAATCTTTTCTTCAGTTTGTTTAATTTGTAAACCAAGAAAGAATTTCAATTTATCCATCATACTAATTTCAAATTCACTTTACATAAGATTTTCAAAGCTTGAAAATATTTTCTTAGAAGTTGCACCAAAAATGATATCATCTACATATATTTGTACAACTATAAAAACATTTTAAATATTTTTTCTAAACAAAGTCTTATCTACTTGACTTTTTAATCAAAAACGAGCTCAGACGATCATACCATACCGAGCACGAGGTGCCTGTTTTAATCTATACAAAGCTTTATGAAGTTTATAGACATAATCTGGTTTATTAATGTCTTCAAAACCATGAGGTTGCTTTACATACACTTCTTTATTTATAAAAACATTCAAAAAAGCATTTTTCACATCCATTTGAAATAGTTTTATATCATGACAAATAGCTTATACAAGAAAAATTCTAATAGCTTCTAGTCTAACTATAGGAGCATATGTTTCATTATAGTCTATTCCTTTTTATTGATTATGGCCTTGAGCTACTAATCTAGCTTTGTTACGATTTATTCTTTCTGATTCGTCAAGTTTATTTTTGAATACCCATCTGGTCCTTATGATAAACTTATTGGATGGTCTAGGAACTAACAACCAAACTTTGTTCATTGTAAATTGATTTAACTCTTCTTGCATGACTAAAATCCAAGCTTTGTCTAGGAACTAACAACCAAACTTTATTCATTGTAAATTGATTTAACTCCTTTTGTATGGCTAAAATCCAAACTTTGTCTTGTAGAACTTCATCAATTTTCTTAGATTTTAATTCAAAAACAAAACTTACAGTTTCCTCTCTTCTAAATTTAGACCTAATTCTCACTCCTTACGATGTTTCTCCTATAATCAAGTTTTTTGGGTGAGAAGATTTATACTTCCAGCCTTTTCGTAGAGTAAAATTTTCAAAAATATCTTCCCCCTTATTAGATGGATTATCTGGTGGTGACGTTTTTAGATTATTAAACACCCATCTGTTAAATAATTTAATAGGAGATTAGTAATTTTAAAATTAAAAATATTTTAAATTTTAAAAAAACCAAACGCATTCGTGGGAGTCCCCTGTTGTCTCACTGGACCTCTGCCTGCTAGGCTGCTACTCGGTTGAAGACCTCATTTGTGAAGAAGAAGAAGAAGCAATGATAAGATTCTATTCTCATATCCCATCAGTAAACTCGCCAACTTTCTCTGCTCTTCGATGCTCTTCAATTCCCATCCTCTCCCTGTTATCATCATCATCATTATCCCCAATTTCACCTTCTCACCTCCGCAAACTATCTACTATCGCACCATTCTTCAACTTTCTTCCCGACAATTTCAGACCCCATTCATCTTCTCTTCCCTTTTCTCGGGTCCCAATTATGGCAGGCAATCTCTGCGCCAAAGGTACATCGGGGCAGTTTTGAGTTCTGATCTGTAAAGGGCGTTGGTTGGTAGTTTCAGTTTGGTGTTGGATTCTTTTAGACCTTCTGGTTTCTAGTCTTTTGTAATTCTTACATGGGTTGCTTTGTTCTGCTTAGTCGTTTGTTTCTTTAACTGTTTACGACTTGGTTGTTATTGGAATTTCGGCTCTTGTGCTTTTGCAGCTTCATTTAGCTCGGAGAGTGGCTCCGCAGTTGGAAAAGAAATATTGGTTCAACACTTACTTGTTAAACAAGACGACCTTAAGCTTCTGATAGAGCTGGAAAAGAGAATTTCGGAAGGTTAGTTTATAGTTAACACTATTTTGGGGACAAGTATCCTGTTTATATGTTAAGATTGGAAGTCTTGGTATTTGACATGATTGTAATCTCAAAATATCGTTTTATGCACATAGGAATAAGAAAGAAAAAAGGTATCGGTTTTATAAGCTTGAAAATTTACTAATATTTCCTTCCTCAAATTCAATTGTCTTATTGAGATTTTGTATCGTCTTTTGTTCCTTGAAGGGGAGGACTTGAGTGATCTTGCTGTGGAATATTCACAGTGCCCATCCAAAGAAAAAGGGGGAATGCTTGGCTGGGTCAGAAAGGGTCAAATGGTGCGTTGATTATGATCAAATTAGTTGATGTGTTTGTGGTTTCAAAACGCACTTGTCATACATTGCGTAGAGTGTATCATTTTTGTTCTGTTCACTTGCATGACAGATAGCAGTACAATTGGTGACATTAGAGAAATATTAGATTCTGCTCTGTTCTACTCATCATCGATCACGAATTTCTGCAAAATGATGCACCTGAGGTGTTCTTTTCTTTATTAATTCCAAATATAGACCGCACAACACTGAAATTATTGGAAAATGGGCTCTTCACTTGCCAAACTTCTTAGTGATTGGTATTTCAAAATTCCAGGTGCAAGAATTTGAGGAAGCTGCATTTAGTGCTCCTCTAAACCGAGTCATAAGGTGTAAGACTGAATTTGGCTGGCATTTGTTGCAAGTTCTTTCAGAAAGGTGTGAGCTTGTATTCCGTTAAAAAAATTCCTCCTGAGAGGCAGTGCATGCCAAAACCAACTTTTACATTGTTCAAATGTGAGCTCTTACATTCTACAGCCTTCTCTTGCTTTTGCGTTTGTAATCTTTTTGACAGGGATGAATCTTTGCTTCAAGATATTCAACCAGATACTCTTCATGGGAAAATACGAGATCCCAAGTTTTTTGAAGAGTTTCAATTGATTGATGTTCGAGAACCTGATGAAGTGTATGATCTTTTATTGCTTTTGTGCTCAAGAAGCTAATAATTGTTGGTTTATTAACTCCATGCTAGTAAATAAAGGTGTAAATGATGGATAGGGCAGTTAAATATGACAATAGTCTGTGAAATTGAAATTTATGCTTTGGCATAATTTCAGTTGAATTAGGATGAAAAAACAGATTGATTTCTGTGTCATGTTCCAACTTCTTTAATAATTTTCAATAATTGCAGGGCCCAAGCTTCATTGCCAGGTTTTCAAGTTCTTCCCCTCCGTCAGTTTGGGAGTTGGGGACCAGAAATAGCTACGAAATTGGATCCACAGAAGGATACCATTGTCATGGTGGGTGTGATCATTTTCATTTAATGCAAAAGTTTCTTGCGTTAGTCATTGCATTGTTTAGACAAAATAAAGAGAACCCATTTATCGAAAAGCATCCATGATGGCCCCTTTAAACTTTGCTGAAAAAGATGTGATGATAGTTTGATCAGCGGGCTTCTTTAGAAGTTAGAATTCATTTGTTAACATTTTTTTTTGGTTGAGACCTCTGTTGTCAAGTGATTATAATCCAGTTTTGATTTTCATGTGCTATGTTCTCTAGTATTGCTTAATGCCTTGCCACCTGTTTCTAGAACTGCTTTCATTTGCCACTTGACTATTTGACATTAGTTGAGGAGAAGAAATTCTTACCTTGCACTCAGATCTAAGAATTCTTTCTATTTGCAGTGTCATCATGGTGTGCGATCATTACAGGTGGCTAAGTGGTTGCAGACTCAGGCAAACATCTTTATCCCATCTTCTTTTTCTGGAAGTAAATCATTTCAGGGATCCTTGGACATCACAGCAGTGAATCATAACCTTTATTTTCATATTTTCTGTGAACTTATAATGCTTCTTCATATATGTATACTTATTTGTGGGTCATTACTTATCGTCTATTTTGCTTTTTGAATGAGATTGTTCTTTATTGTATTGTTCACAAGTTCCTTGTTCCCATCTCTGCAAAATTTCACCAATAAAGGTATTTACTCAATGCTCTTTAGGATATTATATTTTGGTATGTATGCACTTTCCTTATTCCCGCAGATGGTTTATCTTTCATACTAAGGATATGGTTCTTTTTCAAACTATTTGGTCATGTCTGTACTTTTAAGAGCATTGATAATCTCTAGCTAAATGACAACCACTTGAACATGTAACAGTATCCTATTCACTTTGGTGGGAAATGGCTTCGTCTTAAACTTTAGGCTTGGCTGCAAGTTTTTAACAGATTATTATTTCTCTCCGACGATATGTTAGCCTTTCTTTGTTGCTGGTTCTTTCAGGGTTTTAGGAGAGTATTCAACGTGGCTGGTGGAATACATGCATATGCTGTCAAGGCTGATCCTTCAATTCCTACCTACTAAACTGATTGATTTTTCAAATCGAAGGACAAGGCCTTATGAAATCATTTTTGGTTCTTGGCATGTACTTCAAGTGCGGAAATTAGTTTTGACATTTTTAATTTTGACTCCTCGACATCTTCATTGAAATTGCTCAAATCAAGTGAGGAAACTTGTGTTATGAATAATTTTGAGCTGTTCATAGGTTGTTGAAAGCAGTGGACATGTTTAAAAGCCTATTATTCCTGGCTTGAAGAAAGCTTGAGTTAAAAAGTGTCAGCAGCAATAATAGTGTTTTCAAGCCATCTTTAGGTTCTCCATCAGCAGGACAAGAAGGGTCGGAACAAAAACCATCTTCAGTAACAACCATAATCTATAATTATAAGTGTGGCTTAAAGACATAAGAGATGGTGTCCCGACAATGTCTCTGACCTGTGTCCTAAAAAACACTTGTTTCCCACCCATTTCAACACACCAAAGACTCGTTCAACACAACCTGCACACGCCTACCCTAAAATTCCTCACCATCAATCTTCTCAGCCCACACAACCAGAATCCAACCTGTGTCTAACGTTTTCCACCATTATTAACCTTCACAATTCACTCTCTCTCTCTCTCTCTTCATACATGGCCTTCTCTCTAGTCATATCTTTTCTCACCCTCCATCAAAAAGTAGAAAGGCCTTAGGCTACCACCACCATCATACCACACCACAGCAAACACCACCATCAAACTTGAATCCTCTCTCCTTTTTCTCTCTTTTCTCCCTTCTTCAATGGGCGGTTGTTGCTCAAGAGCCACCTCAGGGGATGCATCAAGTGATGAAAAGGGAGAAACTGGATCCAAAAATGGTATTAGTGTAAGCAATGGTGGTGGTGGAGCCGCAGACAGCTCCTCCTCCAATCCCCCTAAGGCAGCTCCACCGTCACCTCTTACAGGATCCACCAAGCCTGCAAAGCAAGGCCCCATTGGCCCGGTCTTAGGTCGCCCCATGGAAGACGTAAAATCGGTGTATAGTATTGGAAAAGAACTTGGTAGGGGACAATTTGGCGTCACGCATTTGTGCACGCTTAAGGCGACTGGCGAACAATTTGCATGTAAAACAATCGCCAAAAGAAAGCTTGTGAATAAGGAGGATATAGAGGACGTTAAGAGAGAGGTTCAGATAATGCACCATTTGACAGGCCAGGCTAACATTGTGGAACTCAAAGGAGTTTATGAGGACAAACATTCAGTTCATTTGGTGATGGAGTTGTGCGCAGGAGGAGAGCTCTTTGATCGTATCATAGCAAAGGGTCACTACACAGAAAGAGCCGCTGCTTCTTTGCTTAGAACCATTGTTCAAATCGTGCATACATTCCATTCAATGGGAGTCATCCATAGAGATCTCAAGCCTGAAAATTTCCTTCTTCTCAACAAAGAAGAGAACTCGCCGCTCAAGGCCACAGATTTTGGCCTGTCCGTCTTCTACAAGCCAGGTTGTTATCTTATTCATCTTCGCTGTGGTCTATTTTCCATTTCCTGTCCAATACACAGCTTCAAAGCCAACGACAATACTTCAAATTAAGTTCACAAGTTTTTTTTTTTAAAAAAATTCATGAGATTGAATTGTCGTAACCAAAGGTTTCAATGTGCAGGAGAAGTGTTTAAGGATATTGTTGGCAGCGCCTATTACATTGCACCTGAAGTCCTGAAGCGCAAATATGGGCCAGAAGCAGATATATGGAGTGTTGGTGTGATGTTGTATATTCTCCTAAGTGGTGTTCCACCTTTCTGGGCTGGTAAATTGTTCATCTCATTTTTCAATCCTGTTCACATTTTAGAGCCATTACAGCTTTCATAAACTAAAATAAACATTGACAGAATCGGAACATGGCATATTCAATGCAATCTTACGAGGTCACGTCGATTTTACAAGTGATCCTTGGCCTTCGATTTCGGCTCCTGCCAAGGATCTTGTGCGGAAGATGTTAAATTCTGACCCAAAACAGAGGCTTACTGCAGTCCAGGTTCTAAGTAAGTAGTCTTTGCTCTCAAAATTCCTCATTTTTAGGTAACAGGATCTAGCATTATACAAATTCCTGATCATTCACATCTGTTCTATTTATCAGATCATCCGTGGATTAAGGAAGATGGAGAGGCACCAGATACTCCTCTTGACAATGCAGTCTTGGCTAGGCTGAAACAATTTAAAGCAATGAACAAGTTCAAGAAAGTTGCTCTAAGGGTATGCATCTGCAATCCAAAACATTTTTTCCACATGAAGAACAACTTTCCTCCAACTTTTGTTAATGTCTTCCTGTCCAAAAATTGATAGGTAATTGCTGGGTGTCTATCTGAGGAAGAAATCATGGGGTTAAAAGAGATGTTCAGGGGAATGGACACTGACAATAGTGGCACGATAACCCTTGAAGAGCTGAAGCAAGGACTTGCTAAACAAGGGACCAAGCTATCCGAATATGAAGTGAAGCAATTGATGGAAGCTGTAAGCTATTCCAATGTGTAATGAAAATAAATACATGGCACAAATCAGGTTGTTCAAGCTTATAATAACTAATTTGTTTCCATTATTTCCCACCAGGCTGATGCAGATGGCAATGGAAACATAGATTACGACGAGTTCATCACCGCTACAATGCATTTGAACCGAATGGATAGAGAAGATCATCTTTATACCGCCTTCCAACACTTTGACAAAGACAACAGCGGGTAAAACGGCATTCAATAACTAACATCTGTTTCAAATCAACATGGCCATCGTTTTATAGTATACTTACTCGTTTCTTTCCTACCCTTCATCCAGTTACATCACCACTGAAGAGCTAGAGCAAGCTCTCAGAGAATTTGGTATGAACGATGGAAGGGACCTTAAGGAAGTCATTTCTGAAGTTGATATTGACAACGTAAGTGTCCAAAGGAAAACCAAAAGATAAAATTATTTCAATAATCGGGTTAATGACCAATATCTTGATGCTTCTTCTCCCTCAGGATGGAAGAATCAACTACGACGAGTTTGTGGCGATGATGAGAAAAGGAAATCCTGAAGCTAACCCAAAGAAACGGCGTGACCATGTATTTGTATGATTCTTTGTTTGGGGCTTCCGGCATGGAAGGCCAAGAAGATCTTTTACGTTGTCACCATCTTGGGGTGAAGGAACTCTTAGAGAGTCGTATTGCAAACATATGTCGGCCAACTTGATAGTTCAAATGGGATGTTAACGTAGACTGGCCATTATTGTAGAGGGGAGATATAGGGGAGAAGAGAGTGGTATCCAAAAAATATGAAGAACAAGTTGTGAGGCAAGTTCTCTTCTTTTCTCGTAAACACTTATTAGCGCCCGTGAAAGAAAGAGGGGCTGTTTATGAATTGTTGTATTCTTTGGCTGATTTAGGAATGCACATATCACTTCTACATTGTTGACTTGCTAACATATATTTGTAAATGGTCTTCTATCTGTGGGGATTGGGGTGTGTGCGTGTCTGTTAAATTAATACAAGTTCAAGTATTACTATACATAAATTAAAGTGTTAGTCTTGTGATTATAAATAATTTTACCATCCAATTACTATCTTAAGAAATACAAAACAAAGAAAATTTAAGCTTTTAGTGTCAACATAAATAATCATAATAATTAAAAATAAGAATAACAACAACTCGTTAGCAGAGTTGGGAAATAATTCATAAAATTGTATCAAATATACATTGTACTTGATTATCATTGCCAAAAGAAAATAATATTGGTTATATTCTTTAAATTTATTTATATGACAATTTACTTTTTAGGTTCAACCATATTTTAATTTAGAATTAGCTAACTCTTTAAAATTAAGTTAAGAAAACTACTTTTGCATAACTTCTAAAGTGAAAGGAGTCATTTACAGTTGTTTTTACAAAGTAAACAATAACCTTGACACTTCTTCCATTTACTATGATGAAGAAGCAATCAAAAGTTCAAGTGTATTTATAACATTTAGCTTAATTGATTACCATCAATGAAGCAACTAATACATTTAATAATGTTCTTTTCTAGCTCTTCAAGTAAAGAAATTCTAGGGTTAAAATCTTTTAATTTTTCCTCGCAAATTGTAAATAATAATTAACTTATTGATAAATCTTATGACTAGAAAGTCAACCTATTTAACTTTTATCAACTTCAAATAACTATTATTATTATACAACATTTGATTGATTAACAATTAGTAGGTTAACCAACCCCGAAATTTTAGACAACTTATCTCTTTGGAAGTCAATTGACATGGTTTTGTCCTATTAAATTCATATTAAATATTCTCCTATAAGGTTGCATTCAATTTATCTCAATTGTTTCTATTTTTATTTTACTGCATTATATTTTGTCATATTTAATTTTTCCTAATTTTAGATTTAATTTATTTTTAATATTTTTAATTTTTACTTAGTTTAATTTTAACTTAAAATTTGGATATTTATCTATAATAGAGTTTAATTTGTGACTAATTTCTTTCAATTTCATTTTACATGCACTTTAGATTAATTTTGCTCAATTAGGCTTTATTAGGTTATTTTATTAAATTTAAAAAGGGTCAAAGAAAGGAAAATGTCAAGGCAATTAGGTAATTTTCAATGTTTAAGATATTTCCTACTTAGTAGGAAAAAATAGAAAGAAACTTTCTAATTATAGAATAAAGGAGAATATTTTAATAGTACAACTTATGTTACATCCAATATTTTAATAGATCTGGGTGCTAATGGAAGTTAAATCAATCATAATCATTTGGTCCTAGGTTCCAATCCAACACATATCTGAGCACATATCATAGCATTTGATCCAGTTTCAACAAAATTACAAATAAAACATATATTAATTTATCATAAAACAATCTTAAATAAGAGATGATATAAAACTTTTATCAAATCTAAACTTTTATGATATTGAAAATTAAAGTAATTAGAAGCAAAACTTCTTCCTCTAAATTATTATTATTATTTATAATATCAATAGCTTCTTGAATATAGAAGTAATTATTTTGTTTATGGAATTTATCGAATCTAGATCTAATCCGGATAATCTATACAAAAAACTTTTAAAAATAAGAGCCCATTATAAATATGCAAAACAGAATTATATTCTCCAACTTAAATAGTCTAATGCACTTCCATATCTATTTCTTTAGCATCTTTACCATAGCTTTATTCGGAAATTATCGAGTTTTTTATTGAGCATTCCAGACCTAACCTTATGAGATAATTACCTTTGATGAATCCTTCAACAAAGCCCTGCATAGACTTATTTCGTTTCCCTACCTTAAGGCATAAGCTAAATAGAATTGGAGGGGAATAAGGGTTTTAAGGTGGAGAATATATAACTATATCTGCTAAACAAGTTTTTTATTTCATATTAGAAAGCATGAAAAGAGAAGATATTACAAGGGAGTTTGATGAGTGAGGCCTCCCTAGATCCATTATCTACCTTGAAATCCATCCTTATCAAGAAGAGATTTTCTTTCTTGGTACTAGAAAAGAGAATTTTCTTATCTATTCTTTAATGCTTTTTTATTAGTAGGAGATTCTCTTCCTTTTTATTGATCGAAGATATTTTCTTACCTTTTTTTATCGCCTTATTTTTATCTTGTCGAATCTAATCAGAATCATTATAAGTGTTGACTGCTGAAAACTCAACTCTTTCTTTTACTTTTAAAGATTTGATGCAACTTGTATAAGCCAGATAGATGTTCTTTATATGCTCTGTGAGGTGGTTGATTTTTTTTGTGCCTCTAGATTCAATTTAATTTCACCTCACTTAATCATGTCAATATTCATTTTAACAAAATTTTCTGCAATCAATGGAGTCTTCTTGGCTGAAGCTATCAATAGTGAGGAAAATTTGTTTTTTTCCAATGTATCTACAAGTTCTGGATTATAAGTTGTTTCTAATTTGCTTCCCCAAGCGTCAGGTATCTAGAATAAAGCATTTTTAAATAAAGTTATGTGTTATCTACTTGATTATAAATATGATAATAATAATAATATAAGAAAATACAAATATACCTATAAATTTCACAGTTGACCCCCGAATTTTTTTCTTGATGAATAAGTATTATTTAAATTAATTTTGAGGCCTTGATAGATAAATTTTGTGAAGTTAATTATTATATTAATGTTAGTAAGATTATATGACATAGGTTAATTAAATTAAAGTGTTAAGGTAGTAAGATTGCATAAGGTTATTTTTGATAGTTCACTTAAGGATAAAAACTATAAGGCATATAAGGAAGGCTAAAATGGACATTGCACACTCATTAAAGATAGGATTGAAAGATGAAAATATGGTCTTGCATTTAATAGAAGGAGAAAACATGAATTGGGGGAGAAGAATGAAAATGGAAGAGAGAAAGAAGAGAGAGTCGTGGTGAAGAGAGAAAAGAAGGAAGTTTGAGTTAGGTTTCAATTTTTCTTAGCCTTCAAGAGAGATTTTGAGGTGGTTTAAAAAGAGAAAAAGGAAGAGGAAGATAAGAGCTTCCATTAGAACGAAATATCTCTTTATTTGGTGAAGAATCAAGGTAAACCATTTGGAATCTTTTAGATTTTTGGAAAGGTTTTAGTTCAAGAAGCTTAGGAAATGTATAGTTTCAAGCTTTTTATGCATATGTTTCTTTGGGTCCTCAAGTTGAAATTCCTATTGAATTGGAATTTTTGTCAATGTTAAGGGAATCAAGAGAGGTAAGAGGAGCAAAAGGAGAGGCATTTTTAAGCAAGTCTTTATGAAAGAAATTCAAGGTGGGTTACATGTTTATAATAGATTTAATGAGCCATTAAAGTTTTCTTTTAAATGAAGAGAATAAAATGTTTTCAATTGCTTCATAAATATTGCGTTTATTGTTTTTGAATGATTTAAGAAATTGCCATATGTTTGGTATGTGAATTTGGTCGATGAATTGTGAAATGGACATAGAAATGGTTTTCGAAATATTTCATGCTCATGAAAAACAAGTTTCTGAAATGTGCCATTTAGGGTAATATGTTTATGCCATGAATTATATGTTATATGGGTTTGAGGTGGTCCACTTTGTAAGTTAAGTGCACTTCGACTAAAGACTTCTCTCGCCTATTCGCCAGTGGCATGAAGCTCCTTCATGGACTCACCTAAGTTCACAGCTACACAAAACCATTATGTGGGATTGTGATAGTACATTCTATTTATGGCTATATAAGACCATATGAAAATGTGTTAGTACGTTCTGTTTTTAGAAGACGAGGTGGGGGCCGGATGGAATCCCAGTGATGGTTTGACAAAGTCCAGGGGAGATAAAGGCAAAAAGAGAGCATTTAACTACCTGCTAGCAAGTGCAACAGAAGAGGAACGGTTAATTAATAGAGTGAGGTACAAACTGGCAAAACAGAAGGTAAAGAAGACTATCTTAGTGGCCAAAGGATAAGCGTAGAGAATATGTACGGGGATTTCGATACGGTCAGAGAAGCACAAAGAATTTTCAAGATATCAAGAGCTAGGGCACGTGAGACTGTGAATTTCAACCAAGTCTATTGTATACGTGACAAAGAGGGACAAGTACTCACAAATGACCAAGCCATCAAGGGGAGATGAAAGAGGTACTTTTATGGCCTATATAACGAAGACATAATGGTCGACATAGAATTAGGGGAACCTCCTGTGTCGGGACTTTGTTTAAATAGGAACTCATAGGGGATGATCACAAGGGGAGAAGTTACAAAGGTATTGAGGGGGATGGGGAGTAGAAGGGCTACAGGACCGTATGACATTCTTATAGAGGTATGGAAGTAAATAGGAGCTGTCGGTATTAAGTGGTTAGTATAGCTCTTTAATGAGATTTTCATGTCAGTCAAGATGCCAGATGAACGGAGATTGAGTAGGATAATCCCCTTATATAAGGCCAACAGAGAAAGTAATTGAAAAGAGAATACGAAGAGCAGCTTCTATATCAGCCAACCAATTCAGATTTATGCCTAAAAGGTTCACAACAGAAGCAATACATCTCCTTCGAAGACTGATGGAGAGTTACAGGGAACGAAACCGGGACTTACATATAGTTTTTGTAGATTTGGAGAAGGCGTATGACAGGGTGCCTAGAAAACTCATATAGTGGTGTTTGGAGGCTAAGGGCATTCCTAGGTCATACATCAGCATGATTAAGGATATGTATGAAGAAACATTGACTAGCGTAAGGACAATAGGAGGCGATATGGAGGTGTTCTCTATTAGTGTTGGACTAAACTAAGGCTCGACTTTAAGTCCATTTTTATTCACATTAGTGTTAGATGAACTTAGCAAATATATTGAAGGAGAGGTACCTTGGTATATTTTATTTGCTAACAATATTGTCCTAGTAGATGAGACCAAAGAGGGAGTCAATGCAGAGCTGGAACATTGGAGGGAAGTGTTAGAATCAAAAGGTTTTAGAATGAGCAGGTCCAGGACAGAGTATTTGGATTGCAACTTTTCGGGTAGCCAGATAGTACGAGAGGCGGAGGTAACAATTGGCACTGACATCGTACCACAGAAATCGAGTCCATCATTCAGAGAGATGGAAATATCGACAATGATATATTACATTGTATTAGGTTTGGGTGGAACAAATGGCGGAGTGTCTCGGGTGTTTTGTGTGATAAAATGGTCCCTGTAAAACTCAAAGGGAAGTTCTATAAAATGGTGATTCGACCTACCATATTATATGGGGCAGAGTGTTTAAACATAGGCATACGTGACAGTTGTTAGTAATAGAGGTGTGTATGCTTAGGTGGATGTGTGACATTACCATCAAGGATAGGGCACGAAATCAGGTAATGAGAGCCAGACTACAGGTGGCTAGTATTACAGACAAGTTGAGAGAAAAAAGGCTAAGGTGGTTTGGGCATATGCACAAGAGACCCTTTGATGCTCTGGTACGACACTGTGAGTTAATAAATCTTAGTGGATACAAGAGGAGGAAAGGAAGGTCTTGCAAGACCTGAAGGGAAGTGATCAAGAAAGATATGTCAGAGTTGGCCCCCCACTAAGGTAGTTGCTAGAGTTAGAAAAGTCTGGCGGGATAGGATAAGGGTTAACGACATCATTTAGACTCCTCACTCCTCATACTTACTGCATAGGAAGTATTGCGAGTAGTAAATTTTTGGGCTAGGTTGCAGAGAAGTTATAGTTTGGGGAAGATTCTCACGATGGATGCCTAAAGCTGTAGGATTGTCGCATCCTCAGGATCGCGCAACGAAGACTCCTGAAGCGAATGGTGACAAAAGAGTCAGTCTTTACAAGGTTTAAGAAAATAACAGATCAGGTCAACTCTCAGGTATGTTCGTATTGTCTTGTATTGTAATTCTATTTACTTAAATTTCTCTCTCTGTATCATGGTTTTTCTATCGCATTTGCATGTGGTCTATAGGAAACAACCTCTCTACTATGTAGGAGTAAAGCTGTGTACTATCAGACCTCCTCAGACCTTACTTTATTGCAGGACTTTGGACTGGGTATGATGATGATGATGATGATGATGTGTTAGTACATTTTGTTTATGGACCCACCCAAACCATTATGATATGCTTATGTGTTTATGATTTTGTGAACAAGTTGATGAATGCATAAATTGTGATATTTGCGAATTGGATTACATGATGAGAATTTGACAAACATGTGCGTTATGAATTCAATATGAATTTTTTATTACCAATGATTTCAAGATTTTGCTTGTTTCTCTGTTATAAACTGTTACCCACAAGCTTTGAAGCTCACTTTCATTCCTCCTCATCTTCAGATGATGAGCAAGAGACCGAGTGATTGAGAGTCAAGGCATTGCTCTGAACTTGCATATTTTTGTCTTTTAAGTTAGTTTATGGAAAACACAAGGTTTTAGCAGCTTTTTTTAGGATTACTCATTCATGTAAAGTTTGTATATTTTTGGGTTATGATTTTAGCAGCTTTTTTTAGGATTACTCATTCATGTAAAGTTTGTATATTTTTGGGTTATGATATAGTGTGGCTTGGAATATCCATTAAAGCTTTGTAAAACTCTTTTCTTTTGAGGTTAATGAAACATGAGTTTCTGTATAGATGAGGTTGAGTTGAAATTAGGTGTACTTAAGGAAGTTATTGATTGAGATGATAAAATTTTGAATACGAATTATTGTTATATATAATTGAGATGGGTTATGGAAAAAGAAAGATAGGAAATTGTGAAAAATAAGAATTAGTTGTAAGTAATGAATTAAAAGAGTAGAGATTAAAGAGTACAAGGAAATAATATTGGTAGTTGAATTGTTATGAAATGATGTTACATTAGAGGGAGTGAATTTGTATTACATTTTCAAGTCTTTCATAAGGGTAAAATTTGTGTCCTGACTTCAGGGGGAAAATTGTATTGATCTATGTTGAATTAGACAAAGTTGTCTTCTTACAAGTTGTACCTTATCTTTATAGCTTTACAACGATATAAAGTATGAAATTTTTGGATATCAAAATAGAGAGATATGATCATTATAAGTTAGGAATGTTGTATATGATATATAAAAGCCTCGGTCGCGATCACGAGGAAGCAGGGTGCAATCCCACACCCTGGGACTAGCCTAGGGTGCGATTGTGGCAAGGAAAGTGCGACCGCACCCTAGGACTAGCCTTAGGTACAATCGTGTCAAGGAAAGGTGTGATCGCACCTCGTAACTTCACCAATGTTTCGCCACCTGAAGGGTTTTCTAGCTCTAAATATGTTTGATTCTTTTGGAGTCAACTTCGTCATCCGACCTCCAAATGAAATGAATCTTAAACCAATAGATTCCTAACATATTTCTCTATCTCTCCATAAAAATTTATAACCTTTGGTGTTGATTTGAAAAAGATTTATGGAAAGAAAGTGAGCGAATCAGTTGAAAGAGCATTAATTGGTTGTGAGCATACTTCAGTATTTTAATCATATCTTGACCTATAGAGCTCCGAATGAGATGGTTCTTATTTCAAAATAAACTAGAGACATACAATTGTTCTGAATAAGCCTTTTTGAATTTTTGCTATCTGATTGATATGGTCTCCCCTCTTGTGGGAGGCATGTTTATATGTCACTTAGAACATCAGACGAGAGTCTCACGAGAGTGTGATGCCCAACATTCACAATGTTGCATAGTTAAAGTCTTTATGAGGTAATATCTCATTTTTCTATAGTAGTAATATCTTTTAAAGAAACTTCTTCTCCAATAAACTCTAATCAAAGTGCTTTGACTACTCTAGTTATTAAATTTTCTATATCACAGTCAGAATTAAATATAGAATTTTTAAAATTTTCATCTAAATTTTTCCAAAATCGAAGTGAGTTATTTAATAAAATTTTTTCTAAAAATTATTTCATTTTTTCATAATCCATTTTATTAATAACATGAGCTACTCAAAGAGCCGTTTCTCATTTATCAATTGCTTCTTTTATATCTTGAATACAGTCAATATCTATATATACTCCAAAAGGGTTTATAGATTCTATTCTCATTTTATCTATAGAAGTAAATCCATCTTTATCTTTAGTTACCATATAAGTTCTAGCACATCCTCTATTAGGTTTATCAAAACTTTGTGAATGGTATCTAGGTGGATTTTGTGAAGTACTAGGAATATCACTGATATTAGGTTTTAAATGAACTTCTCTTTTGAGTGTCTTAGGTTTGATATGAGTTAATGTTTCTAAATTTAATGTTTATATCTATCTATTTAATTCCTTAATTTCTGAATCGGAGCCCTGTACAAAATTTTCCATTTATCTGTAATTAGGGGTATTTTCATTTGTAAAATTAAGTCAAATATCTATTTCTCCATTAGGTTTCTAAGAGATTTATTTTCGCTTCTTTTTATTTATCATTTCTATCATATTATATAGATTTTAATTTGTTCTTAAAGTTTTGTTTTACTTAAAAGAATAGTGTTTCCATAATATTTGATAGTTTTTAGATTTTAGCCATATTAGTTTCTATTTTTAATCCATCGGTTTAATTTTAAAATACTTACCCTCTACCATTTAAATAAGTTTTATAATGTTTAGTTAGTTCTAAATGAATTTATATGTGTAATTTTTATATTGTTGATATTTTTATCTAATTCTTCAATTTTTGCTTTAATGGTTTTTATAGCTTTTTATGACAATTCAAAAATAACGAATAGTTATATCTATTTGCATGATGATCTAATTTAGTATGAAATTCTTATACAAGAATATCAAGTTTATTTATTTTAGAAAGTAAATGATTACAATGAGAACATTTACTCCTATCCTTTTCTAGATGTAATATATAATGCTCGAAAAAGCGAAGATGTAATATCTTATATTCCTTAGAGATAATAATTTTCATTCCCATAATCTCTAATAGAGTTATTGAAATCTAAAAGATATCTAAAGTAAGAACATTAGCAAGTCTAATATAAGAATATATCTTTTAAATTCTTGTATGCGATTATTGTTCCAAATTATCTTATTTCTTTTATGTTGAATTTGTTGATGAATATCTTCATATACAACACATCAAACTGTCATAGCTCTAATACCATTTGGGGAGTGAAGAAATCTCACGAAACTCTGCATTAGTGAAATAACTAGCATTTATGATGTCGAAGTCATACTAATCTCAAATAGCTTAAGGATGATCTCCATGCAAAAATTTTAATATAGGGTATACCCCAAAAAAGTCAATATAACAAGCATCATTATATTGTGAAGAATATAAGGCTCTCATTATCTCAAAGTGAGCTTAAACAGCAAGATGATTTCTAGGAAGGATTTCAACCATGATATGTTTTGGTATCTGAGTTTCGCAAGTAGTATCAAGAGTAATAACCTGTGGCTAAATTTGTTGATGTATAGGGGAAGATCCTGTAAATTCAAAATCTTCATTTATCTTGATTTTGTTGAGCAACTTTTAAAGTTTTTGCTCAGTATAATTCAAATGATTTATCTTTGCTTGCCATACATGATAAAAAGAGAGAAGTAATTCAATTATTTCTTTTGATATCAAGGGAAAATTTGCAATATCTGGCAAATCTTTTATCTGCACTTGTTAGTTATCTATATCTTCAGACATTTGATCTAGTAACTCAAATATCTCTTCGTTAGGGCTGGCCATCTCTGGTTAAGAAATCTGCAAGAATATTATTGTTAGATTTAATGATTTCAATATCAAAAGTATAATCAATTAACAAAGTCTCCCATTTTATATACCTCTTATGCTCAGGTTTAGAAGGTCAATTATTTTGAATAAACTCTTTCGTATTATCAGTTCTTAATAAAATCTTTTCAGTAATAAAAAATAATAAAATTTTTGACAGCTTTTTGCTACTACCAATAATTCCTTTTCATTTATATGATATCATTACTGACTATCTGTAAAATTTCTTGAGGTATACCTACAAAGATACTCATTCACTTTAACATTAGCAACATCATAATCTATTTTTTTTATTTGCATCACTCATCAATCTCCCTTTTAATATCTTCTCTCTTCATGCTTTCTAATATGAAATTAAAAAAATTATTTAGCAAATACAGTTATATATTCTCCATCTTGGAAGCCTTATTCTCCTCCTATTCTCTTTAGCTTACGCTTTAAGTTAGGAAACAAAATAAGGTTGTGTTGGGCTTTTTTGAAGAATTTGTTAAGTGTAGTTACCTCTTGAGGTTAGATCTGGAATGCTCGATAAAAGACTTTACGATTACTCGATGAAGCTATGGTCAAAATGTTAAAGAAACAGGTATGGAAGTGTATTGGACCCTTTAAGTTGGAGAGTATAATTCTGTTATACATCTTTATAATGGACTCTTATTTCTTAAAAAAATTATATGGATTATCCGAATTAGATCTAGATTCGATAAGTTTCGAAACAAAATAATTACTTCTCTATTAGAAGAAGTGGTGATATTATAAATAATAATGATAATTTAGAGGAAGAAGATTTGTTTAAAATTAATTAATTTTGATATTATAAAATTTTAGAATTGATAAAAGTTTTTTAATCTCATCTCTTATTTAAGATTGTTTTATGTTAAATTAATATGTGTTTTATTTGTAATTTTATTGAAACTGGATAAAATGTTGTGATATGTGCTATGACATATATTGAGAATATATATACAGAGTTGGTGTAACAAACTAAATGTTAAGTATCTATAATGATATACACAAATAATATGAATAATACTGATGTCGATGTAGATGGGATACTAACTCCTATTAGTTACCTCTTGAGGTTAGATCTGGAATGCTCGATAAAAGACTTTACGATTACTCAATGAAGCTATGGTCAAAATGTTAAAGAAACAGGTATGGAAGTGTATTGGACCTTTTAAGTTGGAGAGTATAATTCTGTTATACATCTTTATAATGGACTCTTATTTCTTAAAAAATTATATAGATTTTCTGAATTAGATCTAGATTCGATAAGTTTGAAACAAAATAATTACTTCTCTATTAAAAGAAGTGATTGATATTATAAATAATAATGATAATTTAGAGGAAGAAGATTTGTTTAGAATTAATTTAATTTTGATATCATAAAATTTTAGAACTGATAAAAGTTTTTTATCTCATCTCTTATTTAAGATTGTTTTATGTTAAATTAATATGTGTTTTATTTGTAATTTTATTGAAACCGGAATAAAATGTTGTGATATGTGCTATGACATATATTGGACTAGGACCCTTGGACCAAACGGTGTTAGTAGCATAATCTTTTTTATTTTTCTGGACTTAATTTAATTTTATCTCGTTCGATCTTACGAATCTTCATTTTAACAAAATTTTCTGCAGCCAATCTAGTCTTCTTAATTGGAGCTATTATTAGTGAGGAAAATTTGAATTTTCCAACATAAATCCGAAATTCTTTTTTAAATGTTGCTTCCATACTAGAAACAATATTTTTTTTGTGTGATTTTCTACTATTTCAAATTTTGTTTATCATAAAATAAATACTCATAATTTAAGGCAAGTGAACCTGTTGTTGAGAAGTAACATAGAAATGAATAGCGAGTCGAACTAGCAAGAAAGTTAGAATGGTCTTGTAAACTCTTTAATTCTACTAGTTCAATAATGTGGATAGGTTAATTACTAATGAAGTTGATTATTATTCAATATGAAAAAACTAGTTATAACATTTTTAAATGCACTTTTGTTTTGTGATTTTCTACCATTTAAAATTTTGTTTATTATCAAATATATACTCATAATCTAAGGCAAGTGAACCTATTGTTGAGAAGTAACAGAAATAAATAGTCAATCTAGTGAGGAAGCTAGAACGGTTTAGTAAACTCTTTTCTTCTAACTAGTTCAATAATATGGATAGGTAAATTACTAATAAAGTTGGATAACAATAACGTATAAATAAAAGGATAAACCACTAAGAATAAAACAAAGCAAATAATAGAAAATTTAGATAAGGATAATGTTTATATAAGGACTCTCTTGATATCGTCTTTGCAATCATGATTCGACAAACCTAAAAGGTTTTATAAAATTTTTCTCTCTAGTTAAAATCCTCTATTCTTCAATTGATTAAACGATATCTTTAATCAATTAAAACGTTCATAATATATTAATTTATATGAATTTCTATGGAAGGTTTGGCTATAACACCAAAAGATTTATGTGAGCAATCTCTATCACCCAATGTAACCCATAATATCTAAATTGTTGTCCACTTGCATGTACGTAGGTTTTTCGAATCGTCTACATGATAATTAATAATAAATCTAAGCTAGGTTTAATTAAATCTACTTTAATAATATTCAAAGATATTTTATAGAATAAATCCCACTTTATGATTAAAATTGAACTAATACTTAATAAATACAATATTATGGTCTTCTTTATCTAAAGACAAAAGAAATTAGCCACAAATCTTCTTTACACTAAAGACAAAAATGGCAGGGGGAAGAAGAAAATAAGGAGGAAAATCAAAGAGAGAAGAAAAAGGGGGTAATCTCCGATTGCTTTCTTCCTTCTACTACTTTGTTTTCATGACACATTGTGAGAGGTTCAGTGCCGAATTGATTGACAATCATCTTTGGAACTGTTGAAAGAAAAGGGGAGTTGGTATATCCAAGTTGGAGATTGGAGGGATTAGCTTATCCTTGTTACTTTAGAAATTGATAATCTATCTTGGATGATGATGCTTTTCAGTTCCATGGAAGCTTAATTTTTTTGGTCGTCCTAAAATCCTGACGTGTCTTTTAATTCCCACTGATTTCTTACTCTTGGAGAATGATTCTGGTCTATAATCATTCTCGAAGATTATAGAATCTATAATCACGATTCACAGAGTAGATGTATAGCTAACATGCATATTTTAACTCGTTGTGTTATTTCCATTCCCTTCCTTTAAATTGCTCTTATTTGTGATTTATTCTTGATCATACTCGTTGATTTCAATTGTTTTTTTTAATTAAAAAAAATGTTAACCCGTTTGAGTTGGGTACTAACCAGGTTATCAAGTGGGGCTAATACAAGGTGTCCATGCATAGACAAGCAGGCCCAAAATCAGAATGATCGCTCCTGTGACGAACCCGGTTGGCAGGGACGACGCAACTCCAAGATACGGCAGAGGTAGCGTGAACACGTACACGGATACTGGCACTGCCAAGTGAAAAGCTCACCAGCAACACTCTAGTCAGTTGCATTAATTTCAGTACACAATAGCTATAGAAAATTTTTTTGAAACACACCCCTACACTAAGGTATAACGACATAAACAAGAGCGTTTGTGAGCTTCAATTTTTATTATGCATATTCCAGACAGCAAAATGGAACGATGCATTACTTTTTCTACTTTGGCGAAAATATACAAAAATGAAAGACGTACCTGAAAGAGTTGATGCAAGTGAAGATACAACCGCACAAGAGATCTTCAAGAGATGCAGCGACGATATGTTAAAAGCCATGTTGATGATTATGAATAGCAATGGTAGGACGGGTGCGCCATTACATCCTGTGACAACCAAATGAAATTGCAGCTGAAAATGTTTTCTTTCAAACTGGTCGACAAGCTTATCGTTGAAGCATTTAGGTTAGGTTGCATTTCGTAGCAATAGACAACTTTGTCAACTTCCTCATGTCTATACTTCAAATGTGGAAAGACAACTTAGGATGTGTCTCACGCTTGTAATGTGAATGGATATTCCATAAACAAACACACTCTTACAAATATATCATTTCTCTAATGGCCTTTCAAATACTAAAGCAACGTCCCAACAAACTCAGCAAAGAGAAAGAAGTATAGATAGTTCACAACTTACCACTTGATACACTACCAATATTGAGAAAGCAAATTGCTCCTTCTCTAAGATAATTTGGAAGTTGATTAAATGGTATGCCCCAAAATCTGGACACAAAAGGTAGGAGAAGGAATACAAACAGGGCCTAGAAAAAAAAGAAAAAAAGAAATCTAGCATTACATATATTCCAAAAGGTTGCATAGTTAAGACTCAAAAAATATGCTTGCAGTTCAAAAAATATGTTTACAGCGAAGTATACCCACTTGAAAAGCAGATCCATAGGAGTTTACAACGAACAGATCAACCGAACCACCCTGAAATATATGGAATATTACAATTTAAATACTCTTCTCGAAATAAATTGCAGACAAGAAAAAGGATGCAGATCAAAGTTGTTGCACTACACCTTAATCGACAGGCAAAAGAAAATGCAGCTCTATTGACAGTCTCCAAATACTAGGTTATGTCTTTTCAGTTTAAACAGTCTTTTTTTTGTCTTCTTTTGTGGGATCATTATACCAACTTAAAGAATAAATCTAAGAATATAAACAATTCCTACAACAGGAAGAACAGTTAAAAGTCATTTTTCTGCTGCTATGGAAAAACTCTTTGATCCCGTATGATAAGTCAACATAGATCCACAATTGTACACCTTTAACTGTTGGCGGGCATCCAAGAATATAACTTCCTGAAAGCAACAATATTGTTTGTCAACGTCGAACCTAAACAGATAGCTCAATAAATCTTGTGAAAAAGCTATACAGATTACAAACCTTAAGCACTGTACCAGCAGCTTGCAAGAAAAAAGAGAATATCATCAAAAGACTCCAAAATATGCCAGCTTCCTTCAATGTATGACCAGAATTAGATCCACTGCAGAGAAACACACTCTTTTTGTGAGACGCGTCCAAAATGTTATAACAGGAAAGGCAATTAGCTGATTAATAAATTTCACGAAAATAGAGTTAAAAAATTATTTATTTTATCAAATTATATTTTCTTGAGTTATATTAATTTCGATGTGGTTGAATGTGTTTTACAGGTTTAAGTTTTACCTTGCTACAGTTACTACTACACCTACTGCAACGAGTAAGCATCCAAGCAACCGATTGCGACTGTATCTCCTCCCAAGAAAAATAATGGACAGGAGAAGTTGCCATACGAGAAAGGTCTGCAAGCAAGAAGTAAACAAAAACCAGAACGTCTGATGCCCTTTGCAGAAAAGGTTTCTAATGTATATACATATTTACGAGCCAATGCGTGGACAAGGCATGTTATCTCTGAGTACACCATGTGTTCGCATGATACTGCTTATAAGTTACATGCTTTGCATGAAACACTAAGTTTTCTCAAGGATTATGTAAAAATTCTTCAAACGTCCACTTTAGCATGTTCTTAAATCCTTGACTAGAAACAAGAAAAGATACACACTCAATGCTCTCAAGTTTTTTGTTTTCTTTTTCTAAATTATTATAAGATATGTATGCTGTGCCAAAAATCTTGACAAGTCTCTGGAAATAGTTATTCAATTTCTCAGTCTCGGTTGCTAGCAGATAATCTTCTCAGTTTAGTGCATCATTTCCGGAATAAGCAAGCTATGTAGTAGTCCCAGGTCTAAGCTTGAAAAGCAACCAATCAGAATGTCCCTTACCTGAGATAGAATTGGAATAGATGGGCCAGAAAGAATAGCTGATTCAGGGTAGAAAGGTCAAATAAAATGTGTTAGATTTTGGCAAGCTTCTCGTGAATGAAAAATTTATAGATGTAATATAATTATCATGTCAAAAGTTGAAGGTACAGTAGTTGTGAGCTAGATAAAAAGTAACACTAAAAAGACAAGAGTTCTCATTCTTGTATTACTCGTACAGAAGGAAGCCTAAGGATATTCCCCAACACATAGTGGAATAATTTAACCTGCGATCTACTTCCAGACCAAAGCAATAGCCTAGCTGGAGCAGTATTCAAGTAAATAAGAAACTTTTTGATACCATTTTTCTTTAGCCTTTAGATGGGCTTATACTAGTAGAGTTTTTATCACTAGAGCTTTTTTCTGTAGATCTTTTCTGAAAAAAACTTTTTTAAGAAGTCAATTGACTGTTTAACTGTCATTTAAAAAAGAGTTTTTTTTAGAAAAGCTTCATACAGTAGACTAGAAATATAAAAATAAAAAGCACTTTTAATTTTAACTATATTTTATTTTAAAATAAAATTATTTATGCATATAAATATTATTTAAAGTATATTAAACAATATGCAAAATACAAAATATTAATTATTATATAATTTTAAACCATATGAAACATAAATGAAAATATATCTAATGAAATCTTTTGTATGGATTATAACATAAGTAAAACTAATATCAAAATTAAATATTAAAACATGTAAAAACCAAATAATAAGTTTGCAAGATAAACGCGAAGATGAGTTTGTGAAAATTATGTGTAAAATATAAGGGCAAAAAGGACTAAAAAATAGGCTCATTAATTAATATGAAAAATCTACTTGAAAAAGTCATTTGAACGATTTTTTTTTAAAGTTCTAAATTTGAGCTTCTTAAAAAACTATATTTTAGCTGCTAAAAGAAACCATATCTATTAAAAGAGTATTTTTTATTTTACAGCTAAACACTCATTTAAAAAAAAAAAGGCTTTTGTAATGAAAAAAAGTATTTATTGGCCTCTCAAAATCTCATCCAATCAGTCACTTAGTATCTAATCCATTAAAACAAAAGATTTTATCATTCAAATATATTAAGAGAGAGTGTAAGCAAGATAAATGCATGTTTGAGAAGGAAATGGAAGTGAAAAAGGCATAGGGATGAATGAGAAACATATATCACCTGCAGCTGCCATTCCAGTGGCTGCAGAAAGAGCCTCCGAGAGTCCTACAAGAAGAAATGGAGCCTTTGGCATGGAAAGCATCTCATCCGTAACAATGCCAGCACGGTAGCGCAAGTGTAAAACGGTGAAATATACAACAACATATCTGGAGATAGAAAACCAAGGCATGGAAATTAATTTCTAGACTTGCTGAATTCATGTTACAAAATGTTGGTTTTCTTTAAACACAGATGTCTCTAAATATTTCTTACTCCATATGTGCTATTAATTTTTAAACTATGCAACACTAATCTTATTCACAGAATTCCAAATAGCTTAAAAGGCCAATACTAGCCGGGTGAAGATAAACCGGGGCGAGTGAAGGACAGTTTGGTGACTTGGTCAAATGTGATAAAAAGCTGTTTGGGGAACCGCAAATCCAAAAGGCACGATAGAAGATGAATATATCTAAAGTTTTATGTGGCGAACGGCGAGGATGCTTATTAGTGGGTAGGCTCAACTTCTAAGGCCATCGTTCAATTTGGGGCCACCATTATCCCTCTACAAAGTACAAGCCCATTATCACTTTCTTTTCTCTGTCTTTCAAACCAAGAATTCTCCTTTTTACAAAAAGTGAATTCGTATCTCCAAAAAGCTTCTTCATATTTGGTCCAGAAGATGCAGAAAACGTTACGTGGGTCCTACAAATAATTTAATAGACCATCCCTTCGCATTCCATATTTATTGCGATAAAAGCAAAGATTGAAACAGTCACATGATTGATAATTCACAGATCCAAAAACAGAAGTATATTACTTCCCGTACGATGCACCATAATCATAGTTTAAAACGCAACTTGCTACAGCATCTTGTCATAGAGCAACAAAAAAGAAAAATAGTGTAAAATTATAATAATTTATTTTTTGACAGACTAAGATGAGGGATTTGCAGGATTGACTCTCTAAGAAAGGAAAATTTCAATTTGTAGACTGCCTTGACACAATCATATCATGAAACCTGAAAAAAGCGAACTTCGGACGGTTCTTGCCCTTCTTGGTAAATAAGGACAACTAGAAGTAGAAATGTATAACATGCATTGCAGCCGCAGAAAGCAGCCTAATGTGGAGCCTCCTGTTCCTCTCTAAATCACTAACTATGTTGTCGTAAAAAAGATAAAATGTGTACGAATTTTATTAAAAATTTTATAATTTCATGTTTTAATTAGTTCTTATACTTATTTCTGTAATTTTCATCAAAGTTCAAATTGATATAATTATGCATATGGAATGCTAAATATATCACATATAATTTTTGTCAAAAAATATTATAAGAATCTTAAAAGACAAAGTCCAAAAATTCCGTACTATTATGTAGCCGGTTGATTCTCTGTATATAATTAGCAAGAATTAATATAAAACAGTTTTAGTAACTATAAACGCCCGAACTACGACTTGATCGTAAGTTTTCCAGTTCTACACAGTCCAATGTGGAAGCAGTAAAAAAAACAGATCTGCCAATAGGCAAATAAGAAAATGCACGTAAATCAAGGATACAAGTAAAGAAGCAATTATACAGTAATGAGCAGAAGTTTTGTTAGTACCCGAGAGTGGCGAGCTGTGCCAGAAAGAAGGGGTGGTGTTTGAGAGGAACTAAAGCCAGCTTATACAGCACCCTATTCCCTACGCCCAACACCACTGTAACCGCCGCCGCAACCGCAACCTCCAATTTCTGATCTCCTCTCGCTCTTCTCCCCACTATCTGATGGCTCCCTATCGAATACGAGCAGGGTCCCACCTTCGCAGTATCTTTCTCCCCGCCGTCAGACTGCTCCCATCCTCTGCTCGTCCCAACCGCCGGTTCGACTGGAAACGACCTTGCTTGCCTTGAAGATCGAACCCGAATTCCTGGATGTAGTGTCTCCGAGTTTGGATTGAAAGGAAGCGTCAAGACTTCTGTTGGTCGTCCTGGAGATTGAATTGAAACTCTTGGCGTCGCCAGTTCGGTGATTAACCGGCGGTAACATGAGATCATACTAACGCCTATTGCTTTTAAAATATTGAAGAGCGAGAGAGTGAAATTCTTGGACAATAGAAGTAGCGGTTGTGATGAAGAGATGTATAGTATTGAATTTATGTAGTTGCCGAGGGAGACTTCAAACTAGAGGAACTTAACAAAACAATTTGTGGACGTTTTCTTTTCCTTTCTCTCTATTTAGACTATCTACCCAATAACATTGTGACAACAAAATGATTTTTGTTTCCATACGTCTTTTTGTAGCATTTGGGTGCATTTTCGAAACGTTGGGAATTTGTTCCTTTTGTTTTTTTTTGTATTTGAAAATATTAAAATCGTGAGTTATTAGAAATGTACATGGAGTTAAAGGTGTTTCATAATATATGTAATAGATTCTCAATAAAGATATTATTTTAAGTTTTTGAGTATCTTTGTTATTATGTATTTGTGCTGATTTTTATATTATCATTTTGTAGTCACTTTTCTGTCAACAATGATAATGCCATCATTGAAACCCTAATCAGTTTCAATTTTAAGAAGTTGAAGAAGGATGTAGAGTTTGTCTAAGAGATGACAGATATCAACATGACCATGCTGACAAGTAAACCATCTCCATGTTGGATCGAATATGGCCCGAATATTCAAAATGCACAGCGAAAAAGACCATACAATAACGTGAAGTATAACCGAAAATACTTAGAATGTATGAAAATACCTTTATGCCGTGGATTGGTTGTTTCTTTTCAGATTTCAAGACACTGCAATACGCGAATGCCCTCTATCGGTATCCACACGAGTATGCACGATCCGGACTGCGGTTACGGTGTGCTAGCACGTCCTGAAACTCTTTCCGAACGCCACACGATTTTCCTCTCGGATGGTGGCTAGGGTTTCGTGTGATAATAGTGTCTCTTTATAATGAGACCTAAGTTTCTCTATTTATAGAGAAACCTTAATTCCATTGAAGCCCGATAAGTTTCGACCCATTATATCTCATATAATAAAAGCCCGACAACTTAATTCAATCTAGCCCGATAAATATATCTACATATATTTATTCAATATCTAATAAATTAGGCCCAAGAGAATAAGCCGAGATCACATCACTCTTTGTGTGCGACCATGTAGACTCATTTGATGTTGGCAATGGGCTTGATCACACTTCAAGGCCCATAAGTCATAAGCGGCCTCTAGCAAGACATTATGACTATCCAAATCAAATGAGGATCGATAATCCGATTTATAACCTGTAACCATGGTTATAAGCTCAGACCTTTTGTAACATGATATCAAAATTAATCACAAGGCATGGTACCTGTCAACCTTTGATTAATCATAGTTTCTTGATCCCCAAGTTGACTGATTATAACAAATGACATTGATGACTCCTCATCAATTCATTTGAACACGGCCATGCATTTCTTCAGTCACACTTGTCAAGAGGCCCAAATGATATCTCTCTCATCTAAGAGGTACAAATCCCATCTACGTCATTCGCATCCCTCCGCATGATTCATTTAGTGTCCAACATAAGACTACTTGTTATTCGGTTAAAAATAACTTAGTCTAATATCAAAATATCGAATTCCTCATGTAGGGAACCATGATAACTTCAGGTTAAAGGACTAAAGTCAAACCATATTAAGAATCACTAATGACATGAAACCATGTAGTATTCTTTATGTGGGTCGGTTCAATATATGTTCTCTAACATATATCTATGTTTCTGATTGGATATCTTATATCCATGATCAGTAAAACGTGATCATCAACAAGAACACATACTAGTCTTAATTCATTATTGTTCCACCAATAATGATCGACCAGGGACAGTCTAGAATAGTCTTATAACGCTTATGGTTTTACTATCAAGTCACATACTTGATGACATAAGTCTAAAACCATTCATGGAATGTAAATCACATTACATAATCGAAATACATGCATATATGAAAGGAATACATCATAATATATTATTAACATGTCATAATGTCAATACATGAATCACATATGTCTATTGGTCTAAGGCACACTATTAACACTCCACTCAAGTCCATTAACTCAAAAGCTGATAAAACAGCTTCTGCAGCTTGGGAGCAATCAAAAAGGATATCTGACCATTAAGAGGTCAATCCTGGATCATCTACTAAGTGAACTATAGGACACTAACATAAAGAAGGAGTTTTTGGATAATGTTTCTTAAAGATACAAAGTATCTTCTAATGTTGAGCTGAGTACTTTGATCAAGGAGTTGTTTTTCATGAGGTACATTAGAGAAGGTGGAGTGCAGGACTACATAACAAAGATGGTCCACTTCTAGAGCAAGTTGAAAGATATTCCGATTCATGATGCGTTGATAATGCACCAAGCTCTAATTACACTCTTGCTATAGTTTGGTATGTTAGTCACTACTTATATATTTCACAAGATGAGGCTTGGGATATCAATGACTTGATTTCCAAGAAACTTAAGAACACTTCTAATACCTTGATAAGGGGTTTATACTTATATTATGTGAAACATTTTATATTCCATCTTTTAGATATAATTTAATTTTTGTATCAGTATTAGACAAAGAGGGATATTGTTGTGTTATTGATATGTCTTAGCCCTCATTAAATGTATGATTCTTCATATATTGTTGAACTTCTTACTCGAAAGAGACCATTGATAAAGGAAATGTCATACATGTTGTGGCATAAATGCATAGACCACATTTTCAAAGATAGAGTTGAGAGATTGATAAATGAAAACATTCTCTCAACTATAGATTATGATGATCTGGAAACATGTGTTGACTGCTGCAGAAGTAAGTTAACCAAAATAAAGAAAAAGGGGTCAACTCGAGCATTTGGCTTGTTAAATCTCATACATATGGATATTAGTGGACCTTATACAACTACATTATGTAATTCTAATTTTTTTTTACATTTATTGATGATTATTCCTGTTACGATTATGTGTTCTTGCTTAAAGAAAAGTCCAAAGTTCTTGATAAATTCAAGATCTTTAAGGCTATGTTTAGTTTGACGCAAGGTTTTTAATAGAATGCAATGATTTGTAATGGAATAAAATATAAATGGATATAATAGGGAGGAATGGAAGGGTTTATAATGTAATAAAGTAAAATGTTATTTAGATGAAAGGTTTATAATGTAATATAATGTAAAGTTGTTTATCATTTTACATGCTATCCTAAACCTTCCAAATTAGAGGTTTTTTATACATTTTACTACTTAGGATATAATGAGATATAATATGAAACCCTCCTTTTATATCTCATTCCATTCTATTCTATTATAAACCCTCCTCCTAAACAATGGAATAATATTATATTATATTTCATTCCATTAATAAATCCCAAACCAAACATAGCCTAAGACTGAAATTGAGAACTAATTAAGAAAATCCATCAAGATAGTCATATCTGACTATAAAGGAGAGTACTATGACAAACGTGGTATTTCATGACAAGAAAAGAGACTTCTTGCTAGACATGTGCAATTGCTTAGAATATGATTCAGTTCACTATACCGAGTAGTCTTGAGTAAAATAGTGTGGTTGAAAGGCGTAACCGTAGCCTAAAGGTCATGATGAGGTTAATGTAAAGTAGGACTAACCTACCTGATTATCTTTAGGGTGAAGCCATCAAGACAACATCATATGTACTTAACAGAGTCCTGAGCAAGTTAGCGCCAAAGACAGATCTGGAAAGGGTGAAAGCCTAGTCTTTCACACATTTATATATAGGGTCGCCCTACTGAGGTGCACTTGTATAATCTTATGAAAACAAATTACATGCTCATTCTACTTGATGCTATTTAGTTGGATATCTAGAACATTCTAAAGGTCACATATTTTACTATAGAGAAAAGGAGGCTATAATAGTTGAATCACAAATAACTAAGTTTCTGAAATACAATGTCTATGATGAGGGTGTGCCTTCTCACTCTTTAGACGATTGTAGGACATATACTACAATCATTTCATATCTGCCACTCATAAAGTCAGGTTCAGTGGATCTAGGTTTAAGTATCATGTCTGTAATGCCCTATTGAAGTGCACTTGTATAATCTTATGAAAGCAAATTACACGCTTATTCTACTTGTTGCTATTTAGTTGGATATCTAGAACATTCTAAAGGCTACAGATTTTACTATAGAGAAAAGGAGGCTATAATAGTTAAATCATAAACAACTAAGTTTCTAGAATACAATGTCTATGATGAGGGTGGGCCTTCTCACCCTTTAGACGATTGCAAGACATATACTACAATCATTTCATATCTGCCACTCATATAGTCAGGTTTAGTGGATCTAGGTTTAACTATCATGTCTGTACAAGAATAGGAACTCATACCTATAAAAACAGAGGTTCCTAGGTATAAAAACCAATGCAGTTGTGAAGATCCACTAGAGTGAGACGACCTGCTATTCCATCTAATTAAATACTCTATTTGGGTGAATGAGACTAGGATATTAGATATGTTGTGGATCTAGGCTTTTACAGAAGCTATTTCTAGACCCCATGCAGATTTGTGGTGGGAAGCACTGAAGGACGAGATGCAATCCATGAAGCATAATAAATGAGAGCTAGATGATTTGCCTCAACATTGTAAACCCATCAATTGTAAATGGTTGTTTAAGACCAAGAAGGACTCTTAGGGTAAGGTTGAGAGGTTTAAGGCTTAGTTGGTTTCCATATGGTTCACTTAGAGAAAAGGGGTTGATTATAATGTTACCTTCTCTTTGATATCCTCTAAGGCTATATTTAGAGTGATTATGACAATAGTAGCTCATTATTATATGGAGGTACATCAGATAGATATCAAGACCGCTTTCCTTAATTGGGAGAAGAGGTTTATATAGATCAACCTAAAGGATTTTAGGATCGAGAAGAGACTAATAAGGTTTGCAAATTGAGAAAATTGATATGCTATTTGAAACAAGCTTCCACGCAATGGTATCTTAAGTTTGATGGGATTTTGACCTCTTGTAGCTTCGTGGAAACACAGTTGAAAGATATTTGGATTACAAGGTTAAGGGGAGAGGAGTTATCGTTCAATTGTCTTATGTGGATGATATATTACTTGCATCGAATGACTGTACTATGTTGCATGAGGATAAGCAACTTTTAGCTAAGCATTTTGATATGAACGACCTTAGTGAAGCATCTTTTATCTGAGGTATGCAGATTCACCGGGATAAATCTCATTGGGCCTCTTGTGGAGTGCATACATTGAACATATGCTACAAAGGTTAAATATGGTTGATTGTAAACCTATTGTAGCACCTATCTCCTATAGTGAGAGATTATCTTGGGCAAAGTGTCCAATGAATGAAGTAAAGAGAAAGGTTATGAGAAATGTTCCATATTCTAGTACAGTTAGTAGCCTAATGTATGCCCAGATGTGTACTAGGCTAGAAATTGCATTTGTTGTTAAACTGCTAGCTCGATATTTGGCTAATCCAGGGATAGACCACTGTAATGTAGTTAAACGAGTGTTAAGATACTTCAAAGGAACCAAGAATTATATTTTGACATATAGAAAGGTCAAAAATCTAAACCTCATAGGGTATATAGATTCTAATTTTACTCTGTGTCTGGATGATAGAAATCCCATTTTAGGTTACATTTTTATGTTAATAGGTGGTGTAGTATCATAGAAGAGTGTCAACCAAACACTAGTGACTTCCTCAACTATGAATGCAGAGTTTGTAGCATACTATGGGGCTGCTTTATTGGTGATTTGGCTCAAGAATTTGATTTATGAGTTGTCTATGGTAGTGGCTAGACCTATCCAATTGTATTATGATAATCTTATTATTGTATTGTTTAGTAACAACAATAATAATATAAAAGGGTCTAAGCATTTAGATGTTAAATACTTAACCATAAAGGAGTTGTTACAAAAAGGTGACATTGAGATGGAGCATTTGAGGACTGAGGAGATGTTAGTTGATCCTTTAACTAAAAGACTTCACCCACTTATTTTTGAAAGACATACATACAGTATGGTTGTATTGAAGTCCTTAGGCACTGTTAGTTAGGGATCATTATATTCTCTCCTTGTATGTTTATACATTTTGATGTATTATGACATTATGGTTGTTTATTAATAAAGATGACCATCTTTTTATCCTTAGTAATACGTGTTATCATACATTGTTGTAATATATGTGAAATTCTTAAGGTTTATGTCAATCTTAAGCAATTGAAGGCCATTGGGCATATATTCAGATTGATCTTGAGCCTATGTCATTAAGACATATACATTTTAATATGAATATCCATAGATTTTAACATGACATAGGGGTTATAAGTTTTTTAAAAATCCTATAAGGGTATTCTCTAATGCAATTTAGCATTTAGTGAGAGAACATAAAAGTTTTCTCTAATGCAGTTTAGCGTTCGATAAGAAAAACAAAATTCTTTGATGCAGTTTAGCATATTTAGTTTAGCATAAAGTTTATAGAAATTAAGACCTACAAATAAAGAGATAATACATATAAGATCATACAGGTGCTATCTTAGTTTGCCACACTCCACTTTCTCATTCATGTTAGTGAGGTATAAGATATGTGTGATTATATTGGATTTATGTCACACATGACACATGAATTTCATATTTTCTAGTATCAAAAGCCTTACAGGACATAATGATAGATTTTTATTATCCTTGGATCAGTATTTTAAAAAAATTGGTCGATCAATACTGTAATGTGGCTTAGCTATATTTTGAACTGGTTTGAAACTTAAGTCAATACTGTAATTGATTATTGTCTAAAATGGAGAATGTTAGATATTTTCCTATAAGTGGACAATAATTAATTGCATTTTATTGTTTTTAATAACTTATTTATTAAGTTAAGTAAATTTGATCTAGATAGAGATAATAAAGTAACCCAATAAAGTATATAGGTTAATAGGCTAAAGTTCAAGAGAAACATGGACTTTGATTAATATGGACTGGATCCAGATCGGGCCTGTGATAGGGAAGCCCGACAAGCTGTATATATAGGTTAATATTTCTTGTAGTTGCTTAACTAATTCGTGAACGCAAAGTTACTTTGACCCATTCAATGGTTCACGTTTTAAGAGAACTATAGAAAGAAGTTAACCACGTCCCAATGAGTAGAACTCATAAAGATGATAGTGGATTCACACTTTTTTTAGCCTCAAAAAGCTCATCTGAACATTATGGAACTAAAATTAGGTATTTTCGCATTTTTCATTATCTCCCTTTTACGTTCATGTTACATGTTACAAGTAGTTGAAACAATAAGGGGGATTGTGAATAGTTAATCTAAGAGAATGATAATAAATCAAAGAAAGTATTTTTGGAAAATTTTGGAAACGAATCCTTAAGCAATACTGACATGACCACCATTAACATTAAAACACCCAATAATTTATGCCCCATGTTTTTTCAAGATCTCAAAGTCTGACCCCACGATGCCATCCTATGACAAGCATCCTCAAGACCAAGCAACCATACCTCTAGTAAAAAGAAGAAATCTTTCCTCCTTAGAAGAAAGTACCTTATAATAGGGTGGTGGTGATGACTATAATGGTTATGAAAGAAATGGCTATAGTGGTTATGGTGTTGTTAGCTCCAGTTGGCAAATCTTTAACGTTGCTCTCCTTATCAGTTACCTCTATTTCTCTCTCTCCTAGTTCCCTTCATCACCTAAGAACACCATGCCTTATAAATTTCATGCATGATCAGTTCATGGGTAGATAAAAAATCAAAGCATAATATTTCTTTTAAAGTTGCAATCTGGATTGTCTCTCGAATGATCAATGTCATAGATATGCATGGAAATATAGGCATCATATTAGTTAAGAACTTTGCAAGTCTTTCTAATCCTAATCTTGGTGTTTGATTCTATCCAACTTTTTTTACTTCAGATGTGATCAACAAATTTGTCTTCTTAGTATCAATTCTCTTGTTCACATAACTGAAACTACCCAATAAACAAAAGTACCAAAATGGTAGCCTCATAAAAATAATGCTCCTTATATTTTGGATTAAACTTGAGAAAAAGGAAAAAATTGTCAATACAACATGCAACTATGGCTTGTCAAATTCCAAGGACACTCTAGATGCATGTAATGTAGACTTGGTTTAAATCAAATATATATCTTTCTAGTAGTTACACTAAGATGTGTTCCAACAAATCTCTAAAGTTTCACCCATATTACAAGTTTCCAAGTTTCATATTCGCTTTCTCGTATATTACATTACCAAACAAAGTCTGGCTTCAGTTCTCAGCTTTATGACCAAGGATTCTATGTATCAGAGCTGCAAATATTGGTCACTTCCTATCTTTCAACCATTGAGTCCTATGTTACTGTCTCAGGGAAAGTTTGAACATGTATGTTGTTGCCTACCTACCTTCATTGACCAAGCAATCTATAAATCCTTTCCCTATACATTTAGAAGAACCTTAAGATAATTTTCTCATCATAATTTTTAACCCCATGATTACTTTACAAAAAGAATGTGTTTTGTCAGCCTAATTACAACCTGTGTTTTTATTCACTTGGTTATTCTACATCACATTTAAAACCAAAGTTGAACTTTTCCACTCACCTGAGGAGGTAAATAATATGGATTAGTAAATTGGTGATTTCTATCATACCTTGTAACTTACAAGATGAACATATAAATACACAAAATACAAGTGATGGATGTAACAAACTAATTTACTAGAAAGTTGCTTGGACTAAGTCACATTTGACTTATTCCTATTATGCCTCGTAAAATGAATTCCTGAGAAGCGATGTTCATCTTGATGCGGAAACCCTAAAACTTAGGACGTGATAGTGGCTTGGTTAGGGCATCGGCGGTCTAATCCACAGTCAAAATGTGAGAAACAATCAAAGCATGTTATTGTACCTGTTCCCTGACAAAATGATAGTCCAAGGCTAGATGCTTCATATGGGAATGAAAAACTAGATTGGAACACATATACGTGGCACCTAGTTTGTCACAATAAATTCGTGGTTGGTCAAGAAGTTGAACGTGTAATTCCAACAGAAGATTACGAAGCCACATTACTTCAGTATCGGTATTAGCAATAGCTTGGTATTCCGCTTCTATATAGGAGTGAGCAATAGTGCATTGGCATTTTGAGCTCCACGAGATAGGATCACCACCAAAATAGATAATGTAAGCAGATGTAGAAGTTTTGGTGTCAGTATCACCTCCCCAGTCCGCATCACTGAAGGCCTAAAGTTGAAAGTGTGTCGGACGATAGAGTTATAGTCCAAAGTCAAGAGTTTGTTTTAGGTACCGAAATGTACGTTTTAGCTGTTGAAAGTGAAGTTTAGTGGGCTTGTGCGTAAACTGCGACAGTTTATTAATTACAAAGCTCAAGTCTGGTCTTGTGAGCGTGACATATTGTAGTACACCTAAAATATTGCGGTATAACAATCCATCAGTAGCAATAGAGCCATCATCAACTTCTAACACTGCAGACAAGGAAGCCGAAGTTGAATAAGGATTGCAGTCAGCCATGTTAAACTTAATAAGTAACTCATAGATGTAGCGTTGCTGTGACAAGAATAAACCATCGACATTCGGTATGAGTTCAACACCCAAAAAGTAAGAAGGAGTACCCATAACTTGACGAGCTATGGCTGCAACAAAACATTGACGAGCCTTGGCCCAGTTTTCGGTTAGTAACAAGTCATCTACGTAAACCAGAAAATACTTGACCATATCTTTGTAACGATATATGAAGAGCGAGGAATCGAAGTGGCAACTCACAAAGCCATACTGAAGGAGAAATGTGCGTAACTCTTGATACCATGCCCGAGGAGCTTATTTCAAACCATAAATAGCCTTACAGAGCTCACAAACATGCTTTGGATAGTCTGGATGGATAAAGCTTGGCAGTTGCTACATGTACATAGTGTCGATAAGATGTCCTTGCAAGAAGGCATTATTAACATCCATCTGATGTAATGCCCAAGAATTTTCCAGTGCCAAAGATAATATCACTTTGATCGTCTAATGTTTGGCAATAGGAAAAAAAAGTTTCTTTGTAGTCAATCCCAGGACACTGACTGTAGCTTTTGCTACGAGGAGAGATTTGTAGGGAGAGATCGAGCCATCAGGATTTCTCTTCATACGAAAAATCCACATACAGTCATTTAAAGCATCATATTCCAAAAAGTGACCTTTTTGTGGCTTCTTCAGCTGGAACAAGTGACCAAGTGCCATTTCGCATTAAAGCATCATTTTCCAAAAAGGTCGATGTGTGCCAATGAGGTATTTTTAGGGCTTGGGTGATAGTGCGGGGTTCATCGATGATAGGTAAAGGATATTTGGTGACATTGAAAGTTTTGAGTATGGATATATTATTTTGAGCTCGGGTAACCATAGGATGAGTGCGTTGTGGGGGGTCCGGTTGTGATGGTGGAGTAGTTGAGGGAGGTGGGTTTAGTGGATCACCAGTGGGTATTATTTGGGATTGTGGTTAGGGTGACGGAGGAGAGGTGTCAGCAAGTGCAGTTAGTGCAGGCAGCGCTGGAGATGCCACATATTCTACAGGTAGGAGTTGATGGGAAATAAGCTGAACCTAGGTTTGACTAGGTGAGGGAGGAGACGAAGCAGGAGACAAACTTAATAACTCATAAGGAAATTGATCTTCAATAAACACAACATATTTGGAGATGTAAATTTTGTTTGTTTTCAGATTAAGACATAGGTATACAAACTGGGTGGGGGAGTATTCAACTAAGATACACGGTATTGATCTTGGTTGAAGTTTATAGGATCTATAAGGATGCAACCATGGAAAACATAAACACTAAAAAGAGTATAGATACTTATAATCTGGTGTTTGACAAAAAAGAGTTTCAAAAGGAGTTTTCATTGCCAAGGTGGGAGTGGGTAAGCAATTGATAAGGTAGATAGTTGTTCGAGTCGCAAAGGACCAAAACCATGAGGGTAGGTTATTTTGGTGGATTAGAGCCTTGGCATTCTCAAGTATATGTCAATAATGTCATTCAGATATGCCATTTAACTCCGGAGTGTGTGGAGGGGTTATTAAGTGGGTAATACCATTGCTGACAAGAAAAGATTTGAGTTTAAGAAACTCTCCTCCATTGTCAGTGTACAAGGTTTTAATAGGTGTTTCAAAATATTTCTTGACAACATTTTTAAAAGCGAAAAATGTAGAAAAAGCATCTGATTTATTTTTCAATGGATAAAGCCATACGTATTTTGCAAAATTATCGACAAAGATAACATAATAGCAAAAAACATTAAACGAAAACAATGGGGTAGGTCCCTAGACGTCATAAAATTATTTCCAAGGGTTTATTACTTTGCAAAGAAAGATTTGAAAACGGAAGTCATGGCTTTTGGCATACTGACAAGACGTACAAGTACAAAATGCTACCGAATCGGAAGCTAACTTATGACACAACTATAAATAAGTAAAGATTTTATTCGAAGGGTGACCCAAGATATGATGTAGGATTGGTAAACTAGGAACTCTGGCATGCAAAATAGTTGGTTTGTTCAATGGGAAGCAAAGGTTGAAAAGATCATTATGGCATGAACCCGTGAGCAGCACTGACCGCATCTGTAGATTCTTCACCTAAAAATGGTTGGGAAATAGTTTGATTAAGATGTTATTCTTGGTGCATAATTGTTTAACAAAAATTAAAATTTTGTTAATGTTAGGCATATGTAAAATTTTGTAAAAAACAATCAGTTTAGATTTAGTTGCCAGAGAGAAACTACCGATGTTTGTAATTGGAAGTTCGTATCCATCGCCAACTTGCAAACAATCACCACCTCTATATGAGGAGTGAATAGACATGTTCTAAAGATCGTGTGTCATATAATGAATGGATCCCGAGTCAAGGATCCACTGTCCTTGATTGGATGTAGCAAAGGAAGCTTGAGGTGCACCTGGAGCCTGCATAAGATGCGCACCTAGCCTGGTTGATGTGTGGTTCCGTGTAGGTCTACCGTGGAGATCCCAACGGGTCTTCACTGTGTGTCTAGGCTTGTCGTAGTACTGGCAGATGGGAGAGCGCTGGCCTGGTGATGTAGACGAGGTGGAGTGAGGCGTCGAATGATTCCTAGGCATCAAAGACTTGCTCTAAGTATAGAAAGATGCACGGGTAGGTTGGTGTGAGCATTGTCGAGTAACGGCATGAGCAATAGGTGTAGGAACAAAATCGTCAATCCTGGCCTACCTTGCGAGAAAACGCTCAAAGTCGAGCAGTTTTACATAAAGATCAGTAAAGCCAATCGATGTTTCCTGGAAACATATAAAGGCGCTAACCTCCCTAAAATCTGCGAAGAGGCCATTGAGTGTGTGGATGATGAGATCGGTGTCATCAATTGTTGTGCTCATAATCGTGATTTCATTCGCGATAGTTTTGATTTCCTTCAAATAGTCAAACATAGAAGCGTTGCCTTTTCAAATTGAAATCAGTCTCTCCTTGAGAGACATGAGTCTCAAATGTGATTTTCCTGTGCAAGTTTTCTTAAAGAGGTCCTAAGCCTCCTTTGATGAGGTCACAGAAGCAAGTAATGTTGCATTTTTTCGGCAATAGTGTTCATAAGTGTATAGAGGAAAAACTGTTCCTATTGGATCCACAGAGGAAGATTGGGGCTGTAACTTGCGGGATGTGGGATGGAACCATTCACATAACCCTTTACATTACATCCAATAAAGAGAGCATTCACCTGAACTCTCCAGGCCAGATAGTTTGCACCTATCATTTTCGAGCCAAAAGCGAAACCCATATTGAAGACAACTAAATTCAATGGCAGTGTTGCATCTAGAATGTTTGTTGCCATAGAAGATTCATTGTCAGGAGCTATCAGGAATGGTAATAGGAGACAACAAAAAAAGAGTTTTGTTGCTAACTAAGCACTAGAAGACGATGGACAAAGTTTCGTGCTAACTAAGTACTGGGAGACGATGGACAAGGTTGCAAACTTGGTGCACGAAAATGGTTGATTTGTTGTTACACTACTGCTCTGATACCATAACATGGAACAATAAATTGGTGATTTCTATCGTACCTTGTAACTTACAGGATGAACATATAAATACACAAAATACAAATGATGGATGTAACAAACTAATCTACTAGAAATACCTAAGATCAAGGACTATCGTAACTATTGTAACTGCTTGGACTAAGTCACATTTGACTTATTCCTATTAGCAAATACACTAGATTTATGTTATTCTGTTAGAAATTCAATTTATGTAATATCTCTACTTGATAATATAATGGGTTCTTTTTGCATATATTGGTGCTGAAGGCCCAAGATCATTGATAACCATAGCAGAAACCTCCAGGAGGAGACTCTTTTTTAGCTCACCCAATGACATGTTTGACAAAGAATGTTACGACGAGTAGTCGCGAAGGAGAAGGAGGAGGTAGGAGAGAAACAAATAGTGGATCCCACACTTCTAAATAAATTAAAATTTTAATATATTTTTAAAAAGTAAATCTAACTGAGGAGTTTAAATTTTTTGTTTGAGTGAGGAAAAAATTTAAGGTTTTCTAAATGTTAGAGTTGTTTCCCCTAGAATGTTAGGGTTAAAATTATTAGCGTTAAAATTGTCGATTGATGTAGAACTTAAGATCAAAAGTGACCCTTTTATCTTGATTTGATTCTTTACTTTAGGCCAATATTGTTAAACTTTTTCATTGTTGAACTTTAAACTAGAGCTTACTAAGATCTAGTTTGGTACCTAGTAAAAGAATCAAAATAAAAAAGAAATGAGAATAGAAAACAGGAACTGAAATATGAATAAAATTATTGACTATGCATGTTTAGTATAAAATTAAAGAAAATTAATAGTTATGATATTATTTGATGTTAAATATTAAAAATAATAACGAGAAATTCTTTTACTCGTATTTAGTTATTTTGTAAATAATTAATTTAAACTTTTATTCTATAAACAATTAACAAAAATTTTAATAATTTATAACATTATTATTTTAAATAATTATAAATAATTTTCATAAGAATAAAAGTAGAAATGAAACAAATTAAAATAATTGTGGATAAATTAATTTGAGATATTGTAATATATGATTTTGATGATAATATTATGATAAGAATCAATATCCTAATAATATTTTGATAATAACTTATTTTATTCTAATAATATCTCTCATCTTTTATTCTTAATATTTGATTCCAACTTGTACTCACATTTTATCCATTATGAGTAACTAAACAAATAAAAGTTAGATAATAAAAGTCCCATTCTCATTTTACGTCTTTATTACTAGTTACTAAGTAAGACTTTACTGTTATGTTATAAGTGTTTTCAATAAAAGTTACATTTTGGACTCTTGCTTTTAACTTGGGCCATTAAGTGAAGATTTAAAAGATCATCAGTTTGCATCTATAGTTACTTCCTTTTTTTTTTAATCTCCTAACAAAGCACATAAAATTTACTAGTTAGGAAAAAATTCATTTATTAACCTGTTTTTGCACTTTCTTAAGGCTGCTTTACATTTAAATATGGTGTAACAGAGAAATACTAGGTTCAGCCACGTTATATACCAATGGAAAATTCTCTTTTGCATATAAAATAATGGAAGATTGTCCATAAATTTCCATCTTTTACTAGTTAGTCTCAATAAAGCCCCTAGACATCGTGTTTTGTTAAATGAGACACTCGGTAATATGACATAAAGAATCTTTTTATTTTATTAAAATTTCATGAACCTAAATTAAAATGAACTACAGATAAAATATGATAGATGAGAAAAGATCTACTAGAGTATTATACTACAAAGAATAATTAGATAATACTATAGAGAATAATGAGATGGATTGTATTAAGATCCCAAATCTGTTTTCTTTTATGTTTAAAACTTTTAATATCAATCTAGTTTCGTGCTAGTATTTAAAGTATTGATTGGTACCCATAAAAAAAGTTGGCGTATTTTGAAACACAATTTCAATATAATATTGCAAATTTCTGTACTATTTTTATCTGTGCGGTATGAAGTTTAGAAGTTTACTTCCTGTCTTGCCCATTTAATATTAGTGTTGCACATAAGCCAATACTCCAAAACACACTATTCATATATTTACTTTTATAGTTAATACCTATCTTTTCAGTGTTAAAGTTCTAATAAAATAAAAGGAAAAGTGAAAATCGAAAATATATAGTGGATTGGTTATGCGATTTTTTTAATTGATGAGGCTATTAAAATATTAAAATAGAATTTTTTATTTAAAAAGAAACAGTATGTATAGAAAGTATGAAAATAATTTTAAAAGATATAAAGAAAGTAATTTATTGATCATCACTTTGTTAATGATAAAGAATATTAAATATATTTGTTTTTCTTAGGAAATGTTAAGATAATGTAAACAAAATATTAATTATATAATAGTAACTAATTTTTAACTTAATATTATCTTATATAAAATATCTCAAATCACCAATTATATCAATTTTGTTACTTTATCTAATTTCCATCATACATTTAATTAGACTTTAAATGAGAAATTAAAGAATTACATTGATAAAAAAGTGAATAGAGATGAGTAAATATTATAAACAACTGACACAAACTTTTCACCTCAAGAAGTAATAGCCTTAAAACCAAACTATTAAGGAAGACTTGTAAATTGCTCCTATATTTTCTCTACCTACAAATATTTTCTGTTTGTATTCAAATTGTATAATCTCTTTTTGTAATCTGAATCTGATTGTATCAATCCCTCATTCGTGGGGATTTGATCTTCACGATCTCACTCTGTATCCTAGAAATAGTTCACAGATTAATGCAAAAGTGTGTAAGTCTTTTATCACCTTTTGTGCTTAATTATCATGGTATTAGAGCCAAAAATTAAGGTTTAAATACCCAAGTTTCTATTTTTCTTCTTTCTTTCTCTACATTATTTCTTTGTTTCTCCATTTCTCACATCATGACAACTAGGTCCTCATCTCTCATGTCTCTTAGCCCTCCACCAGCATATCATCAAATTACCATCAAACTCACTTTTTCGAATTATCTTCTCTGGAAAACTCAAGTCATCCCTGTCCTTTCTGGTCATCAGTTATTACATTATATTGAAGGATCAAATCACCAACCCTTAAAGAGATCAACAATGTTGTGAATCCTAAATATACCTTGGTATCTGAACAACCAAATTGTGTTGAGTTGGATTTTGGACTCTCTTTCTGAGGCAGTTGTTTCTCAAGTTATTGGAGTCACTACTGTTTCTACTGCCTGGTCACGTCTACAAACCACTTATGCTTCTAGTTCTAGAGCACAGATTCGAACTCTCAAAAATACTCTTCATGTTTTATCTCAAGGTAATGATCAAATCACCACCTATATGGATCGTGTTAAGAGAATTTATGATCAATTGGCTTGGTGCTCCTATCACTGAAGATGACCTTATTGATTACATTTTGCGGGGTCTTGGTTTTGATTACAGACCCTTCACTCGTAACATTGAATCTCAGTTAACTGCTATTTCGTTTGACAATCTATTTGGCTTGCTTCTTTCTGAAGAATTGCAACTTCAAAGTTCAATTGATTCTCTCAACCCTCCTGTTGTGGCAAACTTTAATACTCGTCACACTACCACTGGCAGAAATCGAGGCAGAGGTCATGGTAATCAACGTGGAGGTTATCAATCTAATTCTGGCCGTGGTCACTCCAATTCCACAAATAGGGATCCTTCTTCTCTAATCTGCTATAATTGTGGTGGGCAAGGTCACAACTCTAGACAATGCCCAAGTCCTAAATTCAATAACACTAGTGATTACAATTCTAAACCAATGTCCAATTACACTTCTTCTCCAAATGCTTCTAAGCCATGGTTTGTTGATTCTGGATCAACTCATCACTTAACTTCTGAATTGGAAAATTTGGGCATTCACACTGAATATTCAGCCACTGATGAAGTTACTCTCACCAATGGTAAAAGCTTACCCATTACTCATATTGGTTCTAATCATATATCGCTTCATCATTTTGTCTTTAAATAATATTCTTCATGTTTCTCAGTCTAACACCAATTTGATTTCTGTGCTTAATTTTACTAATGCTAATGATGTTTCCATTGAATTTTTCCCATCTTGATTTACCTTTAAGGACCTCAAAATGAAGCAGCTGCTCCACCGAGGATACATTAAAGATGGACTTTATCAATTTACATCTGATCAAATTCCTCATGCAAGTCATTCTATTTCTTTACATATTTGGCATGCCCGTTTAGGCCATGCTTGTTATAAGATTATTAACAAAGTTTTGTCTTTGAATAATTTACCTGTTCATTCTCAAGTGAATAAATCTTTATGTGAAACATTTTTAGTCAGGTTGGGTGTTGGGACCCGATCCGGAAACCGGATCCCAACCGAAAAATGAAAAACGAAGGAAACGAAAGCGAATAGAAACGGAAATTTCGCATCGAAATTTCGAATCGGAAACAAAGCAATAGCTGAAACGAAACGAAGCGAAGCGGAATCGATACTTAACAAACGGAGCCGACATCCGAGAACAATCAAGAACACAGAAACACATCCACGTTGGAAACCTAGACTATCCAAATCTGGTATAAATTTTTTTTTATTCATTCCTTTTCTCTTTACTCAATCACATTCAAATCATAATCAATCCATACAATTCCCAAAAATTTCATCAATCATAATCAATCCATACAATTCCCAAAAATTTCATCTTCTTAACTAAAAATCCATCTTTAACAAACTAACTTCTTAATTCTTATTCTTATCTTAACCCGATTTTTACCGAAAATCGGGCATCATAACGGCTGTATTTTGACAGCCCAAAAATTCCTGCAAATGCAAAATATACTTCTAAAAGCCTAATCAATTATACAATCATCAAAAATCAATTGGACCCTCCGTCCGGGATCTCAGTACACACAAACGCAAACCTAATTCTAAAACGTTTTCATAACTGTAATTCAATATACTGATCTCAAATCTCATTCCCATTTCCAAATTCATACACAATTTCATATACAATTTCATACTCTCATTCATTATTCATAATCTTCATATATTTTGAAATACATCATAATCACTTAACGGCAATTCAAGCCATTTACAAAATATTCCAAATCTCAATGCACATAAATAATACAAACGATGCAAAATCGGACCAAACGTCTTCACATGCTTTCATCCAATCTCCTGCTCGAAACCTGGAGATGGGGATGAAAGGGGGGTGAGCTTGGAAGCTCGTGGATAATATATTTATAAATTGAGCGATGGCGAAAAACTCACTTTTAAGAAGTTTGTCATTTTCAAACATTTCACTGCGAAACCTTTCAAAGCTTATTTTTCAAATCTTTCACTTTTCAAACCATTCATAAAGCATTTCCAAAATCTTTCATTTGCAAATCTTATCTTCTCATTTCTCAAAATCCTCAATTCTTTCTTATTTCAAGGTCAAATTTAAAAACATGAATGCATCACACCAATTCACAAAACATATAAATCATAAATCAAACACATAAAACACATCAAACGGTTTGGGTTGGTCCTAACAGAACGTACTGCACATTTCCACATAGCGGTTCTGTGCAGTCGTGAACGGAGGGGAGTCCGAAATCGAAACTCCTAAGCCACTTGCGGGCAGCCGGGATAAGGCTATAAACAAGTAGAGACAGTGCACTGACTCACAGAAGGACCTGACCAAACCCACATAACACATATTCGAAAATTCAAACATTCGGATTGCCCGAAGGCACTTTTTGAAAATCTTACTTTTCAACTTTTTATATCATAACATCAAATAGTGTCAATACTTGACACATTCTCATAACACATGAAAATCATATAACAATCCTTATGCAATTGAAATCATCAATTTAATCACATATCACAATCAATCAAAGTTCATAACCATGAATGCAATAATTCCTTTGAATTATTATTCAAACTTATTCAAAATTTACAATGCACATTTCTCAAATTATTCAAATAATTCGAAAACCCTGAATTTCATAAACCTTACATTTTCTAAAAATCATTTCCACAATAAGGAATTTAATCCTTCGAAATCATAATTTTTTCAAACATTTATATAAACATTAATTTATCAAAAATTCACTTCTTAATTAGCTTAAAATTCAACAAATAAATATACTACCCACCTCGAAATAATGCTAGGAATTCGTCCCGATCATCAATTTGATCCTTGCTTCTTTCCTTCTTTCAATTAAAATTGACCTAAGCCATAATCATTCAAATTCCACATCACAATTTGCATAATTCCCAAAATTAACTATCCGAAATTCATAATCATAATATTTCCAAGCTTTCTAAAACAAGAATTTCTAAAATTCCCAAATTCAAAATTTTACCTAAACCAATTCACTCAAATTCAATCTCATAAATAACTTAATTTTCAAAATTGATGTCATAATTCATCAATTCATACTAATTTCAAGATATCTAAACCACCAATATCAAAAATCCCCAAATCTCAAAATTGGCCTAAACCAATTTATCTAAATTCAACATCATAATTCACAAATTCTTCAAAATTCATTTCATATTTCACAAACTCATATTATTTTCTATAATTCAACACTAATAATTCACAAAATCCTTAATCATAAAATTAAGCCTAAACCTTAATTAATTTTCCATCCAAAATTAAACATAACCTAAGGCATAAATATCAAAATCAACTTCATAAATCACAAACCCAAGTCCTTTTCCATGTTTCTCAACTAAAAATTCATCAAAAAGTCAAAGTTGAAAATTTTCTCTTACCTCTTTCTCCTTCTAATTTCGAAATTCCTTGCCCATGCTCTTCTACCCTTTTTCCTTTGATTCCATGTAAAAACTCAAGCTAGAACCCTTAAAAACTTGAAAACCCTCACTTCTCTCTCTTCCTTCACCATGGACGAATCTTCTCCACTCTTCTTATTCTTCTTATTTTCTCTCCTTTCTTATTTTCCAGCCAACATCGTGGCTTTATTTGGCTAAAAACGACATCTCCTTTGGTGTTTTAAAGCCATGTCATTTAAATGGTGGTTAAAAGACCAAAATGCCCCTAATACTTGCTTTTAAGTTATTCTCACTTGCGGGTTGATTCGCACTATCAATTCGAAGGAATTTGTCAAAACTTCCTTCTAGAGAAATGTTCCTCTCAATCATACGAATCCAACGCCACTAACCGCGCTCAATTCGGATCACTACACCAAAAGTTATGTCTCTAGTTTAATTCAAAACAAGAATCGCCTCATTTCGATTCCCAGATCAAAAGTTATGCTCAAAATACTCTCAAATATTCCTAATCCAAAAACTACACACAAATCCAAACTTGAATTCAGAAATTGAAAGTCTTAGGGGCAAAATTGAAATTTCCTTTCTTCATAAGACTTGTAGCCCCTTGTCTTATCTTTATTTCGCCTTAAGAATCACTTCAATCGGATCACCACAGCTCCCAAATTTTGCAAAATACTGAACCATGTTCAGAAAATTTGTCCACTCACTTTGATTAAATTAATCACCAGTAATTTAATCTCATAAAATTACAAATTTCCTATGAGGATGTAGGAAATTGTCTTAGAAATCCAACGCCGTAAGAATCAACTCAATCGGATGTCGGACGAAAAAGATATGAGCAAAATAGTGAATAAAGGTCGGATTTGAGAAAGTAAAGTCAAGAAAACCAAAGGAGCAAAACGGCGTCGTACAAGGGCGGAACGCCCGCGTTTTGGGCGAGGTGAGGGCGAGGTCACCCTGGCGACGCGTCGCCCTAGCGACGCGAGCTGAACGCTCTCCATCGCTATGGCGATGCGTCGCCCTAGCGACGGGGATACATCATTTTTCTTTTCTTTTCTTTTTTTTAAATCTAAAACTTCCAAAATTCATAACTTTTGATCCCGAACTCCAATTTTGACAAACTTAGTCTCTATAGAAAGCTTGAGAGAAGCTCTACATCTTCCACGAAGGACATAAAACTCAATTTGACTCCTAAGGGAGTCCATTTTCTGGTCAAAGGTTCTGTCCTCTAATATTTATGCTAAAACCATAACATAAACTTGTAAAAATCATAACTTATTATTCCTTAATCGAAAAATTGCATACGTTATATCAAAATAAAGATCAAATCAAATCCTTAAACTTTCATGAAAAACATCAAAGCTCAATTAACCTCTAACTAGGTTAATTTCTCAGTCAAAGATTCATTCATAATTAAAGTCAAAAGTCAACCTTATCACGCATAAACTTTGACTGAGCATAACTTCCACTCCCGATATCGAAAAATTGCAAACTTTATGGCTACAGAAAGCTCTTAACATAATCTACAAGTTTAATGTAAATCATCTTCTCAAATTTTGACTAAGTCAAAAGTCAACTCTCAATGGTCAAAAAGTCAAACTTTTCATATTTTCATATTTTCACATTTTCTCTTTATTTCTTGATTTTCAACTTAATTTCAATCAACTCATCCACTTTTGAATATTTCTTATTTTCACTCAAAAATCGGGGTCCAACATTTCTCCATCTCTTAAAAGAATTTCGTCCTCGAAATTCATACTTGATTAAACTCCAAGTAACTCAAGTACTTTCTTACTAATTTCTTTCCAAAATGATTATCAATCGCTTTGTCCTTATCACACATATTTCTCAACTTATCTGCACTTATTCACTTCTAGTATCAAATGCTAATATCATATCAAAAGCACTATCTCCTCAAATCAAATATTTTTCAATTCTTGAATCACATACCACCCATATCATATATTTTCTTTCCAACGAAGATAATCAAACTCTTTCCAAACCTCATAATCAATTACTTTTTCTTATCTAATTTCCTCATCATACATACTCTCAATCTCTTCACAATACTTCATTCTTGTACCTCATACTACTCATATCATATCAACTTACTATATCTATAGCTCATTATTTCTTCAGATATGGACACAAGTCAATGGTCTATTTCTTAAGGAATCCTAATATGTTTCAATCATCATTTAACAATTAGTCATTCTTTCATCTCACGGAAGTATAGTCGGTATCAATCTCTCCCAATTCCAAACATTTATATAAACATTAATTTATCAAAAATTCACTTCTTAATTAGCTTAAAATTCAACAAATAAATATACTACCCACCTCGAAATAATGCTAGGAATTCGTCCCGATCATCAATTTGATCCTTGCTTCTTTCCTTCTTTCAATTAAAATTGACCTAAGCTATAATCATTCAAATTCCACATCACAATTTGCATAATTCCCAAAATTAACTATCGGAAATTCATAATCATAATATTTCCAAGCTTTCTAAAACAAGAATTTCTAAAATCTCCAAATTCAAAATTTTACCTAAACCAATTCACTCACGAAATTCAAATCTTAAGTTCCACAAGCACATTTTTCTAATCAATCATATTCTTAACACCCAAATCACATAATCACACAAATTCATGAAAAAGTCCTTCACATCAAAATCACATTTACTATATAACCTTACAAACTCTTTCAATTTCTTACTCATACACATACGCCCAAGTAAGATCATATTACTGGGCTCTAATACCATAAATATTGGGACCCGATCTGAAAATCGGATCCCAACAGAAAAACGAAGAACGAAGGAAACGAAAGCAAATAGAAACGGAAATTTCGCATCGAAATTTTGAATCGGAACCAAAGCACTAGCTGAAGCGAAACGAAGCGAAGTGGAATCGATACTTAACAAACGGAGTCGACATCCGAGAACAATCAAGAACACAGAAACACATTCGCGTTGGAAACCTAGACTATCCAAATCCGGTATAATTTTTTTTTATTCATTCCTTTTCTCTTTACTCAATCACATTCAAATCATAATCAATCCATACAATTCCCAAAAATTTCATCTTCTTAACTAAAAACCCATCTTTAACAAACTAACTTCTTAATTCTTATTCTTATCTTAACCCGATTTTTACCGAAAAATCGGGCAGCATAACGGCTGTATTTTGACAGCCCAAAAATTCCTGCAAAGGCAAAATACACTTCTAAAAGCCCAATCAATTATACAATCATCAAAAATCAACCGGACCCTCCGTCCGAGATCTCAGTACACACAAACGCAAACCTAATTCTAAAACGTTTTCATAACTGTAATTCAATATACTGATCTCAAATCTCAATCCCATTTCTAAATTCATACACAATTTCATATACAATTTCATACTCTCATTCATTATTCATAATCTTCATACATTTTGAAATACATCATAATCACTTAACGGCAATTCAAGCCATTTACAAAATATTCCAAATCTCAATGCACATAAATAATACAAACGATGCAAAATCGGACCAAACGTCTTCACATGCTTTCATCCAATCTCCTGCTCGAAACCTGGAGATGGGGATGAAAGGGAGGTGAGCTTGGAAGCTCGTGGATAATATATTTATAAATTGAACAGTAAGCAAAAAACTCACTTTTAAGAAGTTTGTCATTTTCAAACATTTCACTGCGAAACCTTTCAAAGCTTATTTTTCAAATCTTTCACTTTTCAAACCATTCATAAAGCATTTCCAAAATCTTTCATTTGCAAATCTTATCTTCTCATTTCTCAAAATCCTCAATTCTTTCTTATTTCAAGGTCAAATTTAAAAACATGAATGCATCACACCAATTCACAAAACATATAAAATCATAAATCAAACGCATAAAACACATCAAACGGTTTGGGTTGGTCCTAACAGAACGTACTGCACATTTCTGCATAGCGGTTCTATGCAGCCGTGAACGGAGGGGAGTCCGAAATCGAAACTCCTAAGCCACTTGCGGGCAGCCGGAAGAAGGCTATAAATAAGTAGAGACAGTGCACTAACTCACAGAAGGACCTGACCAAACCTATATAACACATATTCGAAAAATCAAACATTCGGATTGCCCGAAGGTACTTTTCGAAAATCTTACTTTTCAACTTTTTATATCATAACATCAAATAGTGTCAATACTTGACACATTCTCATAACACATGAAAATCATATAACAATCCTTATGCAATTGAAATCATCAATTTAATAACATATCACAATCAATCAAAGTTCATAACCATGAATGCAATAATTCCTTTGAATTATTATTCAAACTTATTCAAAATTTACAATGCACATTTCTCAAATTATTCAAATAATTCAAAAACCCTGAATTTCATAAACCTTACATTTTCTAAAAATCATTTCCACAATAAGGAATTTAATCCTTCGAAATCATAATGAGAAAATTTTCAACTTTGAGTTTTTGATGAATTTTTAGTTGAGAAACATGGAAAAGGACTTGGGTTTGTGATTTATGAAGTTGATTTTGATATTTATGCCTTAGGTTATGTTTAATTTTGGATGGAAAATTAATTAAGGTTTAGGCTTAATTTTATGATTAAGGATTTTGTGAATTATTGGTGTTGAATTATAGAAAATAATATGGGTTTGTGAAATATGAAATAAATTTTGAAGAATTTGTAAATTATGATATTGAATTTAGATAAATTGGTTTAGGCCAATTTTGAGATTTGAGAATTTTTGAAATTGGTGGTTTAGATATCTTGAAATTAGTATGAATTGATGAATTATGACATCAATTTTGAAAATTAAGTTATCTTACCTCTTTCTCCTTCTAATTTCGAAATTCCTTGGGTCTTGATGAAGTTCCCATGCTCTTCTACCCTTTTCCCTTTGATTCCATGTAAAAACTCAAGCTAGAACCCTTAAAAACTTGAAAACCCTCACTTCTCTCTCTTCCTTCACCATGGACGAATCTTCTCCACTCTTGCTATTCTTCTTATTTTCTCTCCTTTCTTCTCATTTTCCAGCCAACATCGTGGCTTTATTTGGCTAAAAACGACATCTCCTTTGGTGTTTTAAAGCCATGTCATTTAAATGGTGGTTAAAAGACCAAAATGCCCCTAATACTTGCTTTTAAGTTATTCTCACTTGCGGGTTGATTCGCACTATCAATTTGAAGGAATTTGTCAAAACTTCCTTCTAGAGAAATGTTCCTCTCAATCATACGAATCCAACGCCACTAACCGCGCTCAATTCGGATTACTACACCAAAAGTCATGCGTAAAACAGTTCGGGTATATCCATATTCTAACACATTTTTCATGTATGATTATTTCCTTCCAGACATTTACATTCTTAATCCCAGAATTGAAACTCGATGTCTTCATAACTATTGTAGCCTTATGTCTCTAGTTTAATTCAAAACAAGAATCGCCTCATTTCGATTCCCAGATCAAAAGTTATGCTCAAAATACTCTCAAATGTTCCTAATCCAAAAACTACACACAAATCCGAACTTGAATTCAGAAATTGAAAGTCTTAGGGGCAAAATCAAAATTTCCTTTCTTCATAAGACTTGTAGCCCCTTGTCTTATCTTTATTTCGCCTTAAGAATCACTTCAATCGGATCACCAAAGCTCCCAAATTTTGCAAAATACTGAACCATGTTCAGAAAATTTGTCCACTCACTTTGATTAAATTAATCACCAGTAATTTAATCTCATAAAATTACAAATTTCCCATGAGGATGTAGGAAATTGTCTTACAAATTCAACGCCATAAGAATCAACTCAATCGGATGTTAGACGGAAAAGATATGAGCAAAATAGTGAACAAATGTAGGATTTGAGAAAGTAAAGTCAAGAAAACCAAAGGTCGGATGCGTCGCCCTAGCGACGGGGATACATCATTTTCATTTCATTTCTTTTTTTTAATCTAAAACTTCCAAAATTTATAACTTTTGATCCCGAACTCCAATTTTGACAAACTCAGTCGCTATAGAAAGTTTGAGGGAAGCTCTACATCTTCCATGAAGGACATAAAACTCAATTCGACTCCTAAGGGAGTCCATTTTCCGGTCAAAGGTTCTGTCCTCTAATATTTATGCTAAAACCATAACATAAACTTGTAAAAATCATAACTTATTATTCCTTAATCGAAAAATTGCATACGTTATATCAAAATAAATATCAAATCAAATCCTTCAACTTTCATGAAGAACATCAAAGCTCAATTAACCTCTAACTAGGTTAATTTCTCAGTCAAAGATTCATTCATAATTAAAGTCAAAAGTCAACCCTATCACACATAAACTTTGACTGAGCATAACTTCCACTCCCGATATCAAAAAATTGCAAACTTTATGGCTACAGAAAGCTCTTAACATAATCTACAAGTTTCATGTAAATCATCTTCTCAAATTTTGACTAAGTCAAAAGTCAACTCTCAGGGGTCAAAAAGTCAAACTTTTCATATTTTCATATTTTCACATTTTCTCTCTTTATTTCTTGATTTACAACTTAATTTCAACCAACTCATCCACTTTTGAATATTTCTTATTTTCACTCAAAAATCGGGATCCAACATTGGGGGAGTGAATACCAAGCCTTACATCACTATTTAGCTAAAAATCTCATTATTCAACGTAGCTCTTGCCACACACTCCTGAACAAAATGGATGTGCTGAACAAAAACACAGACACAATACTAAAACTGATCGTGCGTACTTATATCATTCCTCTATACTACCAAAGTTTTGGGATCATGTCTTTCCATTGTTGTTTATACCATAAATCATTTACCAAATCCCAACCTAAACCTTAAATCCCCTTATCAAATAATTTTTCAACGTATCTCGGAATATGAGTCTTTACAAAATTTTGGTAGTTATTGTTATCCTTGGCTCTGTCCTTATACTAAGAATAAACTTGAACCTCATTCAACAAAATGTGTCTTTCTTAGTTATAGTATACTTCACAGAGGGTATAAATGCTTGTCGTTGTCCACCAATAAGATTTTTTACTCTCGCCATGTTTTGTTTGATGAACAGGTTTTTCCATTAAAAGAAAGTGATGGTACATCTTCCATTCTCGACAACCCACCTCCACCTTACTTTTCTCTTGGCCAACCTATCAAGACTACTACTTCAGTGATGTCATCTACCCCACTCTTACCCTTGCCCTGTGCTGCACCATTATCACCTGCAGCATCCCTATTGTCCTTGACTCATGGGGCACATTCATCCACTTTGCCACAATCACCTTTTCCCATTACCCAGAATCACCAATATCCCATACTTTGCCATCAACCAGTGTTCCAAATGTCTCAATTGTACAAAACCATCATCTTATGGTGACTAGATCAAAAAACGGTAATCTGAAACCCAAAGCTTGCTAAGCTATTTCCACTGTTCTCACAACTCCAACGTCTTACACTGAGGCAGCCAAACTACAAGTTTGGCGACAAGCAATGTCTGAGGAAATTGATGCCTTAATGCCTATTGGTACATGGGATTTGGTACCAAGGTCACAAGCTTCTAGTGTGATAGGTTGCAAATGCATTTTCCGTATCAAAACCAAGCCTAATAGGTCGATCAATAGCTTTAAGGCTCAACTCGCAGCAAAAGGGTTCCATTAGCTGCCAGGTGTAGATTATATTGGGATGTTTAGTCTAGTCATCAAACCTGCTACTGTTCGCCTCATTTTATCCATTGCAGTTAACTCTAATTGGCCCATTCGGCAATTAGATGTATCTAATGCCTTTCCATGTGCCACATTTGAGGAGCTAGTTTACATAGAGCAACCATAAGGCTTTGTTGATTGTACTAAGTCTAACCATGTTTATTTTCTAAAAAAATCTTTATATGGTTTAAGACAGGCTCTACGGACGTGGTATTTTTATCTTTCATAGGCATTGCAGAAGATTGGTTTCAAAAGGTCTAAAGCAGATTGCTCACTCTTTGTCTATTCCTCTAAGGATCAGTTTGCTTATTGTCTTGTTTATGTAGATGATGCAATTTTAACAGGCTCCTCCATCCATCTCATTCGGTCTATTATTCATCAACTTGGCATGTCGGTTGCTCTTAAAGACCTAGGATCTCTCACATATTTTCTTGGTGTGGAAGTGACTTAATTGAAGAGTGGTCTCCATCTCTCTCAATCTAAGTATATCTTAGATCTTTTGAAACTTGTAAATATGCATGAGGCTACACCTGTATCTATGCCTTCTTCTCTAAAGAGCATCTTAGCCACTGACAGCATATGTAACTTTGATGATCCTGCTTTGTTTCAGTAATTTGTTGGTACTCTTCAATATTTATCTCTCACTAGATCAGACATCACAATGGCAGTAAACTAAACAGCACAATTCATGCATGCTTCATCTATGAATCATTGACAGGCCATTAAACAAATTCTTCGATATCTTCGAGGCACAATTGATCATGGTCTGCTTCTTCATTCCTCACAATCCAAATGTCTCTTTGCTTTCTCTAATGTGGATTGGGGAGGCAACAAGTTAGATCATAAGAGTACCTCTGCATATACTATATTTCATGGTTTTAATCTCATCTCATGGTGTTCAAAGAAACATAAAACAGTTGCAAGGTCCAGTACTGATTTAGAGTATCGTGCCTTAGCATATGCAGCTTCGAAGGTTTATTGGATTCAATGTCTTCTTTGGTAACTTCTTCAACCAATTCTAATGGTTCCTAAAAACTGGTGTGATAATGTTTCTACTACCTACTTAGCAACTAATCCACTGTTCCATTCTTGCTCAAAACATATTGAGTTAGATGTTCATTTTGTTCACAATCAAGTTCGTCAGAAAAACCTTCAGGTTTCATGTATATCGACTGCAGATCAGCTAGCTGACATCTTAACTAAACCATTGTCCAAGCAACGGTTTCTTGCTTTGAAGACCAAACTGATGGTTGTTCCTCCCATCTGTTTGTGACGTGGTATTAAGGAAGACTTATAAACTGCTCCTGTATTTTCTCTACCTGTAAATATTTTTTGTTTGTATTCAAATTGTATAATCTCTTTTGTAATCTGAATCTTATCATATCAATCCCTCATCCATAAGGATTTGATCTTCACAATCTCACTATGTATCCTATAAATAGTTCACAGATTAATGAAAAAACGGGCAAGTCTTTTCTCATCTTCTGTGCTTACTTATCACAAACCAAGTAAATGCTAAATGTTAAGAGCTATGTCTTAACTACTAGTTAACTGCATTTCGGGTTCCACTTGATGATCCAAAACCATATGAGGATCCAATCTCTAACCTTGTTTATAAATTTAACATTCTAGATTGATAAGGTTTGAAACTTTCTATAATTTTTCCAAAAGATTACATATATGGTTCATGCAATCCTGATAAGAAGAAAATTATCTTACTATATAGTATCTGTTATGAAGACTTAGACATGTTGAAACCTTAGTTTCTTGGAGTCAGGACAAAAAGATTCCATGCTTAAGATAGGTGATTATTAGAGTGTTTTTAGATTTGGGCAGTGATCAATTGTTCTCTAATCCAAGAGACTAAAACATTTATGATATGCTCCTTAATCTTTTCTATTCCCTTAAAAGTCATGTAATTCCTTTCTTTCCATAATATATACGTAGTTAAGCAAAAAATTGTTTTGTCGCTATTAGTGAAACCATTGCTATTGCTAACCCTTTCTAAAATTTCAACATAGTCATATTTGAATATTTTTACTCTGCATATAGATTGAATTTTCCTCCAAATTATAATTAAAAATTCATATACGCAATAAAGGTGAAGGGAGGATTTAAAATCAATTTTACATAGACACTATATTTGAGGGATATTGAGGAAGCTCAATCTATCTAAAGTAGCTAGCCACATAAGAAAGAAAGCCTTAGGAATCATCTTCTAATTCTAGATAATATCATGCCAAATCTACCTCTAGCTTTGAGGTATATAAGTCTCCTTACAATAGCGATTGGTGAGTCGTGATTGGGATGTTTTAGCCACTGATAGGAGTCCTAGAAGTTAAGATTTGGGTTATAGGAAGGAATTATTTCAGATGAGGATAAGCTTATAAATGACATGATCAGTAATTACTGTTGATGATTACATTCACTCTGGAGTTATTGGCTAGTAACACTTGGTTGATGAGCTTAATAGATAAGATCCCTAGACCTTCAATCTTAGGCAAACAAATTTTATCCCCCTTCACCCTAGCATCTATTTAAATAGACTTTTACAATAAAGGAAGGCATGAATTTATTTTAATGATATGAAAAGAGGGAATAAAAAAATATCACATAACGTAGAAAATAATTGATTAAGAGAATATTATTAATGAAGCAAATACTTAAACTATATTTAGTTTATCTTAATATTTATTTTATTTAATATAATTATATATTTATATGGATATTAACATTTGGCGAAATAATGAAGATTTTGAGATTTTTAACAATCAAATAATTAGTTAACGATGTATATCTACTTATTCTTGTATTTAAAAATAAATTATTTTATCTCAATATTAGTTTGATATGGTGGTTTTATACAATGTTATTTTGCTTGATATATTGTCTCTACGGAAGAAAAGGTTAAAAACGATATAATAAAATTTACATATTTTTACTTTTGGCTTTAAAGGTAAATACCAATAACAATTATAGTTCAGAAAAATACATAACTCAATCTTTTTCATAATAAATAATTGAATAATGAAAGTTATTTTTCATGTAATAAATACCATTTTTGTCATATAAGACTCGACACTAGTCACTAGGGATCCTCCCAGCTTCACCCCTGGCAAGACCATGTTCAATACAAGTCATGCAGGTATGTTACTCTTTTTTTTGCTACAAAGGGAGAAAAACAAAATAACTTAAAAAAACAAAAGCACCCTAGCTAACGCAAGGTTCTTCGGTACAAAGCGTCGAACTTGTCGCGACGAATTTGGTCCCGGATGGTCACCAGGGGTTCTTGCAGGATATGCAAGCCTAGACTAGAGACCATTGCGAGGGAGGCCATCCAATCTGCACACTGGTTCCCTTTGTGATACACATGCTGGAGTTGCACCTCCTAGTCTTGTTGTAATAATCCTCATGTACCTGCCACCAACAAAAGATTGTCAGTTAAAACTAACTTGGAATAGTAGAGGATGTTAATAGCCTTAAGGGAGTCCACTTCAACAATTACTTGTCGATAGCCTAGCGCCCAAGCCAGGGAAAGACCCGAGTGGACGTCCCAGAGTTCCACAGTTACAGGAGAATCACTGCCGATGTTGTGAAGGAACGCTCCACACCACCTTCCTTGACAATCCCTTATTAAACCACCCGCGGTGGCAAAGTTAGACCCTTGGGAACTGCCCCATCCTAATTTATCTTGACCCAATCTTGGGCTGGTTTAGTCCATCCAACTAAATTTCTGACAGGTAAGCCTTGATTATGTAGCACACAACTTTTCGCTATCCTTGCTCTTTCGATTTACTCGACATAGTCCATAACTACTCGAGGACTGGCCTCCGGCCACACAAAGCCTGCTTCAAAAAGGCTACGATTTCTCTATTGCTAGAGAAACCAGCAGGCTACTCCATAGATTGTACCCCACTCAACCTGGTTTACTTGAAGTTGCATCCTAAGGTTGTAAGCCACCCACCAATCAACTTCTTGATGGAAAAATTCCGTGTCCCCCACTGTCGAGGGAAATTTACCCAAAAAGCTTGCGTGCGCAGGCAATCTCAAATGACGTGCAAACTTGACTCTTTTTGCCCACAGACATGACAACTGCCATCCCTTATGAGCTTACGAGCCACTCTCTACTGATTTGTCAGCAGTTTGTCTTTGACTAGAAGCCACAGGAAGGCTCTAATTTGCTGAGGCCCTACCTATTTCCAGATGGAGGCCCAAAGACCAGTTTGAGTGGTGGTGCCTTTGATTAATTCATAGGCTGATGCCACTGTAAATCTTCCATAACTAGTGTGCCCCCAAATTAAGGTATCGTCCACTATAGCCTCGACATTCGGTCGGATCTCCGCGATATCCATACATACCGTGGAGGGTAAGTAGTGCTGGAATACGTTCCAACGCCAGTTGTCGCCTTCATCTGTAAACTCCACCACTGTGGCATAAAGGAGGCTATCGGGGAGAGGAGTGGTTACTGCTAAAATTAGGGCCCCCCACTCATTTGCCCAATTATCCAATCAAAAGTGGATACGCCTCCCATTGCCCAGCTTCTATTTCATACCTTGGCGTACATACTTCCAGGTGGAGAAAATTCCTTTCCAAATGACTGAAGCTCCTTTTCTGTCGATATTCACAAGAATAGGGTTGGGGCCTAAACGATATTTAGCCCTGATGAGTTTGACCTATAGGGCTGTGGGCTGATTTATCAAGACCCAGCCTAGTTTGGTCAAGAGAGCATCGTTGGAGGACCGAAAATGTTTTAGGCCTAGGACCCTATTTTTTTGGCTGACAAATGGTTTCCCAATTAACCAGATGAATTTTCTTCTGTTCACCCGTTGCTCCTTAAATAAAGTCCCTTATGATTCGCTGCAAATCATTGCACAGTTGCCTCAGGAGCTGCACCGTCTGCATCGTATAAGTGGGGAGAGACAAAATTACTGTCTGGGTTAGAGTAACGCGCCTTGCTAGGGATAAAACTTTTACTCGCCAGCCCGCAAGTTTTTTCTAAGTTCGGTCAATGATGTACCGATAAGTATGTCTCGTTGTGCGTTCATGAATCAAAGGGACCCCTAAGTACTTGCCAAGATTGTTCATACAAGGGATGTGTAAGGTTTGACTTACGCAACGAGCGATTATTGGGCAGACATTCTTGGAAAAATAAATCCTAGTTTTGTCCATATTCACTTTCTGACCAGAGACCTGACGAAACACCTCCAATGTCCTTGCAATGACTTGCGTCTGTGAATCATCCGCTTTAGTAAACAAGACAAGATCATCTGCAAATAAAAGATGGGAAATGGGAGGTCCTGTAGGGCTCAACTTGACCGATTTCCGTTGCCCTTAACCTGCTGCTTGTAAGATGAGCTGACCTAGCCTTTCCATGCACAGGACAAAAAGGTAAGGCGATAATAGATCTCCTTGCCAAATACCGTGGGAGGGAGTGAAGGAATCCGTCAACATACCATGTCAATCAACTTGCATAGACATCGTCGTCCCACATTGCATAATTACTGTGCTTAAAGAATCTGGTAACCCAGTATCCTGTAAAGTGTTTTGGATAAAGTCCCATCGCAGCCGGTCATAGTGTAACATCCCGTCCCTGACGGGAAGGTCAAAGTGGTAAATTGGGACATGCTAGGTTGTATATTGCATATGTGATATGTTTGTTCATTTGACCTCTAATGTTAGAGGAACGAGTCATTGGTATACGCATGTATTTTAGTTATGTACAATTTAAATTGGGTAATGATTGTCTTGGTTCAAGTCTGAGATATACATGTTTGATAAATCCAATTGATTTGGATAAATTGAAAAATTGGAAATTCAGTCAAATTAAACTGTGAGAATTGAAATTGGAGTTAGAATTGAGAATTAGGAAATTGAATTATGAAATCTAATACATGATTATGTATTTTCTAATTTTGAGAATTTATAGGAATTTTTCTCGAATTTTCAAGTAATAGGTGCGGACCGAAAATTGACCTAATGACCGATTGAATTGATTCCATTCAAATTGATTATCTAATTGCATAGAATGATTAGAAACTTGGAATTGAAAAAATTAGGGTTAGAATTACTGAAATTGGAGAAATTAGAATCAAAAATTGGACCGAAGTTGTTGGATCGGATTGCCAATTGCTAAACAAGGCCTTAGAGATTTGGGTATAAAACCCAAACCCTTTGAATCTCCTCTTCCACGATGCTTTCTCCTCCATTTTCTTTCCTTCCTTCTTCGTGGATGGCTACTTGAGGATTTGAAGCTTTTGATCCAATGGTTGCTCCTTTCCTACCTATTGTGATCTGATCTATTGATTTATTATATTAGATTGATGATTTAACTTGTGTATTAAAGGATTTGGCATTTAGGGTTATCGACGATGGTTTTCGGTGATTTTAGGGTTGAATGTTAGGGATTTTGATTGTTTGATGAAATAATGGTTAAAGATTAGTTGTATGATGTGTATTGAATTATTTGGGAGTGGTTTGAAAGGAGAAAATCGGATTTGGGAAGTTGCAGAGTCATAAATCTAGAGATTTCTGGGAAAAATTTCTGGGTTTAGCGTCGCACGCCTCGACGTGTGATGAACACGCCGCGGCGAGCGAATTTCTTGTGCACGCCGCGACAAGCGGCGAGCAGAAGATGGTCGCGTCGCGACGTACGCGACGCGTCGCCGCCATTTGACGAAGTCGGGTTCGCCATTACGCCATGGCGAGCAAAGTGCCGCGCGAAGAGATGGGAGCTCGCCACGGCGAGGGAGCAAGCGTCGCGGCGAGGAATGAGGAATTGGCCGAAATTGATTTTGAGGATTTTGATTTGGGAAATTAGGATTTTGATGATGCAATTGATCATGGATTTAGCTCTATTTGGAGATAAGGAATTCGGAAATTGAAATTGAGATTGGGAAATTTCGGAATAGGTTCGGGAATGTCATAACGGGTATAGTACTTATCGCATTTGTCGCATATGCATTGCTAAATATTAGAAAATTTTCAATTCGTAATGTTTGATTGTTCTGATTGTTCTAGAGGCTCGAGTGGAGCGTAGATCGTCGGTCAGTGGTGAGACTTTCCGGCTCTTGCTCAGAAGTTCAGAAGTGAGTAACCTAGTTGGTTTCTCAGCCTTTATGTGTTTAATATTATGTGCATTAATGCCATGTGGAGTTAAGGATGGATATGTGTTTGATTGTTATTGATTGATTTGGACCACAGTGTCTCAAATATTTGGTATTGTTATAGAAGTGCTATTGTGTGTAAATGATTGTGAATGCATGCATGCAATCAATTGGAAATGTATACGATTGGAATACTGGATGAAGGTTCAAAAAGTGGAAAATGGCATCGAAATGTAATCGATTGTAATCAGAATTGGAACATATGCATTCATGCATATTGGCATGCACGATAATGACAATTGACGGTGGTACCAACGTAATTCGAGCTTTAGCTCGATGCGAGCCTCACTTCGATGATCGAGGCTATGCCCAACGTATATGAGCTTTAAGCTCAACGACAGACCTCGTGTCTAACGATTGATAGAGCCTCGGCTCACCGCAGGCATATCACGCCCAACGATTTAGGCGCACGGTCACAACAACGTAACGAAAATGAAAGTGTCACATGCATACTGCATATATATATGACTGACTGTGAAATGTGTAATGTAATAAATGAAAATGCATGAATAATTTGGAATATGATAATATGTGCTATGATGTGATTTGACTGTGTATGCATGAGTTGGGTGGACCATCGATAATGGTTTCTCACTGAGTTCGCAAACTCACCCAACATTACATTTATTTTTTTAGGAATGAAGAGTACCCCGTTAGACAAACAGGAGTATGATTACCGCTAGCAAGACAGAGTAAAAGGTCGGGATCAGTGTCGTTCACGTCTGCATTAGTGTCCTTCTGTTTTTGCACAAATTTGTATTTTCGTAAATTAGTTGTAATATGATTTCGGGAAGTGTTCAGTTTTGTTACGGGCCTATACATGAATGTCATTATATTATGAATGAAAGTTTGAATTGGTAGCATACCATTTTAGATGGCGCGAACTCGGATATCACCCACGATATCGAAGTTCGGGTCCTCAAGGAGTGGGTGTTACATATGTGGTATCGAGCCCAGAAGTACGGTTGTACGTGGGCATTCTGAGATTTGTGTCAAGTAACATGCATTGAAGTCGTCATAGCAGACGGTAGTAACTGATCCCTAGTTGAGTCACACGAGAATGTCCCAATTGCTTAAACAATTAGAAATAGCAAGGAAAAGAAATGATATGTTAGAATGTGATAAGTGGAAATTGTGAATAATAAGGAATAAGAAAAAGTGTATAGTTTGACCTAATAAAGGCGGATCCAGTGCAATAGTATTGGTGGATGTATTGAGAAACATGATATTAATGTTATACTGAGGTATATCCTTGCATGTGGAATACATATGAATATAGATTTGTGAATTGGTAGAGGAAAATATAGCGATAGGCTAGAAATGGCAAGATTGAAAGTGTATAAATGAAGTGGATGGAAATAAAATGTTCTATGATCTAGAAGTTATGATTAGGTTGGACTTAGTGGTGAGGGATTGTTAATAGAGATTTGTGACTTAAAGGTAGAATATGTTAGTAGGAAAGTAAGGATGATACGTTTATGACATTGATTTGAGTGCCAAAATACATGAGTTTGAAGTAAAGAAATGAAAAGATGGAAATGCAAGGCAATAGTAGCGACAGATGGAAAAGTTGTTGAGGTTCAGTTGACTCACTTATAGGAAAGCACACCTGATAATGGGAACACCAAGGCCAGTGGAATTATTAAGTTTATCGGTGCCATATGTGTGGAAATAATATTGGAGGTAGTCGGTGAATAATGGATAACCGTTGGTTATAGTTCTAATGGTTTAAAGTTCAATTTGAGTTAGAATAAGAAATGAAAGTGCTTATAGTGATTAAATAAATGGGAACGATCAATTGAGAGTGATTTTGAGTAATTGGTGATTTTGATGGTACGTAATGATTTTTAGATGGTATATACCGTAATGCACAGTATTAAAAGGATGTTTGTGGTAGGTGGCTTAGGGCATAGATTGATTTATTTGGGATATTGAGTATAGCTGGAATTGATTTCCTATGGTATTGAAAATGATTGATAGGAAATAATGGCGATAGTTGATGAAAAGAAATTTCATAAATGGTATCGATGGAAATAGTAAGAATATGATTTGATTTGTAAGCGATTAATGATAGGGCTAAATTAGAAATGAGAAATAAATCACAGGTTAATTGGGAGTCCTAATCCTAGTAGAGACTCTAGTATAAGAGATAAATGTTATTGAAAAGGGTATGCGTTATATTGATGTAGGGAATTCGATTGTGTATTAAGATTTGTGAGTCTTAAAGAGACAATAATTGTGAACTAGAGGAAAATATCGGTTTACGGCTATGTGGTGTAAATATGTTTGGGAAGTATCCAGGGAGTAAAAATAGTAAGTAAATGAAAGCATGTGAAGAAATGTATGTCATTATGAAACTGAGAGAAATATCAGTTTACAGATATTATGTTTGAACATAATTGGGAAGTACAAAGTTGATATGATGAATGTGGAGAAAATAGTGTAAAGGAATTTGGGGAATTTAGATATTTTAAGAGTTATGATAGGTAAATATTGGGTATAAGGAGTATTAGGTTGTCGTCGTCAGAGACATCAATGCCCCTGATAGTATTATATTATTGAAGAATAAAGTGTCTCAATCGTATTTGGATTGGATGGTAATTAGGATCATAAGTGATATACCAATTGTATTTGACAAGTGAAAAGAGATTAATGGGTATTGCTGAGGAAATTTCATATCATAAGAACCTCGTAAAAGTGAATCTTAGCTTGATCAAATAAATTGTGGGTGAACTAGTATTCGAATATGGCATTGGGAGATTTAATGACGAAAGAGGTATAGATAAAATGTGGAAATTTGTAAAGGGCATACGTATATGAGATTTGGAGATTTTGCGATACTTAACAAAGTGTCACAAAGAAAGTGATCCTATGTGCGTGGGGACAAATTGATGACTGAAAGTTATGGTATTGGAATGTATTCTAAAAATTTGGAGACGCTATTGGTACGGAAATATATTTGGGTGTACCCGTGAATATGCAAATCGATAATAATTGAGATATTAGTGAATTGGAAAGAATTGAAAGGATCATGCGATTGTGTAATTAAAATTTAGTTTGTGTTGCGATTTAATGAATTAAATACCAAAGTTTCGCAAAAGAAAGTATCATTAGCTATCGAATTCCAAATCGGTGTGTATAGAAAAGGATGGTAAAACTTCGAATTGAGGAGCTAGAAATTGCGAACCTCCTCGAGGAACTGAAAAGGAATCCAACTTTTGAAGAAATGGCATTTATGACTAGATTGAAAAATATGTGTATTGTTTGTCGAGGAAATTGTTAGAGAAATGTAAAGAACAATTAAAGCGCTATATGATTTAGTAAGAGTATAAAGGATAGAGTTATTGAAGAAGGTTTAGAATGTTAAAAGTAATTGATTATAGGTGTGTATAACCAATAGATTGGACTATAAAAGACAAATGAAAATTTGGTACGCTTTTGGAGTGCATTGGGATATAGAATCGATGTATAGTTCGAGATAGGTCAGGGCATAAAATCGTCATATTGGTATCACCATTTGAAATAGTGGTTTAGAGGCCTAAAATAGTCAAAGGCCATGATTGTCTTGAAATAATGTGGATTAGTGTGATGAATCTGTAATATGAATTAACTGATTCAAGTTACTGACACGAGTCGAGTGGTTTCACATCAAGGTTATTGGAATTCTACGAGATTAGTGTTTTAACGCTAAAGAGATGTAGTTCGATAATGATAAATGAAATATTGAAGTGTATCATCTCAGTCAAGATATATTTAGATAAGGATATGAGTGTAAACTGGAGTGTAAACTGGAGAGATTAAATTTGTCATAAAGTGGCCCTATGTGATTATGGTGTGAGCAGACCTATGGATTGGTATTTCACAAAGTGTTACACGGACCGAAGTAGGAAATATAGATATGATTTGATATGTATCATTGATAGTAAGAGTGTAATATTATGAGTAATCAGAACACAACTATGATATGGAGATTTTGAACACAGAGAAAAGGGAATTGGTTCTGATGTGAAGTAATTGAGAATCAGAATACTGATGACTGTAGTTTTCCCCTGCCTTTCTGATCTATTGCATGAGAAATTTCGAGGACGAAATTTTTGTTAGGAGGGGAGAATTGTAACATCCGTCCACCGACGGGAAGGTCAAAGTGGTAAATTGGGACATGCTAGGTTGTATATTGCATATGTGATATGTTTGTTCATTTGACCTCTAATGTTAGAGGAACGAGTCATTGGTATACGCATGTATTTTAGTTATGTACAATTTAAATTGGGTAATGATTGTACTGGTTCAAGTGCGTACATACATGTTTGATAAATCCGAATTGATTTGGATAAATTGAAAATTGGAAATTCAGTCAAATTAAACTGTGAGAATTGAAATTGGAGTTAGAATTGAGAATTAGGAAATTGAATTATGAAATCGAATACATGACTATGTATTTTCTAATTTTGAGAATTTATAGGAATTTTTCTGGAATTTTCTGAGTAATAGGTCCGACCAAAATTGACCTAATGACTGATTGAATTGATTCCATTCAAATTGATTATCTAATTGCATAGAATGATTAGAAACTTGGAATTGAAAAAAATTAGGGTTAGAATTACTGAAATTCGGGAGAAATTAGAATCAAAAATTGGACCGAAGTTGTTCGGATCGGATTACCAATTGCTAAACAAGGCCTTAGAGATTTGGGTATAAAACCCAAACCCTTTGAATCTCCTCTTCCACGATGCTTTCTCCTCCATTTTCTTTCCTTCCTTCTTCGTGGATGGCTACTTGAGGATTTGAAGCTTTTGATCCAGTAAGTTGCTCCTTTCCTACCTATTGTGATCTGATCTATTGATTTATTGTATTAGATTGATGATTTAACTTGTGTATTAAAGGATTTGGCATTTAGGGTTATCGACGATGGTTTTCGGTGATTTTAGGGTTGAATGTTAGGGATTTTGATTGTTTGATGAAATAATGGTTAAAGATTAGTTGTATGATGTGTATTGAATTATTTGGGAGTGGTTTGAAAGGAGAAAATCGGATTTGGGAAGTTGCAGAGTCAGAAATCTAGAGATTTCTGGGAAAAATTTCTGGGTTTAGCGTCGCACGCCTCGACGTGTGATGAACACGCCGCGGCGAGCGAATTTCTTGTGCACGTCGCGACAATGGCGAAAGAAGAAGATCGCGTCGTCATGACGTCGCGACGCGACGCGCTTGACGAAGGAAGTCGGGTTCGCCGCGCGAGGCGGTCAGCAGTGCCGCGAAGAGATGGAGCTTCGCCACGGCGAGGAGCAAGCGTCATGGCGAGGAATGAGGAATTGGCCGAAATTGATTTTGAGGATTTTGATTTGGGAAATTAGGATTTTGATGATGCAATTGATCATGGATTTAGCTCTATTTGGAGATAAGGAATTCGGAAATTGAAATTGAGATTGGGAAATTTCGAATAGGTTCGGAATGTCATAACGGTATAGTACTTATCGCATTTGTCGATATGCATTGCTAAATATTAGAAAATTTTCAATTAAGAATGTTCGATTGTTCGATTGTTCTAGAGGCTCGAGTGGGCGTAGATCGTCGGTCGATGGTGAGACTTTCCGGCTCTTGCTCGGAAGTTCGTATGAGTAACCTAGTTGGTTTCTCGGCCTTTATGTGTTTAATATTATGCATTAATGCCATGTGGAGTTAAGGATGGATATGTGTTTGATTGCTATTGATTGATTTCGACCACGTGTCTCAAATATTTGGTATTATTATAGAAGTGCTATTGTGTGTAAATGATTGTGAATGCATGCATGCAATCAATTGGAAATGTATACTGATTGGAATACCGATCAAGGTTCAAAAGTGGAAAATGGCATCGAAATGTAATCGATTGTAATCGTAATTGAACATATGCATTCATGCATATTGGCATGCATAGATAATGACAATTGTGACCGGTGGTACTAACGTAATTCCAGCTTTAGCTCGATGTCGAGCCTCACTCGATGATCGTGCTATGCCCAACGATATGAGAGCTTTAAGCTCAACGACAGACCTCGTGTCTAACGATTGATAGAGCCTCGGGCTCACCGCAGGCATATCACGCCTAACGATTTAGCGCACGGTCACAACAACGTAACGAAAATGAAAGTGTCACATGCATACTGCATATATATATGACTGACTGTGAAATGTGTAATGTAATAAATGAAAATGCATGAATAATTTGGAATATGATAATATGTGCTATGATGTGATTTGACTGTGTATGCATGAGTTGGGTGGACCATCGATGATGGTTTCTCACTGAGTTCGCAAACTCACCCAACATTACATTTATTTTTTTAGGAATGAAGAGTACCCCGTTAGACAAACAGGAGTATGATTACCGCTAGCAAGACAGAGTAAAAGGTCGGGATCAGTGTCGTTCACGTCTGCATTAGTGTCCTTCTGTTTTTGCACAAATTTGTATTTCCGTAAATTAGTTGTAATATGATTTCGGGAAGTGTTCAGTTTTGTTATGGGCCTATACATGAATGTCATTATATTATGAATGAAAGTTTGAATTGGTAGCATACCATTTTCGTATGGCGCGAACTCGGATATCACCCACGATATCGGGTTCGGGTCCTGCGGGAGTGGGGTGTTACACATAGGCTTTCTCCAAATCTACCTTAATAGCAAAATAACCAGTTTTACCCGTCTTCTTGCTTATCGAATGAATGACTTCCTAGGCTATGATAATGTTATCAGTAATTTGCTTGCCTGGGATAAAACTGCATTGGTTAGCCTCGATCAAGTAATCCATATGAATTTCATTCTGTTCATTATAATTTTTGAAATGATCTTGTAAAGCACTGAGCAGAGGCTAATCGGACAAAATTGACTAATATTCTGAGGCGAAGGGATTTTAGGGATCAAGACCAAAATGGTATGATTTAAATCCCTATCCTAACGTTCTAAACAAAAAATTTCCTGGATGTATTCTATCACTTTTGGCCCTATCAGCCCCCAATGCTTTTGAAAGAATAATGCATTAAAACAATCTATTCCAAGGGCCTTATTTGGGTTTATGTCAAAGACCACCGTCTTGATTTCTAGATCATGGATTGGCTAGGTTAACGTTTGAAGCCTGGCCTCCGAAAGCATTGGGAAAGCTCTAGAGTTCGGAAAATTATGAACAATCCTGTCTTCATTAGTATAGAGATGGACAAAGAAAGACCTGGCTTCAAGTCCCAATTGCACTAGATCAGAGATCATAGTTCCATCGGAAGTAAAAAGGCGCTCTATCCTCAATTTCTTTCGGAGAGAGAATGTGAAGGTGTGGTAGTATTTTGTATACCAATCCCCCTGGGAGATCCAGTCACACCGGGCTTTCTGATGCTAATAAATCTCCTCCTCACAAAGGACCTGCCGCAGTTCCCCGCTAAGCTGCTCCTCAAAGCTTAAAAGAGAGTCCATATTGTCTACCTCTATTTTTCTCTGAATGCCCTCCAACCGAGCTAGTAACCTTTTTTTCTGAGAGAAAATGTTACCAAAGTCAGTTTTGTTCCAACTCGTGAGAAGCTCAGAGAATTTGGCTAAAGCTTTCCGCATAGTCTCTTCCTTTGGAAGCTAATGAGCAACTACCACTGCCTTGAATTTAGGATGAGTTAACCAAGCATTCTGGAATCGAAACATCAGGGGACTTAGAATTCTAGGTGGCTGTCTATCGATGTGAAATAACAGAGGTCTATGGTCAGACCCAAGAAAAGGAAGGTGGTGAATCACCTTCTTCGGATAAGCTTACAGCCACGAAGTCGACCCTAACACTCTATCTAGTCTAGCTTGGACAACTCCTCTCCTCCACATAAACTTTGAGCCCACATAACCCAGATCATGAAGGCCGCTCCCATGCACCTATTCTTGAAACTTCTTATTCACTACCTGCATGGATTGGGTGCCCCCTCGTTTGTCCGAGAGTTCTAGTGTAGCATTAAAATCTCCTCCGAGGAGCCAGGGTCTATGCGTAGATTGACCTAGCCGAGTAAGAATGGGCCAGAGGATGTTTTGAGTCGAAACTTGTGGGCTAGCATATACTGCTGTAAAATCGAACGAGCCTGAAACATGCTTGATCGTAGTATGAATGAATTGACGATTCGCTATTATTACTGAGATATCATAAGTATCCCTCCATAATAGTTAAATCCTGCCAGAAAAACCTTCAGCTTTGACGTGAAACGAGTAATCAAAACCTAACTTATTGATTACTTCGTTCGCCCGAGATCCACTGATTCTGGTTTCTAACAAAACTAGGATACCATGATTATATTGATGAGGGTAGTTATACAAGATGGTCTGGAATCGAGACCCCCTGCCCCTTGACAATTCCAGATGATAATTGACGTAAATAATTAAAAGAAGAACCTACTCTACACTGGAGTAGAAATTGTACCTCCCAGTAGGTCTCCAGTGTGGCCCTCATCCTGATGAGGCGAGTCAATATCTGTTTTCGGAATTCAGTGTTGCATTTCGACTGTCTCCCCCAACCCTACGATGAGGTCCAGAGGGTCATTTGGATGTTGGCCCGTACTGTCCTCAATTTCAATCAGGGCCTTCGAGGCCTCAATTCCTTCCATCTGCTATAGGCTTTCCGCAACCCCTGTTCTCTAGCCTCGAGTAACTGAGTATCGTAGATCATTTTCGTACGAGTGGAGATTTTAATCGCAAGATGGTTTCCCTAGGTTATGGGTTTTAAGGGAATTGAGGGGAACCCGATTTTGTGTGGACTTTCCCCCGAGGATTTTTGGATGGGAATTATTTTTTGTCCTTTCTGACTCTTCTTAGAGTTACGTCTGGGCCTAGTAGCAGTAAATACTGATCCCTTAGCAACTTGTTTGCCCTTGTCCATAAAACTGGACAGATTTAAAACCTGTCCAAATCCAATTGAGTTACTATTCATTGGTCCCTCTTTTTTGCTTTACCGTCCCTTCACCCATGCTTTCTGATTCTGACAAAAGGGAGAACCTCGAGCCCCCCTGTAGCCGTTCTCCTTAGAGCGTCCCATCTATGTCTGTGGAATCATGGGGCATCACTGGGTCTTGTGCTAGACTAACGTCTATGGTTCGTAGCCATTAGAAGATTTATCCGTTGTGCTTCCTCCAGCTACAGCTGCGGTTACGGTGGTCGTCTCACCCGATGTGAATTCAGCGTGTCCTTCCCTTAGTTTTGGACTTACAGTGGGAGCTTGATGTAACACCCCACTCCCACATGACCCGAACCTGACATCGATGGTGATATCCGAGTCCGTGCCCTACGAGGGTGGCATGCTGCATCACTCAGTCAAAACTCAGTATAATTTTTTTTAAACACAAACATCCACAACGCAGAAAACAATTAACATAAATAATCATCGGTAATTACAATGACCACGGGGGCCCTTTTTATCAATTCAAATTAATTTAGTCTGTTGACTTTACAACATGACCTAATCCTTTGTACAAAAATTCAGACAATACAATTTTTTTAGACACCAATGCAGACACGAACTAATCCTGATCTTTTTTTTCACTCACTTGCGGTTGCTATATGCACGTTGCCTAACGGGGTATTCTTTTGGGTCCTAAAAAATAATTACAAATTTTGGGTGAGTTTTGTGAACTCAGTGAGGTAACCATCATCGATGGTTCACTCAATTCATGCAACACATCAATTCACATAACATGTATTCACATTGTTGCATATTTGATCAGATTTCACAATTTCACTTAAGCATAGACAATTTATACATTTCATTCGATTAGATATACATAACCAAATGAATTCATGTAACACTCAAGCATAACACAGTTGTTTCATAATTCACCTTCAGAAGTACCACATGATTGGTACCACAGAAGCATAAGACATTTTGTCTTTCACTCAATCAAAATGATTAAATTAAATGCATATGACATGCGCATGTGACACTTTTCTAATTTATTTCGGTGTTGTGACCGAGCGTCTGAACTGTCTCAATATGGGCGCATTAATCGTTGAGCCTGAGGCTCTGAATCACTATGGGCTCGAGGCCCAAATACATTAAGCTTTTAGCTCTCGATGGCTGCTTCAGTCACAACTGTCATTAACTAATCATGCATTCATGCATGGAATGCATATGTCGCAATGAAGCAATATCAACATCACAATCAATCCCAAATTATTCCATTCAAACAAATAGTTTACAATTATTCACATTAAAATCACAATCACATTTAAACATGGAGGTCCCAAATTCTCAGACAAACAGCACTTCTATGTCATAATCTCCCAATACTTCAGACCTTCTGTCCGGAATCCATAATCAAAACACAATCCCACCATTATTCACCACAGAAGTATAAGCATAATCAAATAATAATTAAGGAATCGTCTAGGTCACTCACAAATAGCTTCCGATCTAATACATGGAAGTTTCGGCAACGTCGGCAACGTCTGTGGGCTGACGTTCCAAATACGCCTCCATAACAAATCAAACACAGATATATTATACATTGTCCAATCAGAAATATTTAATAATGCACATGTAGCAATTTAAAATGTGTACAATGCATGTTCGTGACATTCCCGGCACTAATCCACAATTTCTCGTCACAAAATTTTTCTCTAAAAATTAGAAACTCATTGACACCAAAATCACTCAATTTGGACCTCTATAGGTCCAATTATTAAAAAAAATACAGATCAGAAAAATAATTATCCGGTCCCCTCACTTCGACCTAGTCAATCCCCATCAATTGCATCTCTAAAAATTTCCAATTTTACATATAAATGAAATTAAACATTTTACGAATCCAATGCCTCGGGAATCAGGTTAATCAGATGTCGGATGAAAAAGTTATTCACAAAAGAAACAAATTGGCCAAATTAATTACCAAATAAATAAATAAATAAAATAAATAAATAAATAATAAAAATAAATTAAGTAGCCCTTACGAGGGTGAGCTTCCGCCTGAAGTGCGATTTTTTTTTCAATTTCTACTAAATACCTTCTCTTCTTTCCAAAACCCTATCTTTTCACCCAAGTATCTAAAAATCACAAATAAGGTCTCAATGGAAAGATCAAAGAAAATTCTATAAGTTTCATGAAGGGCTTGCAAACCAATTGCACTTCTAAGGGTGTCAAAAATGCAATTAAAGTTACTACTTTCACATTACCCTTCAAAACAGTACAGCATTTTTCCAAAAATCATATCTTCCCATTCCCTTTGCCAAAACTTCCAAGTTTTATATCAATCAAAAGAGCAAAACATATTCTACAACTTCCATGAACAACTTGGAAGAAAATTCAATCTCTAAACATATCAATTTCTCAATCAAAGTTTCTGTCTATATAAATCATCCTCAACAATAACACAATCTTCCAAAATTCAGAATTTCCTATTCCATTCTCCAAAAATTCCATATCTTATAGCAATGAAAAGATCAGAAAACATACTACAATTCTCATGAAGGACTTCAAAGCAAATTCTACTTCTAACTAGGTCAAATTTTCCTATTATTGTGGCTGCCCTGTTAAGCTTGTTAAATAAACCATTTCACCTAAACCATATCCAAACTTTCAAAATCCATAACTTACATTCCCTATATCCAAAATTCGCATACTATACCTCATAACAAAGCTAAGACATTCTTCTACAACTTTCCATAAGATCACTTAAGCTAATTTAAACCGTAACAGTCCAATATTAGCTTCAGACAAAGAAATCACAAATCCTATACACTTAGAGACATTTGCACACAAAACACAATATGACCTGAATTACCATCTGAACATTAATAAGTCATAACTTTCAACCTAAAAATCGAAAAATGTCATACTTAGTGGAGATAGAAAGCTAACAAGAAACTCTTTAACTTCCATGAAGACCAATTTCCCAAAATATGTCTACTTTAGCCTAGAAAAATTCTCCAAATTTCTGGTCACAAAATCATCAATGTTAGAATCACCACTATTCACCCTACACATGTATCTCACTTTCAAAGCACAATTCAAAACCTTTCAAGCCATAATTAGACAGAACTTCCTTCATAAGAATTCTAGCCAAACTTCTTAAGTTTAATTTAAGCCAAACCTTAACTCAATAACATAACCATATCAAAAATTCTGATCAAATACCTGAAACATACACAAAGTAATTTTTTCCAGAATTGATACCTAACCTTACTCCTTTCATTCCAACACCATTCCTACATCAATAAGCATCCAATTTAGCCAAGAAATCAGCCACAATTTAATCAAAACTTTCACTTGAACACTTAGCCACAATTTGGCAGCACACACACACAATTTTCTTTCTTTAATTTACCACTCATCTAATATCATAAAAATCAATCCAAAACACACAATTTAACTATACTTTACACGTTATATCCTTTAACCTTACACAAACATAAATTTATACCCACACAAGCTAATCCCACGTACCATGAAATTAATGTTCAAGACATCACAAATAAGGCATCAACTATCAATTTAAGACCATAAAAACAAAATTCTCACTTAATAAGCCTTTAATGCTTCAATTCATCACCAACTCACCAATTCCTCCTCTTCACTTCACATACACGACACTCACCATTTTTAAGAGATATAGAAGGCTTAAGCTTGAACACATGAAGAGGAAGCACTTATGATAAAAGAGATTTAGTTGGAGGAGAAGAATAGCACCTTACAAGGAGAAAAGCACCAACGAAGGAGGAAAGGAGAAGCACCTACGGATGAAAGAAAAAGCCACTCTCAAAGCCCTTTCACTCTTTCCAAATGGAAGTGTCGTGGAAGCTTACAACAAGTGAGTTAATACGATAACCATGAAAAATAAGACTAAGTAGGCAAGTGAAAAGTGTCACCTGCCACTTGTCCTGGTTTTAAGCAATCTTCAGGTCCTTTTTCCAAATACAAATTAATTTCTACTCCAAATCCAATGGCTCAACAATCATAATTCCTCAAATCATGTATCTAATTTTCTAGTGCCATTGGACAGTCATTTTCAGTATCGGAAATCCAATCAGTCCGCCACTTGGTAATTTTTTCGGTCCGGACATTTTCTCTGAAATTTTCCAGAAAATTTCCTAAAATTTTCCAAAAATGTAAAACACACAAAAATCCACTCCAATTCATTTTTCAAGCACAAAATCATATTTTTTTTACAATAAACACATATGTCGGAAAATGTCATGAATGCATGTACAAGCATGTGCATATACAAAAATTACAATTTATGTAAATATGGAGGCCATCTTATACATGAACATGCCGAGACTAGTTTACACACTCATAACCCGTCTCGAATTACCATTTTACCTTTCCCATCAGTGATGGGATGTTACACTTGAGGCCGCTTCGGGCAAGCTGCATCCGCATGGCCTACCATGCCACAGGTAAAACACAGCTGAGGTAGCCCTTCATAGGCCACCATCATCTTCGCCCCATCGAGCTCCACAATATGGTGTAAAGGCTTACACAAATCAACTTCAACAACAACCTTGGCGTATTTACCCCGTTGGACATGCAGTGTAGTCTCATCAATTTTAACGATGTTGCCTACGATATTTCCTAAAGCAGCGAGAATTCTGGGATGATAACATGCTATATACAGCTCTGGGAATCGGATCCACACCACCATCTTGTCGAGTGTCGCTTGCAATGGTCGAAACTCCAGTACCTACCTCTGCACAGCTATCGCCTGGCCGAAGATAGTCCATAGGCCCTGCGTTAACACTCACATGTAATCGTCGCCGTCTTTAAACTTAACAAGTAAAAAGTCATTTTCCAGGTCTATCATCTTCATGGCTCCGCGTGGGTTCCATAATGCCTGTAGACGAGCACTGATCATTCGAAACCCAATCCTGCAACCGAGTGACTTCACCACAACCTTGTTGGTCCAGCGATTATCCAGCTTCGTTCGTAGATTCTGGGAGAGCTGAATGCCACCTTCTAATTTCCCAAAAAAGCTGGATGATATCGCTGTCCTCGATATCAACGTGATCCTTGTCAAGCCAGCTGGAGTCCTCTGGAGTATTAGTCTTCTTCATGACCCCTGTGACGGCTGAGCTATAAGAATGCTTCAGACGTGAAATTAGGTCTTCTTCGCGTTTCCTAGTTCGCACGCGTTTGGGGAGTTGTTAACTGAAGAATAGATTTGTTCAAGAAAATAACAGAGGAGAAGCAATACAAGCTGTCATGCAAATCCAAGAGGGGCCCTTTTTATTGATGGGCAGGGCCCTGCCTATGATTTCATTCCCACATAGTTTTGTACGGCCTGACTTGGTAAACTAATTGAACAAAAGCACAAGTATAGCCGACGCACACAGTTAATATCAATGACCAACAAGCAGAATCACCCTTTGCATGAGTATGTATCCGCCGAAAAATTCCAAAAGTTTAAGCAAGTGCTTCTTTTACTGCGTCATCTTCAACCTAGCTATTCTCCAACTCCTCAAGAATCTGACACTTTCTTTTGAAAGGGAACTTCACTGAATAAGTTGACTAATCGCTTCATTTGCAACAATTTGTGTCAGCGTCGACTCCCTGCTCCTTGGCACCCACAATTTGGAGAAATTTTTTAACGCCTCGGATCTCTTTCATTTTCTGGTTAGCTATTCAGAATAAACTATCGACTGTTGACCGTATTCCTTATGTGCACATGGATCCTTCTTGCCCAATGTGTTCCCTTCAGATGGAATCTTATTCTCATCTTTTCTTCGAGTGCCCATTTAACTATTCTATTTGGAGAGTTGTTTGCGACTTATGTTGTTGAACGGATCCTAGGTCCGAATTTATGAATATCACTAGTTATTTGTCTTCACCTACAGGTTCCAACAAACCTATACAAATTATTATCTTAGGGGTCTGTTTATACTCGCTTTGGCGAGAACGAAACTCTGGACGCTTCCAGAGTACCTCTTCTACGAAAAAGAGTTTGATCTGCTTAATTATGTCTGACGTTCGGGCGATAGTCTTGACAAAGAAAGTTACTTGTAGCTCTAATGTTTGTCATGCCGTACGACTATAGCTGCTAGATGGAGGTTATGTTTTAGGCTATTTTTGCTGCGTTAGCTGTTTTCTTTCTTGCTGACTCTCTTCTTGTGTTGTATATAAATGGTCTTCCCTTTTGATGACCTTGTAAATTTCTTCTTCTTTAATTATACTGATTTTCTTTTTCAAAAAAAAAAAAGAAAATATAACTAGACCAGACAAGCTAATTAAGCTACTCAACTCAGGAAGCAAATCACCATAGAGGCAATGCAGATTCTAGTCGAGCAACGCAGTTGATGCTCACTTAATTTAATATTACTGCCGTTATTGTTTTCCTCTTCCTTTTCAGTAGCAGGTGCTGATGAAGCACTTTAGAAGTCTTAAGCTTTCTAAAAAAATTAAGCAACATCTCTCTATTGTTAGATCAGGTGGAACTGTATCCATCCTGCTTTCATTAGAAAATCAAAGTTTCATAATTTTACACATTCGATGCTGCTTGATATTTCAAATAGACATCGTTGTAAGACAGCCATACTCTAGAAACATTTAATAAGAAAAAAAAAAACGCCCCAAATCCTATACACCTACAAATCATACTTCGAACATACACCAAGACATCTGATGATATTCTTGTTAGAAGACCTCGGCATTAAAATTCCAGGGATGTGCCAATGTTTACAAAGGAGCCTTTGTCCCATGGCAAGATATCAAGAAGCATGCGACTTGATTTCCGGTTTAGAAGCCTTTACCTTCGTCAGTAACTCCCTGCATGAGATGGCAGTCCCTTCAGACAAATCTTGGCGAAAAGTTGGCAATGCATCAGGATCCACTTGGTTGTGGTAAATACACGACAAAATGGTATCAGTTATTGTTGAATCAAGAACAACGCCCTTATCGGCCATCAAATGCAGCAAATTTATGATTTCTTTCTCTTCACCTTTTGAACCAAAACCTTTGAGTAATGAATCACATGCATAAACATTTGGCATAAAGCCAGAGGCAATCATGCTATCAAAGGCACTTTTTGCCTCATCCAACAGTCCAAGTTTTGACAACCTGTTTATCATAATGGTATAGGTATTAGCATCAGGCTTCACGCCCATCTGAATCATTTCTTTTAATAATTCTTTGGCAGATTGGATACCCCCTGCTTTCAGGTTACAATCAATCATTATGCTGAAAGAAATGACATCTGGTCCACAGTTTGAATTCTTCAATTGTTCAAACAATTGCCTTGCTTGATCTATGCTGCTCTCATTGCGCAAGGATGCCATCAGCGTATTATAATCAACCAACTTTGGGTCGTGTCCAGAAACTCTCATTCTAATAAAAAATCCTTTTGCAACATTAAGGATGTGCAATTTACAAAATCCACCAATGAATGCACTATACGTGTTTGAGTTCGGAGTGAATCCCGATTCATGGAGATGTTTCCACATTTTCATAGCCTGGTCAATTGTCCCCGCCTTAAGACATTCCGCAATCAAAATATTAAAAGTGAACATATTACCTTGGATACCCCTTGAGTTCATCGTATCATAAAGCACAATGGCTTCATCAAGTCGGCCTTCCTTGCATAGCCCTTGAATTATAGAGGTAAATGTTATGCTGTCTGGCTTCGGGTCACTCCCATCCTTCAACAAAGAACCCATGAGTTCTATTACATCATCAACCTTCTTATGATTGTGAAGCTGCCTGAGCAAAGTATTGTAAGAAATCACATCTTGTTCTTTACCCTTGTCCATCATTATTTCCAAAAGTTTAAGAGCATCACCCACGTAACCTTCCTTGCACAGTCCGTCAATTATGATGTTATATGTTACAGTTGTAGGTTCTACACGTTGTTCTAGCATCAAATAAAACAAATCCAAAGCTTTTCTGGTTCTCCCATCTTTACATAACCCATCAATCAAACCCGTATAAGTATAACAATCAAGGAGAATACCTCTATTTGTCATAACATGCAACATAGCAGAGGCTTCATTCCACTGCCCCAGCTTGCATAAGCAATTAATTAAACAACTAAATATGAACCCGTTCGGTAAAATATCTTTTTCCAACATCTCGTCAAACAACGCTTTCGCGCTATCAAAACAATTTTTATTACAAAAGCCACCTATAAGTACACCGTAAGCAACAACATCTACCTCCAATCCCTTACTCTTCATTTCCTCAAATAAACTGAATGCCTTCTCCACCCTTCCATCCCTACAAAGACCATCCATTAACGTTGTGTAAGTTATTGAATTGGGATCACAACCCCCATCCTTCATCTCTACCAACAACTTCACAGCATCATCAAATTGCTTCTCTTTACAAAGTCCACTTACAAGAATGTTATAACTAACAACATCTGGAAAAACATAATTCCCTTTCATTTTGGTAAACAAATCAATGGCCCTAAGAACGTCACCATTTTTACACAGACCCTTTAATATCAGATTCATAATATATACACTAACCGTAAAACCGCGCTTCAATAACAACCCCAAGACCCCAAATGCCAATTGGGGCTTATAACTATGCACAAAGCAATCAACCAAACCACTCAAAGACCTAAAACTTGGCAAAATACCAACGCGGGTCATTTTCAAATAGACTGAGAAGACGAGTTCATGTTTTTTCAACTTTACCAGGAATTCGATGAGTGTATTACATGCCCACGCAGAAGGCAAGCAGCTAGAATTGATTGCTTGGTCGAATACAGTGACTGCCTCCACAAAGTTAGAATCGGGCGGTTCACAAAGCGATTTTAATCTGGCATCTACATTAGGAAGCGAAAATACCGATGAAAGGGAAGAGTAGAGCTCGAAGCGAAGACAACGAATGCCTAAAGGGAAACAGCTCGTGCGATCCACCAAGTTATTCATCGTTAAAATCTTGACGTTCGATCCGGAACTCGAATTCCAGCAAGACTAACAGGGTTTAAGGTTCCAAGGTTTTTATGTCTTATGGGGCCTTATTTGATGTAGCTAAACCGTTTTGGGCATTTCAATGAAATCCTAAGCCCAGCTTCAATGAAGCACTTGACAAGTGCCTTTCTAATCTGGCAAAAGTGGTAGCTATCTGCTGCATTCCCCACTTGGTGTACTTATTGTAAGTACTTATTGTTTCTCTCATAGGCTAAGGGTATGCGCTTAAGGTGATACTTAATTGGGCTTCAGGTTTTTAATGAAATGAAATAAAATAGAATAGAATAAAATAGTTTATAATGTAACGAAATATAAATGGATGTAATATTAGAAAATTATTGTTTGGAATAGATGAAACAGTTCATAATATAATATAGTGAAATGTTGTTTAAATGAAAAATTTATAATGAAATATAGTGTAAAGTTGTTTATCATTTTATATTGTATTATAAACCTCCATCATCGAAAGTTTTCTATTTTTACTGTTTAAGATGGAATGAGATGTAATATCAAATCCTCTTCTTCCATTTCGTTTCATTCCATTCCATTATAAACTTTCTTCCTAAATGATAAAATAATATTACATTCCATTTCATTCTATTCTAGTTCTAGAGAACAAATTCGAACTCTCAAAATGTTTTATCTTGAGGCAATGATCAAATCACCACCTATATGGATCGTGCTAAGAGAATTTATGATCAATTGGCTACCCTTGGTGCTCCTATCACTGAAGATGATCTTGTTGATCACATTTTGCGGGGTTTTGGCTCTGATTATAGACCCTTCACTAGCGACATTGAATCTCAATTAACTACTATTTTGTTTAACAACCTATTTGGCATTGCTTCTTTCTGGAGAATTGCAACTTCAAAGTTCAAATGATTCTCTCAACCCTCCTACTGTGGCACACTTTAATACTCGTCACACTATCATTGGTGGAAATCGAGGCAGAGATCGTGGTAATTGACATGGAGGTTATCGATTTAATTCTAGTCGTGGTCACGCCAATTCCACAAACAGGGATTCGTCTCTAACTTGCTATAATTGTGGTGGGCAAGGTCACACCTCTGGACAATGCCCAAGTCCCAAATTCAACAACACCAATGATTACAATTCTAAACCAACGCCCAATTACACTTCTTCTCCAAATGTTTCTAAGCCATGCGTCGTCAATTTTGGATCAACTCATCACTTAACTTTTGAATTGGAAAATTTGGGCATTCACTTTGAATATTCAGGCATTGATGAAGTTACTCTCACCAATGGTAAAAGCTTACCCATTGCTCATATTAGTTCTAATCATATATCATTTAATTCTCATCGTTTTTCTTTGAATAATATTCTTCATCTTCCTCAGTCTAACACCAATTTGATTTCTGTGCTTAAGTTTACTAATGCTAATGATGTTTCCATTGAATTTTTTCCATTTTGTTTTACCATTAAGGACCTCAAAATGAAGCAGCTACTCCACTGAGGATACATTAAAGATGGATTTTATCAACTTGCATCTGATCAAATTCCTCCTGCAAGTCATTATGTTTCTTTATTTACTTGGCATGCCCATTTATGTCATGCTTGTTCTAAGACTATTAATAAAGTTTTGTCCTTGAATAATTTACATGTTCATTCTCAAGTGAATAAACCTTTATGTGAAACTTGCTATGTCAGTAAATCCCATAAGTTACCTTTTCCTAATTCTTAATATGTTCAAATTTATGGATCCCTTCACCAATTACTTCTTTTGATGGTTCTTTGTACTATGTCATTTTTTAAATCATTTTACTAAACACACATGGATTTATTTTCTTCGTAAAAAATCTGATGTCTTCAATTGCTTTGTCAAATTTCAGGCTACTGTTGAAATTTTTTTGAAAGACCAACAAAACGTTTTCAATCAGGTTGGGGGAGTGAATACCAAGGCTTAATTCACTATTTAGCTGAAATGCCATTATTCAATGTAGCTCTTGCTTACACACACCTGAACAAAATGGATGTGCTGAACGAAAACACAGACACATTATTGAAACTGGTTGTGCATACTTATATCATTCCTTTGTACCACCAAAGTTTTGGAACCATCGCTTTACCATTGCTGTTTATACCATAAATCATTTACCAAATCCCAACCTAAACCATAAATCCCCTTATCAAATAATTTTTCAACATAGCCTGGAATATGAGTCTTTACGAATTTTTAGCAGTTGTTTTTATCCTTGGCTCTGTTCCTATATTAAGAATAAACTTGAACCCCGTTCAACAAAATGTGTCTTTCTTAGTTATAGCCTACTTCATAAAGGGTATAAATGTTGGTCGTTGTCCACTAATAAGATTTTTTACTCATGTCATGTTATGTTTGATGAGCATTTCTTTCCATTAAAAAAAAGTGATGGTACATCTTCCATTCTCGACAACCCACCTCCACCTTATTTTTCTCTTGGCCAACCTGTTAAGACTACTACTTCACCGACATCATCCACCCAAGTCTTACCCTTACCCTATGCTGCACCATTATCAGCTGCAGCATCCTCATTGTCCTTGACTTATGGTACACAGTCATCCACTTTGCCTATTACTACAATGCTAGAATCTTCAATATCCCATACTTTACCATCAACCAGTGTTCCAAATGTCTCAGTTGTACAAAACCATCATCCTATGGTGACTAGATCAAAAACTAGTAATCTGAAACCCAAAGCTTACCAAGTTGTTTCCACTGTTCTCACAACTCCAACGTCTTACACTGAGGCAACCAAACTACAAGTCTAGCTACAAGCAATGTCTGAGGAATTTGATGCCTTAATATCTAATGGTACATGGGATTCGGTACCAAGGTCATAAGCTTCAAATGTGATAGGTTGCAAATGGATTTTTTGTATCAAATCTAAGCCTGATGGGTCGATTGATAGCTTTAAGGCTCGACCCGTGGCAAAAGGATTCTACCAGCAGCCAGGTGTAGATTATATTGAGATGTTTAGTTCGGTCATCAAACCTGTTATTGTTCACCTTATTTTATCCATTGCAATTAACTCTAATTGGCCCATTCGTCAATTAGATGTATCTAATGCCTTTCTATATGGCACACTTAAGGAGCTGGTTTACATGAAGCAACCACAAGACTTTGTTGATCGTACTAAGTCTAACCATGTTTGTTTTCTAAAAAAATCTTTATATGGTTTAAGACAGGCTTTACAGATATGGTATTTTTATCTTTCACAGGCATTGCAGAAGATTGGTTTCAAAGGCTCTAAAGTAGATAGCTCACTCTTTATCTATTCTTCTAGGGATCAGCTTGCTTATTGTCTTGTTTATGTGGATGATCTAATTTTAACAGGCCCCTCCATCCAACTCATTTAGTCCATTATTCATCAACTTGGCATGCAGGTTGCTCTTTAAGACCTGGGATCTCTCACATATTTTCTTGGTGTGGAAGTAACTTAACTGAAGAGTGGTATCCATTTCTCTCAATCTATGTAACATCCCATCACCGATGGGAAGAGTAAATTGGTCAATTGGGATAGGCTAGTAGTTTGCATTGCATATTTTGATGCGAACATTCTTTTGGCCTCTAATTTTAGAAGAATGAATCTTTTGGCACATGCACTTATAGGTACATGCATTCATGACATTTTTCGACATTTATTTGTGAATATGATATGACGTGTAAATTTTGAGATAATTATGTTTGATTATGATTTATTGGGAATTATGGAATAATTGGGTTTGAATGATTGAATTGAAACTGTATTAGAGTGATCGTCAGTTGATAGCCTTAGTAAGTATTTCTAGAAATTTTGGGAGTAAGCGTCAGGATCGGAAAATTTTCGTGTGACAGACTGATTGACTGTATAGTACTGAATAACTGTCCAATGGCAATGGGAAGTTTAGATTCATAATTTTAGGAATAAAAATATCGAGCCATGGGAATTTAGAGACAACTTATACCGGAAAGGATTATGAAAAGAAAAGAGGAACTTGATGAGTGATTGAGGAAAAAGGGAGCAACCCCCTTTAAATGCCTTAGGTTTTGAATTAGGAAGAAAAGAAAAGCATTTCTCCTTCACCTAGGGCAAGCTTCCTCCTTCTTTCGTGGGTGATTTTTGATCTCTTCTCCACGATTCTTGCTTGTCTCTTTTGTTTGCTGGTTTTCTTTGTGCAAAGACCAACCCAAATGTTGAAGAAGATGAAGATTTTGTGGTCTTAGTGGGAGAGTCGTAGGTGTTTAAGGGGTTGGAGGATTTTTTGAAGTTTGAAGATTGAAAGCTTGATTTGGTAAGTGATTTCTGTATATGTTGTTTATTTGTTAGTTAAATGCTTGCATGGGTTTAATTGTGAAAGATTAGGGTAGTTGTGTTGAGTTATGGTTGAATTTTAGAGAGAGAAATGTAAAAAGGGAATCGGAGAAGACAATCCAGGCCCCACACGTCGCGACAAGAGGATAATGGGACACCGCGACGAGAGTAGACGTCGTGGCGAGCCCCGATTCGTACACCGCGGCGAGCCCCATTTTTTTGAACTGATTGATTTTAGTTTTTGGGGTATAACTAATGATGTAGACCTCCAATTAAGGTGATTCTTGATTCGTTATAAACTAGAGAAAGAGGTCTACAATTGATGTGAAGAAAGAAAGTTGAATATGGTTTCTTATTGCAACCTAAGGATTGTTTCATAACAATTGGAGTATAATTTTGAGATTTTGGAAATAAATTCAATGCTATTGGGAGTTTTAGAAACTGAGCCTAAAGGGTGAATTTTGATCTAGAGAATAGTGAGACTGATTTTGAGGTCTTTCTTGAGGATATCCTAGTGAGTATGACTTGGTAAATTGACTGAATGTTAAAAATGAAATTGGTGGAGTTCCGTGATATGCCATTGAAATGAAATGAGTCATTATTGATCAATTGAGTGAAAAGTTAGAATTTGTCAAAAGATAGTGAAATTGGGATATAGCGCCGGAAAGTCATGAATATGCATCGTACATCTTTTCTTTAAGACATGTGCATCATTGAATCTTTCTGATTGAGCATCTGGTAATGGGAAACAATTTGACTGTTATAGAAGCACCGTTGGATCATCATTCCACATATATTGCTGGGACTTCCAGGCAGTAGCTCAGAAGTTACATGTGAGTAACCTGGTTGGTTCCTCAATTTTTGATTGTTAAATACTCTGTAAATTGTCTGTGAATGTGAATTGTATGATCATGTGAATGATTAGGATCGATATGTCTGCTTTTGATAAATCGGTTTCGACTGTCATGTGTGATAAATAGGTTTTAATGGCAATGTGACTGTGATTATATTGGACATTTTGCTGTGATTATATTGGACATTTTGCATTTCATACACAAATACAGAAATGGATAATAATAATAGTTGTGACCTGAGTCGCCACTGATACTGAAAAGAGCCTCGAGCTCGAAAGGGATTAGTGCATACCTAGAGGGCTCTCTTATCCCTACTGACGCGTGGAAGGTAGTGCATACCCAGAGGGCTCTCCTACTTCCTATGACGCGATTAATGTTTAATGTGCCCGAAAAGGGGCAGACGCGTTTGCATCCCTCGAGTAGGGGCGAAACAAAACTGTGAGGGTGGCCCACCACACCAAAGCGGACAATATCGAAGGGTGGAAGTGCATTCTCTGAGGGCTCTCCTCCCCCTAAGACGCGTCTACTGAATAATGTTCACTGTTTTAGCGCTTGGTCACAACACTGTAATAAAATAGGAAAGAGTCACATATGCATTGCATACACATTGTGATTGATTGAATACAGTAAATGGGAAATAGGCAAGAATGCATGATACAATTGTGATAACTGATTTGCGAAATTTCTGAGTTCTGTGATTGCATGAGAATCAGTAAATTGCTATATGGTTTTCTGAATGTGTTATTGTGATATGCTGTACGCTATTTATGTAATGCATGAATTGGGTGAACCATCGATGATGGTTTCTCATTGAGTTCACAAACTCATCCAAAATTGTAATTATTTTTCAGGATAAGAAGAATACCCCGTTAGGTCAACGGGAGTATGCTTACAGCATTCAAGTGACGGATAGAGGTCGGGATCAGTTCACGTCTGCATTAGCCTGCATTAGTGTATTTTATTTTTCTGAATTTTTGTATGACTAATTAGGTCAATTTGTAAATTCACTGACTGATATAAATGAGATTTATGAAAAGGGCCCTGAGGCTATTGAATTGTTCATGTTTATTGTTTTCCGCATAAATATTGATGTGGATGTGTTTGAAAAAAAAGGGTTCATACTGAGTTTTGACTGAATGATGTAGTACGCCACCCTCGCGGAGCACGGACTCGAATATCACCATCGATGTCGGGTTCGGGTCTTACGGGAGTGGGGTGTTACAATCTAAGTATATCTTAGATCTTTTGAAACATGTAAATATGCATGAAGCTGTATCTACGCCTTCTTCTCTGAAGAGCATCTTAGCCACCGACAGCACACTTCACTTTGATGATCGTGTTTTGTTTCATCAAGTTGTTGGTACTCTTAAATATTTAGCTCTCACTCGACCTAACATCACAATGGCAGTAAACAAAACAACACAATTCATGCATGCTCCGTCTATGAATCATTGATAGACTGTTAAACGAATTCTTCAAATCTTCGAGACAAAAATGATCATGGTCTGCTTCTTCGTTCCTCACAATCCAAATGTCTCTTTGCTTTCTCTAATGTGGATTGGGGAGGTGACAAGTTAGATCGTAAGAGTACCTCTGTGTATATTGTATTCATGGTTCTAATCTCATCTCATGGTGTTCAAAGAAACAGAAAACAGTCACAAGGTCTAGTACTAATTTATAGTATCGTGCCTTAGCATATGCAACTACGAAGGTTTATTGGATTCAATGTCTTCTTTGGGAACTTCTTCAACCACTTCCAGTGGTTCCTAAAATCCAGTGTGATAATGTTTCTGCTACCTACTTAGCAGTTAATCTAGTGTTTCATTCTCGTTCAAAACATCTTGAGTTGGATTTTTATTTTGTTCGCGATCAGGTTCGTTAGATTAACCTTCAGGTTTCATATATACCAACTGCAAATCAACTAGTTGACATCTTAACCAAATCATTGTCCAAGCAACAGTTTCTTGCTTTGAAGACCAAATTGATGGTTGTTCCTCCCATCTGTATTTTCTCTACCTGCAGATATTTTCTGTTTGTATTCAAATTATATAATCTCTTTTGTAATCTGAATTTGATCGTATCAATCGCTCATCCATGGAGATTTGATCTTCACAATCTCACTCTGTATCCTATAAATAGTTCACAAATTAATGCAAAAGTATGCAAGTCTTTTCTTATTTTCTATGCTTAATTATCACAAACCAAGCAAATGCTAAATGTCAAGAGCTAAGTCTTAACTACTAGTTAACTGCATTTCATGTTCCATTTGAATGATCCAAAACCATATGAGGATCTAGTCTCTAACTTTGCTTATAAATTTAACAATCTAGATTGTTAAGGTTTGAACCCTTCAATAATTTTTCCAGAAGATTACATATATGGTTCATGCAATCTTGATAAGAAACAAATTATCTTACTATATAGTGTCTGTTATGAAGCCTTAGACATGTTGAAACCTTAGTTTCTTGGAGTCAGGACTAAAAGATTTTATGCTTAAGATAGATGATTATTAGAGTGCTTTCGGATTTGGGTAGTGATCAATTGTTCTCTAATCCAAGAGACCAAAACATTTATGACATCTTCCATAATCTTTTCTATTCCCTTAAAGGTCATGCAATTCCTTTCTTTCCACAATATATACATAGTTAAACAAAAAATTGTTTAAAAAATAGCTTTATCGCTATTAGTGAAACCATTGCTATTGCTAACCCTTTCTAAAATTTCAACATAGTCATATTTGAATATGTTTACTCTGCATATAGATTGAATTTTCTCCAAATTATAGTTAAAAATTCATATACGAAGTAAAGGTGAAGGGAGGATTCAAGGTCAATTTTACATAGATACTATATTTGAGGGATATTGAGGAAGCTCAATCTATCCAAACTAGCTAATCTTTGCTTAATTACAAATCACATAAGAAAGAAAGCATTAGGAATCATCTTCTAATTCTAGATAATATCATGCCAAATCTACCTCTAGCTTTGAGGTATGTAAGTCTCATTACAAGAGCAATTGGTGAGTCGGGCTTTGGGATGTTTTCGCCACTGATAGTAGTCCTAGAAGTTAAGATTTGGGTTATAGGAAGGAACTATTTGGGATGAGGATAAGCTTATAAATGAACATGATCAGTAATTACCATTGATGATTAGATTTACTCTAAAGTTATTAGCTAGCAACACTTGGTTGATGAGCTTAACAGATAAGATCCCTAGACCTTCTTTAATCTTAGGGAAACAAATTTTATCCCCCTTCACCCTAGCATCTATTTAAATAAACTTTTACAATAAAGGAAGGCATGAATGTATTTTAATGATATGAAAAGAGAGAATAAAAAAATATCACATAACGTAGAAAATAATTGATTAAGAGAATATTATTAATGAACCAAATACTTAAATTATATTTAATTTATCTTAATATTTACTTAATATTTATTTTATTTAATATAATTATATATTTATATGGATATTAACATTTAGGCGTAAATAATGAAGATTTTGAGATTTTAACAATCAATAATTAGTTAATGATGTATATCTAATTACTCTTGTATTTAAAATAAATTATTTTATCTCATTATTAGTTTGATATGGTGGTTATTATACAATGTTATTTTGCTTGATATACTGTCTCTACGGAAGAAAAGGTTAAAAATGATATAATAAAATTTACATATTTTTACTTTTGGCTTTAGAGATAAATACCAATAATCATTATAGTTCGGAAAAATACATAACTCAATCTTTTTCGTAATAACTATTAAATAATGAAAGTTATTTTTCATGTAATAACTATTACATAACACAAATATAGCCGACGCGCACAGTTAATAGCAATGACCAACAAGCAGAATCTCCCTTTCCATGAATATGGATCTGACGAAAAATTCCAAAAGTTTAAGCAAGTGCATCTTTTATACAAATGAGTTGGTTATTGCAAGACAAGAAAATATAGAGGCAATGCAGCATAGTTGATGCTCACTTAATTTAATATTACTACTGTTGTTGTTTTCTTCTTCTTTTTCAGGAGCAGGTGCTGATGGAGCACTTTAGAAGTCTTAAGCTTTCTAAAAAAATTAAGCAACATCTCTCTATTGTTAGATCAGGTAGAACTGTATCCATCCTGCTTTCATTAGAAAATCAAAGTTTCATAATTTTACACATTCCATGCTGCTTGATATTTCAAATAGACATCGTTGTAAGACAGCCGTACTCTAGAAACACTTAATAAGAAAAAAAACGCCCCAAATCCTATACACCTTCAAATCATACTTCGAACATACACCAAGACATCTGATGATATTCTTGTTAGAAGACCTCGGCATTAAAATTCCAGGGATGTGTAAATGTTTACAAAGGAGCGTAGCATCAGCAACACTTTGTCCCACAGCAAGATATCAAGAAGCATGCGACTTGATTTCTAGTTTAGAAGCTTTTATCTTCGTCAGTAACTCGCTGCAAGAGATGGCAGTCCCTTCAGAGAAAGCTTGGCGAAAAGTTGGCAATGCACCAGGATCCACTTGGTTGTGGTAAATACACGACAAAATGGTATCAGTTATTCTTGAATCAAGAACAACACCCTTATTGGCCATCAAATGCAGCAAATTTATGATTTCTTTCTCTTCACCTTTTGAACCAAAACCTTTGAGTAATGAATCACATGCATAAACATTTGGCAAAAAGCCAGAAGCAATCATGCTATCAAAGGCACTTTTTGCCTCATCCAACAGTCCAAGTTTTGACAACCTGTTTATCATAATGGTACAGGTTTTAGGATCAGGTTTCACGCCCATCTGAATCATTTCTTTTAATAATTCTTTGGCAGATTGGATACCCCCTGCTTTCAGGTTACCATCAATCATTATGTTGAAAGAAATAACATCTGGTTCACAGTTTGAATTCTTCAATTGTTCAAACAATTGCCTTGCTTGCTCTATGCTGCTCTCATTGCATAAGGATGCCATTAGCGTATTATAATCAACCAACTTTGGGTCGTGTCCAGAAACTCTCATTCTAATAAAAAATCCTTTTGCAAAATTAAGCATGTGCAATTTACAAAATCCACCAATGACTGTACCATACGTGTTTGAGTTGGGAGTGAATCCCGATTCATGGAGATGTTTCCACATTTTCATAGCCTGGTCAATTGTCCCCGCCTTAAGACATTCCCCAATCAAATTATTAAAAGTGAACAGATTAGCTGGGATACCCCTTGAGTTCATCGTATCATAAAGCACAATGGCTTCATCAAGACGGCCTTCCTTGCATAGCCCTTGAATTATAGAGGTAAATGTTATGCTGTCCGGCTTCGGGTCGCTCCCATCCTTCGACAAAGAACCCAAGAGTTCTATTACATCATCAACCTTCTTATGATTGTGAAGCTGGCTGAGCAAAGTATTGTAAGAAATCACATCTTGTTCTTTACCCTTATCCATCATTATTTCCAAAAGTTTAAGAGCATCACCCAGGTAACCTTCCTTGCATAGTCCGTCAATTATGATGTTATATGTTACGGTTGTAGGTTCTACACGTTGTTCTAGCATCAAATAAAACAAATCCAAAGCTTTTCTGGTTCTCCCATCTTTACATAACCCATCAATCAAACCCGTATAAGTATAACAATCAGGGAGAATACCTCTATTTGTCATAACATGCAACATAGCAGAGGCTTCATTCCATTGCCCCAGCTTGCATAAGCAATTAATTAAACAACTAAATACGAACCCGTTCGGTAAAATATCTTTTTCCAACATCTCGTCAAACAACGCTTTCGCGCTATCAAAACAATCTTTATTACAAAAGCCACCTATAAGTACACCGTAAGCAACAACATCTACCTCCAATCCCTTACTCTTCATTTCCTCAAATAAACTGAATGCCTTCTCCACCCTTCCATCCCTACAAAGACCATCCATTAACGTTGTGTAAGTTATTGAATTGGGATCACAACCCCCATCCTTCATCTCTACCAACAACTTTACAGCATCATCAAATTGCTTCTCTTTACAAAGTCCACTTACAAGTGTGTTATAACTAACAACATCTGGAAAAACATAATTCCCTTTCATTTTAGTAAACAAATCAATGGCCCTAAGAACGTCACCATTTTTACACAGACCCTTTAACATCAGATTCATAATATATACACTAACCGTAAAACCGCGCTTCAATAACAACCCCAAGACCCCAAATGCCAATTGGGGCTTATAACTATGCACAAAGCAATCAACCAAACCACTCAAAGACATAAAACTGGGCAAAATACCAACGCGAGTCATTTTCAAATAGACTGAGAAGACGAGTTCATGCTTTTTCAACTTTACCAGGAATTCGATGAGTGTATTACATGCCCGCGCAGAAGGCAAGCAGCTAGAGTTGATTGCTCGATCGAATACAGAGACTGCCCCCATAAAGTTAGAATCGGGTGGTTCACAAAGCGATTTTAATCGGGCATCTACATTAGGAAGCGAAAAGATAGATGAAAGGGAAGAATAGAGCTCGAAGCGAAGACAACGAATGCCTAAAGGGAAACAGCTCGTGGGATCCACCAAGTTCTTCATCGTTAAAATCTTGACGTTCGAATTCCAGCAAGACTAACAGGGTTTAAGGTTCCAAGGTTTTTATGTCGATGCAGATCTAGCTAGCAGAAGAATCGCCATGTGAAGCTTACGTCTTATGGGACCTTATTTGATGTCGCTAAACCGTTTTGGGCATTTCAATGAAATCCTAAGCCCAGCTTCAATGAAGCACTTGACAAGTGCCTTTCTAATCTGGCAAAAGTGGTAGCTATCTGCTGCATTCCCCACTTGGTGTACTTATTGTTTCTCTCGTAGGCTAAGGGTATGCGCTTAAGGTGATATTTAATTGGACTTCAAGTTTATAACAAAATGGAATAAAATAGAATATAATAGAATAGAATGAAATGGTTTATAACGTAATAAAATATAAATATATGTAATATTAGAAAATTATTATTTGAAATAGATAAAAAGTTCATAATATAATATAGTAAAATGTTGTTTAAATGAAAAATTTATAATGAAATATAATGTAAAGTTGTTTATCATTTTACATTGTATTATAAACCTCCATAATCCAAAGTTTTCTATTTTTACTGTTTAAAATAGAATGAGATATAATATGAAATCCTCCTCTTCCATTTCATTTCATTTCATTCCATTCTATTATAAACCTTCTTTCCAAATGATAAAATAATATTACATTTCATTTTATTCTATTTTGGTTCTAGGGAACAGATTCGAACTCTCAAAACGTTTTATGTTGAGGTAATGATCAAATCACCACCTATATGGATTGTGCTCAGAGAATTTACGATCAATTGGCTACCTTTGGTGCTCCTATCACTAAAGATGATCTTGTTGATCACATTTTGCAGGGGCTTGGCTCTGATTACGGACCCTTCACTTGCGACATTGAATCTCAATTAACTGCTGTTTCGTTTAACAATCTATTTGGCTTGCTTCTTTCTGAAGAATTGCAACTTCAAAGTTCAAATGATTCTCTCAACCCTCCTATTGTGGCACACTTTAATACTCGTCACATTATCATTGGTGGAAATCGAGGCAGAGATCGTGGTAATCGACATAGAGGTTATCGATCTAATTCTAGTTGTGGTCGCTCTAATTCCACAAACAATGCCCAAGTCCCAAATTCAACAACACCAGTGATTACAATTATAAACCAACGTCCAATTACGCTTCTTCTCTAAATGTTTCTTCTAAGACATGGGTCGTCAATTCTGGATCAACTCATCACTTAACTTTTGAATTGGAAAATTTGGGCATTCACTTTGAATATTCAGGCATTGATGAAGTTACTCTCACCAATGGTAAAAGCTTACCCATTACTCATATTAGTTCTAATCATATATCACTTAATTCTCATCGTTTTTATTTGAATAATATTCTTCATGTTCCTCAGTCTAACACCAATTTGATTTCTGTGCTTAAGTTTACTAATGCTAATGATGTTTCCATTGAATTGTTTCCATTTTGTTTTACCATTAAGGCCTCAAAATGAAGCAGCTACTCCACCGAGGATACATTAAAGATGGAATTTATCAACTTGCATCTGATCAAATTCCTCCTGCAAGTCATTCTGTTTCTTTATCTACTTGGTATGCTCGTTTAGGTCATGCTTGTTCTAAGACTATTAATAAAGTTTTGTCCTTGAGTAATTTACACATTCATTCTCAAGTGAATAAATCTTTATGTGAAACCTGCTATGTCAGTAAATCCCATAAGTTACCTTTTCCTAATTCTTAATATGTTCAAATTTATGGGGCCCTTCACCAATTGCTTCTTCTGATGGTTCTTTGTACTATGTCATTTTTTAAATCAATTTACTAAATACACATGGATTTATTTTCTTCGTAAAAAATCTAATGTCTTTAATTGCTTTGTCAAATTTCGGGCTATTGTTGAGAATTTTTTTGAAAGACCAAAAAAATGTTTTCGATCAAGTTGGGGGAGTGAGTACCAAGCCTTACGTCACTATTTAGCTAAAAATGTCATTATTCAATGTAGCTCTTGCCCACACACTCCTGAACAAAATGGATGTGTTAAACGAAAACATAGACACATTACTGAAACTGGTTGTGCACACTTATATCATTCCTCTGTACCACCAAAGTTTTGGAACCATGCCTTTGCCATTGTTGTTTATACCATAAAGCATTTACCAAATCCCAACCTAAACCATAAATACCCTTATCAAATAATTTTTCAACATAGCCTGGAATATGAGTCTACGAATTTTTGGCAGTTGTTGTTATCCTTGGCTCTGTCCTTGTATTAAGAATAAACTTGAACCTCGTTCAACAAAATGTGTTTTTCTTAGTTATAGTCTACTTCATAAAGGGTATAAATGCTGGTTGTTGTCCACCAATAAGATTTTTTACTCATGCCATGTTTTGTTTGATGAACATTTTTTTCCATTAAAAAAAAGTGATGGTACATCTTCCATTATCGGCAACCCACCTCCACCTTATTTTTCTCTTGGCTAGCCTATTAAGACTACTACTTCACCGACAGCATCCACCCCACTCTTACCCTTACCTTGTGCTGCACCATTATCAGCTGCAGCATGCTCATTGTCCTTTACTTACGGTACACAGTCATCCTCTTTGCCCATTACTACAATGCCAGAATCACCAATATCCCATACTTTACCATCAACCAGTGTTCCAAATGTCTCAGTTGTACAAAACCATCATCCTATGGTGACTAGATCAGAAACTAGTAATCTGAAACCCAAAGCTTACCAAGTTGTTTCCACTGTTCTCACAACTCCAACGTCTTACACTGGGGCAACCAAACTACAAGTCTGGCTACAAGCAATGTCTGAGGAATTTGATGCCTTAATATCTAATGGTACATGGGATTCGGTACCAAGGTCATAAGCTTCAAATGTGATAGGTTGCAAATGGATTTTTTGGTATCAAAACTAAGCCTGATGGGTCGATTGATAGCTTTAAGGCTCAACCCATGGTAAAAGGATTCGACCAGCGGCCAGCTGTAGATTATATTGAGACGTTTAGTCCGGTTATCAAACCTGTTATTGTTCACCTTATTTTATCCATTGCAGTTAACTCTAATTGGCCCATTCGTCAATTAGATGTATCTAATGCCTTTCTATATGGCACACTTGAGGAGCTGGTTTACATTAAACAACCACAAGACTTTGTTGATCGTACTAAGACTAACCATGTTTGTTTTCTAAAAAAATCTTTATATGGTTTAAGATCGGCTTTATGGACGTGGTATTTTTATCTTTCACAGGCATTGCAGAAGATTGGTTTCAAAGGCTCTAAAGCAGATAGCTCACTCTTTATCTATTCTTCCAAGGATCAGCTTGCTTATTGTCTTGTTTATGTGGATGATCTAATTTTAACAGGCTCCTCCATCCAACTCATTTAGTCCATTATTCATCAACTTGGCATGCAGGTTGCTCTTTAAGACCTGGGATCTCTCACATATTTTCTTGGTGTGGAAGTGACTTAACTAAAGAGTGGTCTCCATTTCTCTCAATCTAAGTATATCTTCGATCTTTTTGTTGGACCAATGGTGGTTGACAAAGTAATTCCACTTATGTTTTGATAATAATAAAATGTATAGAATTAGTTAAGAAATTGTTTCAGGTATTTTGGGATTGATATTCAATGAAAGAATTGTACAAATCAAGATGGGCAAGTGTTTAATCATTGAAGAATCAAGATGGAAGTTTCCTATAAGTGAAAGAGGCTTAAATAATGAAGATTATAGAAGATTTGAGTGGATATTACCGTTGAAGCTTACATAAGTCGACTAGAACATCATATGTCAACTAATATATGAAGATATGTCAACACAAGTCGACTAACAGCATACAAGTCGATTTATCGTGGACCACAAGTCGACTTACACATCACAAGTCGACTTATAGAAGAGCGGAGATGCAAGTTTACGTAAAATGTTGTCACAAGTCGACTTATACAACTCGACAAGTCGACTTATGGTCACAAGTCGACTTATACAACTCGACAAGTCGACTTATGGGTACAGCACATTAATTCCAACGGTCCAATTAGTCAAAAATGGAAGGGAGATTATTAAGGAACGGTCATTTCAATCTAGCAACGGCTAGAATAAGTCCCAACAGCTATATTTCTTCTTATATAAAGGGTGGATGATTGATGAAGAGTATACACAAGTTCTACAAGCCAAAATACTCTTGTCTTGCTCCAAATTGCTCATCATTATTCTTACTTTGTTTACATTTGTATTGAGCACTTGTTCTTAGATCTTTATCCTATTTCTTTTACAAATTGAGTGACTAGTGAAAGGTCACGTGTGAGGTAGTTTGAGCCGAAAATCAAGTATTGTTGGTAGGATTTGTGCCGGAAGACAAATCATCTGTAAAGGTTGCTTGAGCCAGAAATCAAGCGGTATTGGTAAGATTTGTGCCGGAAGACAAATCAAGTGTAAATGTAGCTTGAGCCGGAAATCAAGCAGGATTGTAAGAGTTCACACTGAACTACAAAGTGTGTAATAAAGTGGTTTGCAAAATCCTAAGTGGGAGCTTAGGTAGAGGACGTAGGTCTTAGCACCGAACCTCTATAAAAACAGTGTTTGATCTTCTTCCCTACTCTTTGTATTTAAATTTGTTTAAATTACTATTGTGTGAATTAATTTCTGATTTTATTGTAGAAATTTTTAAAGAATTTTAAAGATCTATTCAACCCCCCCTTCTAGATCGCTTACAATTGGTATCAGAGCAGAAGTATTCGGGGATGGCACACAATAACTTAGCGGAAGAAGGTAATACTAATAATCGCCCTCTTTTATTTAATGGTACTAATTATTCTTCTTGAAAAAATCCTATGAAGTACTACATCATTAGCGAGGGAGTAGAATATTGGAAGATAATTATCTTCGGTCCACAACCACCGTTAAAAGAAAATGGTGAGTTAAAAACGGAGCTGGAATACGATGACAATGACTGGAGGCAAGCCTTCATCAACGCTAAAGCGATGAAGCTAATCTATTGCGCTCTCACAGTTGAGGAAAGAAACCGAGTTAACTCGTGTACCAGCGCCAAAGAAATGTGGGAAAGACTACGCATCACCCATGAAGGAACCAACCAAGTCCGGGAAACAAAGATTAACATGCTTCTACATGACTATGAAATGTTTGTCATGAAAGAAGGTGAGTCTATTTCCAATATGCTTGATCATTTTGCAGAAATTATCAATGAATTAGGAAATCTTGGAAAGCACATGACGGATAGCGAGAAGGTGAAGAAGATTCTTCGCTCTCTACCTAAAGAATGGGATTCACAAGTCATCGCTATTATGGAGTCCAAGGATCTTAATCACTTGGAATTCAACGCCTTGGTGGGATCACTCATCAACTATGAGATCATTCTCAAATCAAGAGGAGGTAGAGGTAAGTCACAAAAATCAATTGCTTTTAAAGCTAACACTTCTTTTGTTGATGAAATTGATGAGGAAATAGATGAAGACGAGGAAGACGAAGAAATAGCTATGTACGCTAGAAATTTAAGGAAGTTCAAGGGACTTCTCAAAAATCGAAGAAAATAATTAAGTGGCGGAAGAAATGGAGAAACGAAGAAGTATACTGTAGAAAGAAGGTCTAAAGGCTATCAAGAAAAGAAAAATTCAAATCTCTAGAAAAATGACAAAGGGAAAAAGAAAGCTAACCTTATAGCCACGTGGAGTGATGATGAGGAAGCATATCAAAGCAATGATGAAAACAACCTAGCGCTTATGGCCAATAGCTCCTCAACAAGTGATGATGAAGATGAGGTAACTTTCTTTGATCAAGATCTTATAGAGTCTTTTAATGCTTTACAAATTGATTTTGAAGAAGCTATTGAAATCAACAAGAAATTGAGAAAGAAAATAAGAGAATTGGTTGCTGAAAATAGTGCCTTACATGAGACTATTGATGATTTAGATAGTCCTAAGGAAGATCATTCTGCATGTCTTGTTGAAAAGGAAAATCTTATTTGTGAGCTTGATAGATTTAGAAAGGAGTTTTCTTATGTGGTTGGAAAATTTGCTGGTGGAAATGCAAAGTTTGAAGAGATGTTGTCTTTACAAAGATATTCTATTTCTAAACATGGTTTGTGATATGATCCTTATAATAGAGATTGTTCTTTAATTTCCAAATTTACCAAGGATGGAAAAGTTGCTCAATGTGCTAGATGCTTGAAAGATGGTCATATAGAAATTGCATGTAAAACTATTAGGAGATGTATCAAAGTTAAGAAAATTTGGGTGATTAAAGGTACAACAACACCTAATGTGGTTTATATGACTAACCAAAATGGACCCAAGATGGCCTGGGTACCAATGAAAAGAAAGGATGTTGCAGTTGTAGGTATAAGCAAGGAATAAAGATCCACCAAGCACATGGTACACTGATAGTGGAAGTTCAAGGCATATGAGTAGAGACAACAACAAAGTCAACTTATGTGGGTCAATAAGTCTACCTATGATATACACAACCTTTGGGAATGAAGAAATTTCAGGATAAGTCGACTTATGGAGGTAAACAAGTCGATTTATGTCTACACGGATTCTTATGTTATTTCAAGTGTGTGGTGCTTCTTATGACTTTCTGATATTTGTATTAATTGTTGGATTGTTAAGTTATGACTCTGCATTTTCTTTGTGTTTGCTTATGAACTACCAGTCGAATATAAGTTATCTGGGTCTTCTTCAAAAATTCTCTTTTTCCTAAAATCTCCGAAAACATATTCTCTTCTACTTTTGAGATTTATTCATGATGATGTTTCTCCACCATGATGATTTTTGTATCTAGCCAAGACCAACATTTCATATCATTTGTATTTGCTTGCTACTTGAGACTATTTGTATTTGATGACTTGTTTCTCTATTTAATGTGATTGCCATATTTCATCTATTGTTGGTTTGTATTAGTTGTTTTGATTATGACAAAAAGGGGGAGAAAAATAAGAAATTGGATATTCATTAGTTATTTGATTAAGGGGGAGTTTGTTAAAATTTTAATTGATTTTTCAAGGTTATTAAAATTCAATGATTTATATGATTGAGGGGAGACTTAACCAAAATGACAAGGTATAAAACCTTGATCAATGTTTCTTTGTTTTCATTTCTTAAACAATTTCTAAGTATTTTGTCATTATAAAAAAGGGGGAGATTGTTGGACCAATGGTGGTTGACAAATTAATTCCACTTATGTTTTGATAATAATAAAATGTATAGAATTAGTTAAGAAATTGTTTAAGGTATTTTGGGATTGATATTCAATGAAAGAATTGTACAAATCAAGATGGGCAAGTGTTTAATCATTGAAGAATCAAGATGGAAGTTTCCTATAAGTGAAAGAGGCTTAAATAATGAAGATTATAGAAGATTTGAGTGGATATTACCGTTGAAGCTTACATAAGTCGACTAGAACATCATATGTCAACTAATATATGAAGATATGTCAACACAAGTCGACTAATAGCATACAAGTCGACTTATCGTGGACCACAAGTCGACTTACACATCACAAGTCGACTTATAGAAGAGCGGAGATGCAAGTTTACGTAAAATGTTGTCACAAGTCGACTTATACAACTCGACAAGTCCACTAATGGTCACAAGTCGACTTATACAACTCGACAAGTCGACTTATGGGTACAGCACATTAATTCCAACGGTCCAATTAGCCAAAAATGGAAGGGAGATTATTAAGGAACGGTCATTTCAATCTAGCAACGGCTAAAATAAGTCCCAACAGCTATATTTCTTCTTATATAAAGGGTGGATGATTAATGAAGAGTATACACAAGTTCTACAAGCCAAAATACTCTTGTCTTGCTCCAAATTGCTCATCATTATTCTTACTTTGTTTACATTTGTATTGAGCACTTGTTCTTAGATCTTTATCCTATTTCTTTTACAAATTGAGTGACTAGTGAAAGGTCACTTGCGAGGTAGCTTGAGCCGAAAATCAAGTATTGTTGGTAGGATTTGTGCCGGAAGACAAATCATCTGTAAAGGTTGCTTGAGCCGAAAATTAAGCGGTATTGGTAAGATTTGTGCCGGAAGACAAATCAAGTGTAAAGGTAGCTTGATCCGGAAATCAAATGGGATTGTAAGAGTTCACACTGAACTACAAAGTGTGTAATAAAGTGGTTTGCAAAATCCTAAGTGGGAGCTTAGGTAGAGGACGTAGGTCTTAGCACCGAACCTCTATAAAAACAGTGTTTGATCTTCTTCCCTACTCTTTGTATTTAAATTTGTTTAAATTACTATTGTGTGAATTAACTTCTGATTTTATTGTAGAAATTTTCAAAGAATTTTAAAGATCTATTCAACCCCCCCTTCTAGATCGCTTACACTTTTGAAACGTGTAAATATGCTTAAGGCTACACTGTATCTACACCTTCTTCTCTGAAGAGCATCTTAGCCACCGACAGCACACTTCACTTTGATGATCCTGTTTTGTTTCATCAAGTTGTTGGTACTCTTCAACATTTAGCTCTCACTCGACCTGACATCACAATGGCAGTAAACAAAATAGCACAATTCATGCATGCTCCATCTGTGAATCATTGATAGACTATTAAACGAATTCTTTAAATCTTTGAGACACAAATGCTCATGGTCTGCTTCTTCGTTCCTCACAATCCAAATGTCTCTTTGCTTTCTCTGATGCGGATTGGGGAGGTGACAAGTTAGATCATAAGAGTACCTTTGCGTATACTGTATTCATGGTTCTAATCTTATCTCATGGTGTTCAAAGAAATACAAAACAGTTGCAAGGTCTAGTATTAATTTAGAGTATCGTGCCTTAGCATATGCAGCTACGGAGGTTTATTGGATTCAATGTCTTCTTTGGGAACTTCTTCAACCACTTCTAGTGGTTCCTAAAATCCAGTGTGATAATGTTTCTGCTACCTACTTAGCAGTTAATCCAGTGTTCCATTATTTTCATTTTGTTTGCGATCAGGTTCGTTAGATTAACCTTCAGGTTTCATATATACCGACTGCAAATCAACTAGTTGACATCTTAACCAAATCATTGTCCAAGCAACGGTTTCTTGCTTTGAAGACCAAACTGATGGTTGTTCCTCCCATCTGTTTGCGAGGGAGTATTAAGGAAGACTTATAACTGCTCCTGTATTTTCTCTACCTGCAGATATTTTCTGTTTGTATTCAAATTATATAATCTCTTTTGTAATCTGAATCTGATCATATCTGTTGGAACCCCTCCCCGATGGGTCGCGTGCCCGACGTCCTACGTGACGTCTGGACGCGCATCTCACGGGGGAGGGATTCCCCACCACGAAGGAAACCTCGAAATGAACTTAATTTAACGTCATCCGAACAAAACTTGATGATTTTACCCTAATTTTCCTCCAATAAAAGTTAATCTGCTTAGGGCCCATAACTAAATCTGAATTCTTAGCTAAAATGAAATTTCATATCTCTCGGATACATAGAATCAAAATCGCCTCAATCCGATCTTTATAGATCACAAAATCGCCCAAAAACGGATTTATATCCAAATCCGTCACACAATTGATTCGCTTCAATCTTATCCGTAATTTCCGACTAAAACTCGAAACTCTCACTTTACTAAAAAGGGTATAAAATTTTCTTTTAGTAATCTAATGCTTCAAAAATCGTTAAAATCGGAGATCAAACGGAGAAAAGACGTAAAAACTAAGAAAAATGGCTTTATGTATGATTTTAGAAAATGTAGAAATAAAAAAATAATAATAATAATAAAAAATATTGCGTTCCTCGCTAGTGCGAGGATCCTCGCTGGTGCGAGGATCCTCGCACTAGTGAGGAGCAAAGCTAATAATTTTAATAATAATTTTTTATTTTTTTTTTAGAAAATCTGAAATAGCCCTTTTACTACTAATAGGTCTAATTCTTCATCCCGAAATCGAAACTTCGCAAACTTAGTGTTATTAGAAAGATAAAAGGGAGTTCTACAACTTCCTAGAAGGATTTAAAAGTTAATTAAGCCATTAATATAATCATATTTGGTTTCAAAAATTCAGCCCAAAAACACAATTTCCTACACAAAGTCTAAAATTTGAAAATTCATATCCCTTAGTACACAAGTCTAAAAATGATACATTATACCTCGTTGGAAAGATAAAAGAAGCTCTACAAGTTTCATGAAGAGAACAAAATCAATTCAATCATTAAAGAGGGAAAACCTACGTGAAGTTTCAGCCTATAAACTAACCAATGGAACAGTAATTTTGCTTGTATGAACAGTAACTGTCAACTTCTAAAGCTCATAACTTTTGATTCCTAACTCCAATAACTGCAAATCATACCTCATTTTAAAGGTAGAAAGATAATCTACATTTTTCATGAAGAGAGAAAAAATCAAATCAGTCTCTAATTGAATGAAAAATCCCTCCGAAGTTGCTGCAAAATTTCAGTCCCTCATGAACAATAGCTGAAACCTTTCCATTCTCATAACTTTTTCATCTTAAGTCCAATTGGGACAAATTTTATGTCGTTGGAAAGCTCTAATCATGCTCTACATTCTTCAAGAAGACCATCCAAACCCATTCTAGCTCTAAGTCATTCTAAAACTGAATGGAAGTTGCTGCCCAATTTCTAGAAAATTGGACAGCACCTCCCCTAATTTATATCTAACCCAAATTTTCAATTCGATTCATCAACCTGCATAAGAATTCAATATACAATAGCAGCAACACACTCCTAGGCTTCTAAACGTTTCTCAAACTATAGAGCAATCTCACTCCTAAGTATCTACTTATTTCCAAACTATAAATCTACACATTTCATTCTTTCTTCTTTGTCATTTTCAACCATACAACAATACTTTCGCAAGAAACAAACACAAGATATATTTTAAATCCAAAACTCATACAAACATGTGGAATTAAATTCATACAAGGCTTTAGAGGGCATTTTGGCCCGATTACATCAAAAGTAGTAAAAATTACATAAAAGTCCAAAATGCAACCTAAAGCCTATTTTCTCAAAACATAACTTCAAATACAACTTCAAAAGTAAAACTGCATCGGAGTTGTCTCAATCCCGATGTGGTGACTCGATTTCTCGCTCGACACCTGTGGAGGGGAAATGGGGGGTGAGCTCGACGGCTCCATGGGTAATAGGTTAATAAATAAGCAGTAAGCAAAACCATCATTTACTCATTTTCAAACAACGTCACATTTCCAAAATGTTTCACATTTCTCAAAATCATTTTACAAAGTTGTCACATCAGCACTTTACAATTCAACCAATCACATAAGCACAGAAATATGATTCGAGTGGGTCCGAAACAGAACGAACGACACATTTCCATGAAGCGTCATGTATGTCGTGACGAATAGGAGTCCTTAAGAGGAACTCCACGGCCACTAGCGGGCAAAGTGGAGAAGCTTATAATAGGCAGGTGCACCTGACTCAGAAGGGACCACCCCAAATCCAAAGATAGCACATATAGTTCACTCAATTCAAAAACAACTGCCTCTACTGGCATTCACAAATTTAGTTTCACATAAATTGCCCAAAACGACGATCTTTTTCCGAAATCACAGTTTCTTATTGTTTTCACTTAACAAATCATTAAACCAACCATTCCCACATAAATTCATAAGCAAGAATATCACATACAAGTTCAAAACATCATCAAGAACAATTCTTACAAAATTTCTAAGTCATTTTAACATCTTAATTCGAATTTATTATAAAGACGGTAATATACTTATCAACTCAATTATTAAAGAATTACCCACCTTAAAATTCTTTAGCTTGTAGGATGGTCAAATGGCCTTGGCTCTTCCTCCAATTGCCTTAATTCACCTTCATTAAGCATAATTATCCCATAAGAACATAGGATATCAAAATCTGACAATTTTAAGGATAGGAAAACTTGAATTAACTCCTACCTAACTTAACCCATACCTTAACTAAGCTATTTAGACTAAAACCAACCTAAAGAACTCAAAGAAATTCGAAAATCCTTACCTTAGGACAAAACCCACGAAATTCTCTTTTTATTTCCAAGGAAGATTAAACTCCTTCTTTCCAATTCCTTCTTGAATAAAACTCTTAAATCTCTCTTTTCCAACACATGAAAACCTAAGCTTCACTTCTCTTCTTCTTCTTCCTCTTCTTCTTCTTCAACCGAAAACTCCTTCTCTCTTTCTCTATAAATTTCGAAAAATCTCTCTTCTCTTGAGAGTTTCGGAAGTTTCTAGTTAGAAAGCCTAAAGAACAACTCTTTCTCACTTAAAACCTATACTAAAACGTTGTAGTTTCACTTAAGTCACCATATACAAGCTATTTTCATTCCCTTCTCACATTCATACGACCATCACTTGCTTTCCTTCTCTCTTTTTTTTCATTTTTAATTCTTTCCTTCTTTATTAAAGAACATTTAAAAGGGCTAAAAGCCCATCTCCTAATTTTTAAGCCTTAAAACCTAATCAAATTTTCTAATTGGTCCTACACCATATTATTCCATTTTAATTCTAACAACTTATTCAAATTATAATTTTAACTAAATTCCTCCAATTAATTTCTATTAACTAAACACTAAAAATTCCAAAATCGATCTAAACCTCAAAACAAAGTAAACGTGCTTTAAGCGAATCGGGGCCCAACATTTTTCCCCCCCTAAAAAGAATTTCGTCCTCGAAATTCGTACCTGAATCACTGAAGAGATGGGAATACTTTTCCTTCATAGCTTCCAATGGCTCCCACGTGGCCTCTTCCACTGAATGATTCCTCCATAAAACTTTTACCAACTGAATAGTCTTGTTTCTGAGAACCTTTTCTTTGGTATCCAAGATCTGCACTGGAAGCTCTTCATAACTCAAGTCATTACTCAATTGAACTTCATCAGCTTGAATGACATGAGAAGGATCTGATCGATATCTCCTTAGCATAGAAACATGAAAAACATCATGAATCTGCGATAATTCAGGAGGTAAGGCTAACCTGTAAGCCAATGGACCAATCCTCTCCAGAATCTCATACGGTCCCACGTACCTCGGACTCAGCTTACCCTTTCTGCCGAATCTCAGAATCCCTTTCCACGGAGAAGTCTTAAAAAACACCTTATCGCCGACCTCATACTCCATCTCTTTCCTATGAGCATCCTCATAGCTCTTCATCCTGTCCTGAGCTGCCTTCAGCCTGTGCTTAATCAAATTGACCTTATCAACGGTCATCTGTATCATCTCTGGACCCAAAAGTCTCCTGTCCCCCTCGGCATCCCAACACACTAGAGTCCTACATCTCCTCCCATACAGAGGCTCATAAGGAGCCATCTGAATGCTCGAATGATATGAATTATTATATGCAAATTCGATCAAAGGCAAGTGCTCATCCCATGCTCCACTAAAATCCATCACACAAGCCCTGAGCATTCTCTCAAGAGTCCGAATGGTCCTCTCAGACTGACCATCGGTCTGAGGATGGAAAGCAGTGCTGAAACTCAACTTAGTGCCCTTAGCCTCCTGCAAACTGCCCCAAAATCTCGAAATAAAGCGAGGATCTCGATCAGACACTATCAAATTCGGGATCCCATGCAACCTCACAACCTCGTCAATATATTTCTTAGCTAACACATGCAGAGGATCTGTCTGTCTGATTGCCAGAAAATGGGCTGATTTCGTCAATCTATCCACTATCACCCATATGACATCATGCCTCCTACTGGTCCTAGGCAAACCCATCAGAAAATCCATAGTGACTCTCTGCCATTTCCACTCAGGAATGGATAATGGCCTCAACTGGCCTGAAGGTGCCTGATGCTCAGCCTTGACTTGCTGACACACCAGACACTTACTCACATACTCAGCCACATCCCTCTTCGTACCTCTCCACCAAAAATGTTCCCTGAGATCCCTGTACATCCTGGTGCTGCCTGGGTGCATAACATAAGGTGCATTGTGCGCCTCATCCAGAATCTCATCTTTAACCTCCTTGTCATCAGGAATACAGAGCCTATTCCTGACTGTCAGGAGTCCATCATCACTCAGCACCATATCAGACTCCTTACCCCTCTGCACCTCTTCCCGCAGTTTACTCAACTCGGGATCCTGAATCTGTAACTCTCTCACTTTCTCTCTGAGGATCGGTCTTACTCTGAAAGTAGCAATCATGCAATCAGACTCTTCCTGCTTCAAACTAATCCTGAGCTTAGCCATCTCTTCCAATAGCGGCAAGTACACTGTCTGCACGTAGGCTATGGAAGACTTCCTGCTCAAGGCATCTGCAACTACATTGGCCTTACCCGGATGATACTCAATCAACAGGTCATAATCTTTGAACAGCTCAATCCATCTCCTCTGTCTCAAATTCAGCTCCTTCTGACTCAACAGATATTTGAGACTCTTGTGATCTGTGAAGATCCTGGTTTGCACTCCATACAAATAATGTCTCCAGATCTTCAAAGCAAAGACCACAGCTGCTAACTCCAGATCATGGGTCGAATAGTTCATCTCATAAGGCTTTAGCTGCCGTGAGGCATATGCTATCACCTTATCTCCCTGTATAAGCACACATCCTAACCCCTTCCTGGAAGCATCACTATATACAGTATAACCTTCTTCTCCTGTGGGTAAAACCAAAACTGGAGCACTAGTCAATCGGTGCTTCAGTTCCTCAAAGCTCTGCTGGCACTCTTCACTCCAGATAAACTTCTGGTTCTTCCTTAATAGCTTAGTCAAAGGAGTGGCAATCATCGAGAAACCCTCCACAAATCTCCGATAATAGCCTGCCAAACCCAGAAAGCTCCTCACCTCGATCCATCATGGTGAGCATGCCACCACCACACTTCAATCTTCTTGGGATCAACATGCACCCCTTTCTCAGAAACAATATGACCTAAGAAGACCACTTCACGAAGCCAAAATTCACATTTCATGAATTTGGCATATAGCTCTCTCTCCCTCAACCTCTGCAACACAATCCTCAAGTGCTCCTCATGCTCTCCCTCATCCCCGGAATATACCAGAATGTCATCAATAAACACGATAACAAACTGATCCAAAAATTCCTTGAAGACCCTGTTCATCAGATCCATAAAAGCAGCAGGAGCATTGGTTAATCCGAAAGGCATGACTAAGAATTCATAATGGTCATACCGTGTCCTGAAGGCTGTCTTGCTCACATCAGACTCCTTAATCCTGAGTTGATGGTAGCCAGACCTAAGATCGATCTTAGAGAAAACCGTTGCCCCCTGCAGCTGATCAAACAAATCATTTATCCGAAGAAGAGGATACTTGTTCTTCACTGTCACCTTATTGATCCTCCTATAATCAATGCACATTCGCCAAGTTCCATCTTTCTTTTTAACAAACAAGACCGGCGCACCCCAAGGTGAGGTGCTCGGCCTAATGAACCCCTTCTCCAAAAGATCCTCCAGCTGCTCCTTAAGCTCTTTCAACTCAGCTGGAGCCATCCTGTATGGTGGAATAGAAATAGGAGCTGTCCCGGGAGCCAAATCAATAGAAAACTCGATCTCCCTCTCCGGTGGCAAACCGAGCAACTCCTCAGGAAACACATCAGGAAATTTCCTCACAATGGGAATATCCTCCACCTTACTCTCCTGCACACTGGTATTCATAACACACTCCAAGAAGGCTTCACAGCCTCTCCCCATCAGTATGTCAGCTAACAAAGCTGAAACAAGCCTTGGCGGTGTCAACTTTCTATCTCCTCTAAAAACCACTGTCTGACCCTCTCCCAGATCAAATTCAACTTCCTTTTTACTACAATCTAGCTTCGCTTTATACTTTTCCATTACATCCATCCCGACGATCACATCTAACCCCTTCAGATCTAGAGGTAGCAGATCTACTACCAAACTAGATCCGTCGATAACAAGCTCACAATCTTGAAAGATCTGGCTCACAATAACATTCCTCCCTAACGGAGTACTAACAAGCAGAAAATTATCCTATAGAACTGATTGCATACCAGGCAATACCATATTAGCAGAGACAAAGGAATGGGTGCTACCAGAATCAAACAGAACATACACAGCAGAATGGAAGAGCTGAGCCATACCAGTAACAACCTCCGGTGCAGCTGCAGCCTCCTCACGAGTCATAGCAAAAACTCGGGCCTGTGCTTGCCCTCTCGGTCTCCCTGACAGATTGGGCTTCCGCACTGACCCAGAACTGCCTACCCCAGAAACTGGTCTGGTCCCCATTGTCTCCACTCTCCTCTGAACCTGAGGCTGAGATCCTTCTCCTCTGATCATCTGAGGGCACTCTCTGATTCTGTGTCCCTTCTCCCCACACTTGAAACAGGCACCCGATACCCTATAACACTCTCCCCGATGCCGGTGCCTACAATGTTGACACGGAGGAATCTGGTTCCTAATTCTCTGCTGTTCTTGCTTCTCCCACCGAGGAACCTATCTTGACTCTGCTCAATCAGATGCTCTGCTGAGGGCCTATCGCCTCCTCGACTCGAGTTCGCACTCTTACCACCTCGTCACCGATCGCACACCCCCTCTCTCAATGATCGCTCTGCTCTTTCTCTTCCTATCGACATCTCGTTCGATATTCTCCACTTCTCGGCTGGAGTGCAGCATCCACCAGCTGCTGATAATCACAGAAATTATGCAATATAACCTTCTCTTTGATGCCCAGATGAAGGCCTCTCTCAAACTTTCTGCATTTATCTTCCTCACTGGCCATAATATGAGCTGCATACCTAGACAACTGGGTGAATCTCCGCTCATACTCGGTAACAGTCATCTCTCTCTGAGTCAAATTAAGAAACTCCCTGGCCTTGTCCTGCATGTAGACCCGGGAAAGATACTTCTTCCGAAATAACTCTCCAAAATCCTTCCATGAAAACACTGGTGGCACAGCCTGACTCTGTGGGACTGACTCCCACCAGTGGAGAGCATCACTCTGCAATAAGCTAATAACATACTCCAGGTTCTCATCATCAGAACATTTCATCTACACCAGGACTCTCTCTGTCCTCTTCAACCAAGACTCTGCTTCTTCAGGATTGGTGGTACCATGAAAGTCCACCGCTCAACTTCCGCAGCTTTATCAAATTGTCCACCTCTCACATTAGAAATCGGCATGGAAGCTTGAGACCCTTGACCCATGGCAAAAGTGAAAGCTCGGGCAAGGCACGAAAACTTCATGGGTCCATAACCGGCACAGTAGGAGGAGGAGGAGGAGGAGGAGGCTCCTCAGGTTGCACACTGGGTGCCTCAGGGCCAGGAGCAGAATGTGTCCCTGCATCTTGTGAGACATGAGACTCATCTGTACTCCCCTGGCGAGAACTTGAGCGAGATCGAGTCCCTCGGGTTCTACCCCGACGTGGCATATTAATCCTTCAAAAGAAAACCAGTGAAAATCTTAGTGCATGTAAAAACAATTTTCACAGTATTTCGAACACTTTAGTTTATGCAAAAATTCATGCAAAATCCACATTCAAAAGCCTTTAAAACAATGTAAAATAGCACAACAATACACATAAATTACTTTCAAACACATCCACCAAAACCCTAAATTTCTCTTTCTACCCGAACCTATAACCGAAAGCTCTGATACCATAAGTGTTGGAACCCCTCCCCGATGGGTCACGTGCCCGATGTCCTATGTGACGTCTGGACGCGCATCTCACGGGGGAGGGATTCCTCACCACGAAGGAAACCTCGAAATGAACTTAATTTAACGTCATCCGAACAAAACTTGATGATTTTACCCTAATTTTCCTCCAATAAAAGTTAATCTGCTTAGGGCCCATAACTAAATCCGAATTCTTAGCTAAAATAAAATTTCATATCTCTCGGATACATAGAATCAAAAATCGCCTCAATCCGATCTTTACAGATCACAAAATCGCCCAAAAACGGATTTATATCCAAATCCGTCACACAATTGATTCGCTTCAATCTTATCCGTAATTTCTGACTAAAACCTGAAACTCTCACTTTACTAAAAAGGGTATAAAATTTTCTTTTAGTAATCTAATGCTTCAAAAATCGTTAAAATCGGAGGTCAAACGGAGGAAAGACGTAAAAACTAAGAAAAATGGCTTTATGTATGATTTTAGAAAATGTAGAAAAAAAAAAAATTGCGTTCCTCACACCAGCGAGGAGCAAAGCGTTGGTGCGAGGATCCTCGCACTAGTGAGGAGCAAAGCTAATAATTTTAATAATAATTTTTTATTTTTTTTTAGAAAATCTGAAATAGCCCTTTTACTACTAATAGGTCTAATTCTTCATCCCGAAATCGAAACTTCACAAACTTAGTGTTATTAGAAAGATAAAAGGGAGTTCTACAACTTCCTAGAAGGATTTAAAAGCTAATTAAGCCATTAATATAATCATATTTGGTTTCAAAGATTCAGCCCAAAAACACAATTTCCTACACAAAGTCTGAAATTTGAAAATTCATATCCCTTAGCACATAAGTCTAAAATGATACATTATACCTCGTTGGAAAGATAAAAAGAAGCTCTACAAGTTTCATGAAGAGAAAAAAAATCAATTCAATCATTAAAGAGGGGAAAAACCTACGTGAAGTTTCAGCCTATAAACTAACCAATGGAACAGTAATTTTGCTTGTATGAACAGTAACTGTCAACTTCTAAAGCTCATCACTTTTGATTCCTAACTCCAATAACTGCAAATCATACCTCATTTTAAAGGTAGAAAGATAATCTACATTTTTCATGAAGAGAGCAAAAATCAAATCAGTCTCTAATTGAATGAAAAATCCCTCTGAAGTTGCTGCAAAATTTCAGTCCCTCATGAACAATAGCTGAAACCTTTCCATTCTCATAACTTTTTCATCTTAAGTCCAATTGGGACAAATTTTATGTCGTTGGAAAGCTCTAATCATGCTCTACATTCTTCAAGAAGACCATCCAAACCCATTCTAGCTCTAAGCCATTCTAAAACTGAATGGAAGTTGCTGCCTAATTTCTGGAAAATTGGACAGCACCTCCCCTAATTTACATCTAACCCAAATTTTCAATTCGATTCATCAACCTGCATAAGAATTCAATATACAATAGCAGCAACACACTCCTAGGCTTCTAAACGTTTCTCAAACTATAGAGCAATCTCACTCCTAAGTATCTACTTATTTCCAAACTATAAATCTACACATTTCATTCTTTCTTCTTTTGTCATTTTCAACCATACAACAATACTTTCGCAAGAAACAAACACAAGATATATTTTAAATCCAAAACTCATACAAACATGTGGAATTAAATTCATACAAGGCTTTAGAGGGAATTTTGGCCCGATTACATCAAAAGTAGTAAAAATTACATAAAAGTCCAAAATGCAACCTAAAGCCTATTTTCTCAAAACATAACTTCAAATACAACTTCAAAAGTAAAACTGCATCGGAGTTGCCTCAATCCCGATGCGGTGACTCGGTTTCTCGCTTGACACCTGTAGAGGAGAAATGGGGGGTGAGCTCGACGGCTCCGTGGGTAATAGGTTAATAAATAAGCAATAAACAAAACCATCATTTACTCATTTTCAAACAACGTCACATTTCCAAAATGTTTCACATTTCTCAAAATCATTTTACAAAGTTGTCACATCAGCACTTTACAATTCAACCAATCACATAAGCACAGAAATATGATTCGGGTGGGTCCGAAACAGAACGAACGACACATTTCCGCTGCTTGTCATGTGTAGTCGTGACGAATAGAGTCCTAAGAGGAACTCCACGGCCACTAGCGGGTAGGCGGGAGAAGCCTATAATAGGCAGGTGCACCTGATTCAGAAGGGACCACCCCAAATCCAAAGATAGCACATATAATTCACTCAATTCAAAAACAACTGCCTCTACTGGCATTCACAAATTCAGTTTCACATAAATTGCCCAAAACGGCGATCTTTTTCCGAAATCACAGTTTCTTATTGTTTTCACTTAACAAATCATTAAACCAACCATTCCCACATAAATTCATAAGCAAGAATATCACATACAAGTTCAAAACATCATCAAGAACAATTCTTACAAAATTTCTAAGTCATTTTAACATCTTAATTCAAATTTATTATAAAGACGGTAATATACTTATCAACTCAATTATTAAAGAATTACCCACCTTAAAATTCTTTAGCTTGTAGGATGGTCAAATGGCCTTGGCTCTTCCTCCAATTGCCTTAATTCACCTTCATTAAGCATAATTATCCTATAAGAACATAGGATATCAAAATCTGACAATTTTAAGGATAGGAAAACTTGAATTAACTCCTACCTAACTTAACCCATACCTTAACTAAGCTATTTAGACTAAAACCAACCTAAAGAACTCAAAGAAATTCAAAAATCCTTACCTTAGGACAAAACCCACGAAATTCTCTTTTTGTTTCCAAGGAAGATTAAACTCCTTCTTTCCAATTCCTTCTTGAATAAAACTCTTAAATCTCTCTTTTCCAACACATGAAAACCTAAGCTTCACTTCTCTTCTTCTTCTTCCTCTTCTTCTTCTTCAACCGAAAACTCCTTCTCTCTTTCTCTATAAATTTCGAAAAATCTCTCTTCTCTTGAGAGTTTCGGAAGTTTCTAGTTAGAAAGCCTAAAGAACAACTCTTTCTCACTTAAAACCTATACTAAAACATTGTAGTTTCACTTAAGTCACCATATACAAGCTATTTTCATTCCCTTCTCACATTCATACGACCATCACTTGCTTTCCTTCTCTTTTTTTTTTCATTTTTAATTCTTTCCTTCTTTATTAGAGAACATTTAAAAGGGCTAAAAGCCCATCTCCTAATTTTTAAGCCTTAAAACCTAATCAAATTTTCTAATTGGTCCTACACCATATTATTCCATTTTAATTCTAACAACTTATTCAAATTATAATTTTAACTAAATTCCTCCAATTAATTTCTATTAACTAAACACTAAAAATTCCAAAATCGATCTAAACCTCAAAACAAAGTAAACGTGCTTTAAGCGAATCGGGGCCCAACAATATCAATCCCTCATCCATGGAGATTTGATCTTCACAATCTCACTCTGTATGCTATAAATAGTTTACAAATTAATGCAAAAGTATGCAAGTCTTTTCTCATTTTCTGTGCTTAATTATCACAAACCAAGCAAATGTTAAATGTCAATAGCTAAGTCTTAACTACTAGTTAACTGCAGTTCAAGTTCCATTTGAATGATCCAAAACCATATGAGGATCCAGTCTCTAACCTTGCTTATAAATTTAACAATCTAGATTGTTAAGGTTTGAACCTTTCAATAATTTTTCTAGAAGATTACATATATGGTTCATGCAATCTTGATAAGAAACAAATTATCTTACGATATAGTATCTGTTATGAAGCCTTAGACATGTTGAAACCTTAGTTTCTTGGAGTCAGGACTAAAAGATTTCAAGCTTAAGATGGATGATTATTAGAGTGCTTTCGGATTTGGATAGTGATCAATTGTTCTCTAATCCAAGAGACCAAAATATTTATGACATCCTCCATAATCTTTTCTATTCCCTTAAAGGTCATGCAATTCCTTTCTTTCCACAATATTTACATAGTTAAACAAAAAATTGTTTAAAAAATAGCTTTATCGCTATTAGTGAAACCATTGCTATTGCTAACCCTTTCTAAAATTTCAACATAGTCATATTTGAATATGTTTACTCTGCATATAGATTGAATTTTTCTCCAAATTAGAGTTAAAAATTCATACACGAAGTAAAGGTGAATGGAGGATTCAAGATCAATTTTACATAGATACTATATTTGAGGGATATTGAGGAAGCTCAATCTATCCAAACTAGCTAATCTTTGCTTAATTACAAGTCACATAAGAAAGAAAGCCTTAGGAATCATCTTCTAATTCTAGATAATATCATGCCAAATCTACCTCTAGCTTTGAGGTATGTAACTCTCATTACAAGAGCGATTGGTGAGTTGGGCTTTGGTATGTTTTCGCCATTGATAGGAGTCCTAGAAGTTAAGATTTGGGTTATAGGAAAGAACTATTTGGGACGGGGATAAGCTTATAAATGAACATGATCAGTAATTACCATTAATGATTACATTTACTCTGGAGTTATTAGCTAGCAACACTTGGTTGATGAGCTTAATAGATAAGATCCCTAGACCTTCCTTAATCTTAGGGAAACAAATTTTATCCCCCTTCACCCTAGCATCTATTTAAATAGATTTTTACAATAAAGGAAGGCATGAATGTATTTTAATGATATGAAAAAAGAGAATAAAAAAATATCATATAACGTAGAAAATAATTGATTAAGAGAATATTATTAATGAACCAAATACTTAAACTATATTTAATTTATCTTAATATTTATTTTATTTAATATAATTATATATTTATATGGATATTAACATTTGGCGTAAATAATGAAGATTTTGAGATTTTAACAATCAATAATTAGTTAATCGATGTATATCTAATTACTCTTGTATTTAAAAATAAATTATTTTATCTCATTATTAGTTTGATATGGTGGTTGTTATACAATGTTATTTTGCTTGATATACTTTCTCTACGGAAGAAAAGGTTAAAAATGATATAATAAAATTTACATATTTTTACTTTTGGCTTTAAAGATAAATACCAATAATCATTATAGTTCGGAAAATACATAACTCAATCTTTTTCATAATAACTATTAAATAATGAAAGTTATTTTTTATGTAATAAATACTATTTTTGTCATATAAGACTCGACACTAGTCACTAGGGATACGCACAGCTTCACTCCTAGCACGACCATGTTCAATACAAGTCATGTAGGTGTGCTACTCTCGTAAACCGTTTAACATTTTCATAGATTCTACAATAGTCTGTGTACTCAGCCAAACACAAAAGGAGGAACCTTGCCACTGATTCGAAGAGGAGGGACGGTAAATAGTGTCGTTGATCATGATTTCATTCTCACATAGTTTTGTACGGCCTGACCTGGTAAACTAATTGAACGAATGCACAAATTTGTTAGCAATGACCAACAAGCAGGATCTCCCTTTGCATGAATATGGATCTGACAAAAAATTCCAAAAGTTCTAGCAAGTGCATCTTTTATACAAATGAGTTGGTTATTGCAAGACAAGAAAATATAGAGGCAATGCAGCATAGTTGATGCTCACTTAATTTAATATTACTACTGTTGTTGTTTTCTTCTTCTTTTTCAGTAGCAGGTGCTGATGGAGCACTTTACAAGTCTTAAGCTTTCTAAGAAAATTAAGCAACATCTCTCTATTGTTAGATCAGGTGGAACTGTATCCATCCTGCTTTCATTAGAAAATCAAAGTTTCATAATTTTACACATTCCATGCTGCTTGATATGTATTTCAAATACACATCGTTGTAAGACAGCGATACCCTCTAGAAACATTTAATAAGCAAAAAACGCCCCAAATCCTGTACACTTTCAAATCATACTCGAACATGCACCAAGACATCTGATGATATTCTTTTTAGAAGACCACGGCATTAAAATTCCAGGGATGTGCAAATGTTTACAAAGAAGCGTAGCATCAGTACACTTTGTCCCACAACAAGATATCAAGAAGCATGCGACTTGATTTCCGGTTTAGAAGCTTTTATCTTCGTCAGTAACTCGCTGCAAGAGATGGTAGTGCCTTCAGAGAAATCTTGGCGAAAAGTTGGCAATGCATCAGGATCCACTTGGTTGTGGTAAATACACGACAAAATGGTATCAGTTATTCTTGAATCAAGAACAACACCCTTATTGGCCATCAAATGCAGCAAATTTATGATTTCTTTCTCTTCACCTTTTGAACCAAAACCTTTGAGTAATGAATCACATGCATAAACATATGGCATAAAGCCAGAGGCAATCATGCTATCAAAGGCACTTTTTGCCTCATCCAACAGTCCAAGTTTTGACAACCTGTTTATCATACCGTTATAGGTATTAGCATCAGGGTTCACGCCCATCTGAATCATTTCTTTTAATAATTCTTTCGCAGATTCGATAGCCCCTGCTTTCAGGGTACCATCAATCATTATGTTGAAAGAAATGACATCTGGTCCACAGTTTGAACTCTTCAATTGTTCAAACAATTGCCTTGCTTGCTCTATGCTGCTCTCATTGCACAAGGATGCCATCAGCGTATTATAATCAACCAACTTTGGGTCGTGTCCAGAAACTCTCATTCTAATAAAAAATCCTTTTGCAAAATTAAGCATGCGCAATTTACAAAATCCACCAATGAATGCACTATAAGTGTTTGAGTTGGAAGTGAATCCCGATTCATGGAGATGTTTCCACATTTTCATAGCCTGGTCAATTGTCCCCGCCTTAAGACATTCCCCAATCAAAATATTAAAAGTGAACAGATTACCTGGGATACCCCTTAAGTTCATCGTATCATAAAGCACAATGGCTTCATCAAGACGGCCTTCCTTGCATAGCCCTTGAATTATAGAGGTAAATGTTATACTGTCTGGCTTCAGGTCACTCCCATCCTTCGACAAAGAACCCATGAGTTCTATTACATCATCAACCTTCTTATGATTGTGAAGCTGGCTGAGCAAAGTTTTGTAAGAAATCACATCTTGTTCTTTACCCTTATCCATCATTATTTCCAAAAGTTTAAGAGCATCACCCAGGTAACCTTCCTTGCACAGTCCGTCAATTATGACGCTATATGTTACAGTTGTAGGTTCTACATGTTGTTCTAGCATCAAATAAAACAAATCCAAAGCTTTTCTGGTTCTCCCATCTTTACATAACCCATCAATCAAACCCGTATAAGTACAACAATCAGGGAGAAACCTCTATTTGTCATAACATGCAACATAGCAGAGGCTTCATTCCACTGCCCCAGCTTGCATAAGCAATTAATTAAACAACTAAATATGAACCTGTTCGGTAAAATATCTTTTTCCAACATCTCGTCAAACAACGCTTTCGCGCTATCAAAACAATCTTTATTTCAAAAGCCACCTATAAGTGCACTGTAAGCAACAACATCTACCTCCAATCCCTTACTCTTCATTTCCTCAAATAAACTGAATGCCTTCTCCACCCTTCCATCCCTACAAAGACCATCCATTAACGTTTTGTAAGTTATTGAATTGGGATCACAACTCCCATCCTTCATCTCTATCAACAACTTTACAGCATCATCAAATTGCTTCTCTTTACAAAGTCCACTTACAAGAGTGTTATAACTAACAACATCTGGAAAAACATAATTCCCTTTCATTTTAGTAAACAAATCAATGGCCCTAAGAACGTCACCATTTTTACACAGACCCTTTAATATCAGATTCATAATATATACACTAACCGTAAAACCGCGCTTCAATAACAACCCCAAGACCCCAAATGCCAATTGGGGCTTATAACTATGCACAAAGCAATCAACCAAACCACTCAAAGACCTAAAACTGGGCAAAATACCAACGCGGGTCATTTTCAAATAGACTGAGAAGACGAGTTCATGCTTTTTCAACTTTACCAGGAATTCCATGAGTGTATTACATGCCCACGCAGAAGGCAAGCAGCTAGAATTGATTGCTCGGTCGAATACAGTGACTGCCTCCACAAAGTTAGAATCAGGCGGTTCACAAAGCGATTTTAATCTGGCATCTACATTAGGAAGCGAAAAGATTGATGAAAGGGAAGAGTAGAGCTCGAAGCGAAGACAACGAATGCCTAAAGGGAAACAGTTCGTGGGATCCACCAAGTTCTTCATCGTTAAAATCTTGACGTTCGATCCGGAACTCGAATTCCTGCACAAACAGGGAACAGCTAAGATGGAAAAGTTAACGGTGAAAAGGAGATTATCGTTTTACATTTTATTATAAACTTTTATAGTCGATTTTTTTCTATTTAAAATAGAATAAAATGTAGTATAAAATTTTATTTTTACTGTTTAAGATAAAATGAAATGTAATATAAAATTTTTCTTTTTTATTTGATTTCATTTTATTCTATTTTATTATTAATTTTCTTCTCAAATGATTGAATAATATTATTATTCTATTATATTATATTAATAAATTTCTAATCAAATATGACCTTAATCACGCCAGAGAACGTGAGGACATGTGTATGTTTCACGTGATTGCAACATCGACAAGTAAATTAATCAAAGACGTTGCCTTCTTTGAATAGGAGCAACGAACTATTAATATTAATTTGTTAAGATAAGAAAGTTTTAAAGTTTCCTTATTGGCTCACTTTTGACATCAGTTTTATATCAACCAAAATTTCAACTTTAGCATTTCAGAATAAACAATTATAGCTTTAACATTAAAAAAATGTTAAATTTTGATCTCACTCTAATAGAAAATTTAAATCTCTCTATTAAGTGTCAAATGACTTGACATTTTAAAAATATTTTTTTATTAATTTTTGTGGGCTTCCTGTCTGATGTTGACAAGGTAGAACCCACTTTTTAAAATATATATTAAAACTTAATATATTTATAAGTCTACCTCTCTTACCCTTTCTTCTTCTTCTTCTTCGTCTTCTTCTTCTCCAATAGCTTCTTCGACTTCTTGTTGGTTTTTTTTTTCTAATTTCTACTAGTCTTCCTTTTTTTTTCATACGCAACATAGTTATTTTCTTTATCTCTTCTTTATTATTAGGCTAGTTAGTCTGTAATTATTCATATAAGATGAGCACACTTGCATAGGCATGTAAAGCCCTTTTATTTATGTGTTGATTGACTTCTACTTATGTTTGTCATTGATTTTTCTCAATCACAATTTTTTATTATCACATCAAATGGACAAGCTTTCTTTTCTTTTGTTGTTTTGTGTTACGATACCTATACACATTCATATATGTATATGATACTAAATGAAAGACTTGTAAAGTTATTATGAGTGTTCTCTAGAGATTCAAGTTAAAGATTCAATATTATGGTACTTGAGGCTTGCAATCTAGTTGATCAAAATGTACCATGTAGCTTGAATAATTGCCAATGATATGCAAAAACTAACAACTACACTTGGTTTCTCTAGAGATTCAAGTTAAAGATTCAATATTATGGTACTTGAGGCTTGCAATCTAGTTGATCAAAATGTACCATGTAGCTTGAATAATTGCCAATGATATGCAAAAACTAACAACTACACTTGGAATCATTACTCACAATGGATGAAAAGGCATATGTCTTGAACAATGATCTCTGCCTCTTAAGTTATTCGTACAAGAAATATTTGGCTCAATTTGATGGCACAACTTTGATTCCCTAAACTTGTTAAAAAGCATGTACATAGTTGTAGCATGCTTAGTGTGCAAATTCATAACTCATTTGGAATACAAAAGGTGGCTTAATTCTTAAACGAAATAGTTCGACAACATTTTTTGTTGAGTTGTTTAAAATGTTATAAGCTATTATTCTGTAGTATTGGTGCTATTAAACATTTTCATCCATACTTTCTATTTAGAGTTGTTTCATCATTGGGGACTACGATCTCTTTATTTTGCTACTGTAGTTATGTAGACAACATTTATCCATGCAATGATACACACTCATATGCACCATGTACTTATCTAAAGCTATATGAAGGAAGATAAGGTTTGATGTGCTAATATACGGGTCTTTTAGTGGTTCTTTTATCAATCCCCCCAAAACAATTGTGTTTGAGATGCAGGTAGAACCTGCACCATGATACCTTTATATGGCAATTGAAGCTAACAAATCTTAAGATCACATTTCTGTTATGACTTAGCTAAAAATGTTAGTAAAATCTCATGTTAGTGCCTGCTATGATCTATTCTTCTTCAAATATGAAACCAAGATTCGCTCCATGTGATTCTCTATTGTCAAAAATGTCTATTTTAAATGAGCAACAAACTTGTAAACCAGATAAATAAAGGAACCTTAGTTGCGTGTATGTATGAGAAAGAGAAAGAAGAAGAAGGGGGTCGGAGAGGGAGACTTATAAATAAATTAAATAAAAAAGTGGATCCTACACTTATAAATAAATTAAGATTTTAATATACTTTTTAAAAAAGTGGTTCATAAGTAATGACATAGCAAGGGGCTCACAAAAACAAGAAAAAATATTTTAAACTTAATAAAGGGGTTCAAAATTTCCATTAGGATGTGATCAAAATTTAACAATTTTTAAATGATAGAGTTATAATTCTTCACCTTGGAATGTTATGATTAAAATTGTCAATTGGTGTACAATTTTGGATTAAAAGTGAACCTTTTGCCTTTCCTTACCACTATAGAAACATATTAATCCATGACAACTTGTAACTGTTTATTATCCATCCATAATTGGCCCTTATTCACCAATATTTTAGAAAATTGATTTCAACATATGCAAACTCACATTTCTTTTCCTTTAATAATAGTTTGTGTTGCTTTGATCACTCAAATACTTATCCTGAATGTTATGAATGCTCTGTCACTTTAGTGTTATAATAATATTATCATCCAAATAGACTATGTTAAATTTGTCAAAAAATTGTAAAGCACATCATTCGTGAGATTTTAGAAAGAAGTAAAGGCATGGAAATACTAATAATTCATATGGTCATACCAAAATTTTCATATTATGCTTTACTTGTTCCTTTTGGAAAAATACACTTGCTAATATCTATTATATAAATCCAGTCTAGTGAACATCATAATATTATTTTTTATGGTTACTTTATTTAAATCTTGATAGTTAGTACACATATACAAACCTTTATCTTACTTATTTTGGAAAAGGACAAGAGCATCATAAAGAGGTTTGAATGGTTAGATGAATCATGTTTCTAGCAATTTTCCAAGTTCATTTTATAATTTCGCCAGCTTGAGGGGGGATATATAATAGCACTAGCACTATCAATAGTACTTGAAATAAGATTAATTTTTTTACTTAATTTATCGATAAAGAGAAATGAGTCTTCGAAAATATTTTGGCACTACATCCTTAATTTTAATTAGAACCTTCTTAATGAATCTAAAACTTTCACCATATTATTTTCAACAATCTCCCACGTAGCCTAAAGTAAGTTTTATGGCCTTTCTTAATTACCTTCTCAATACAAATTAAAACACATGCATTACCTTGGTTGACTTATATGTTTTATCGTTAGACCTACAATAATTAACAAAATAATATTTTTGTTGTGTATTATTGTCAGACCTCTTTGATGCAGATATAGCACCACCTTTTCACTTTTAGAAAAATGATCCCGAGAATTAGATTAAAGTTATTTAAAAGTATCACCATTAGTTGAACTTTCCATACCAATCTTTAACTCCAAGAAGAGCATTGTTGGTAACGCCTAATTGTACTTTTGTCTTATGAGTATTCATCTTCATTATAATTTTTCTCAACTTCAACCCTATTGTCTACACCAGTTGATTAACCATGAAACAATAAGTGGCACTCATATCCAAAATAATTGTAACTCCCTTTTCCATTAACATATAATCTCATATACATTAACCAATCAAATGAATAAGGTAAGGAAATCTGGTGAATAACTTCTTTTAAAGAATAATTTTCCTTATCCATCTGCTATCAAATCTTTTAGCTTCTCCTTTTTAAGAAAACTTAGGGTAAAATGAGGTTATTGAACATGAAGCACCTTTGGTTATTTTTTGAAACTTTCTCACCTTATATAGGGCATTCTCATTGTTTGGACTCATATTTGGATCATACTCTTTTTAACCAAATCCATATTCCTTTTGTTTATACAACACTCACATATTAGCCAAGACAATATAGTGAATTTCAATTCCTAAAGGATATTTTTTTTGTCCAACGTCTGTAAGGTTTTGATCATGCATCTCATACATAATATATATCAAATATATGCAACGAAAAAAAAAACAAAACCTCAAAAAATAGATTTACTCATGTATATAGATATAGAAAACAAAAGAATGAAATGTATATACCTTTTTGACAATCTCCTTCGTTGTTTAATTTTCTTCTTGTTGGGTTGTTGTAAACCACAACGATCAATGTAGATCGTCTTTAATGAAAGTCCACACAAAGATAGAAGGATGAAACGTCTCTAGGAGATAGCTAGAATTCTTTCTTTGTACTAGTAAAGAAAAGAACTCTTGTGAGAGTTAGAGAGAAAAGAGTGTGTGTATGTAAGAAAGAACATTTCTTTCACTTGTATCTTACATAAGATGCAAGAAAATCATCTCTATTTTTTTACACCATTTGGCCTTCCACAACCCCCTTCACTAATGGAGAGTTATGAGAAGTTAATGGTCTTGAATAGCATGCATTAATGGAAGTTATGAGAAGTTAATGACCATGAATAACATATATTAGTTGAAGTTTGGAAAGTTAATGGCCAAATTGGCAGCTAACAACACTTGTTTCTAATCCATTCCTCGCAATGTTTTCAACCACGATCATATCGCAATACAACCTCGAAATACTCTCATATCTTGAAACACCATTCAAGACCATTTTACTCATCCTTTGGATCTCCTATATGCGTGACCCATTAGGTTCCCGGTTATGTTAGCCACTTGAATTAACACTTAATTCAAGTAAGTTAAGAATGATTTCTAGCAACACGCCATGACCTCCAATTGACCGAAAAGTTAGTGATTTGACTACGAACCCTTTCATATGCAATGTTGCCATGCAATTTGTCCTTTCACTATCTATATCCCACATAGTTTAGAGTATGGTCAAAGTGTCAATTCCTATTAAACTAACTACATCACATCTAGTCTAAGTGATATTAGATCTTGTCATGAGGATGTTCTCTATGTATCATTGAAGACTCTCTTCATGACACATATCTGCTCTGGCAATAGACTCCAGATAAAAGGCCGTGGGTATCATCTCATTCTATTAGGAGTGGTGAATTCTTTATTGGCTACTCAATTACCTTCAAATACCTCAAGTTTTACTAAATCACCACCCTATGAGTAACCCCTGAAAGGCACCAAGGAATGGAGTCAAAGCACATGATCAGTATCTGAGATATCTTTGAGCACCTTAAGTCAAAGGATATTTGCAGCATTGCTATGATAAGATTATCATTAACACTAGAATAGAAAATCCATATGATTGTCTCATAATAGGTCAATCTAATGTACTTACTACCCTTAGTAAGCATCTACATGTTAACTTTAAACAACTCATGTTTACAACTTATGAGATCTACTACTTAATCTAATCAAAGAGAATAACATGTGCTAGTCTATCTGGATTAATGATATCCCATCTCATTAATCTTATGACTAGGAAAAGTTTAGATAATAACATAATTACACATGGTAGGAATCTCATTATCATGATCTCATCATGATTTCCTCTGTGCTATGTTTTGTATCAATGACTTCATTAAATTAATTTAAGATCAACATCAAATCCATAAATGTATGACCATCAAAATAATGAAAAATGTCTTTATTAATCATAAAATGATTTGTACAATAAGTGTTAAAGGTGATTGCCTTTAGATCACTTCTTTAACAACTTCCTCTTTTTCTTAAGCGAACTTCAATAAAATGAGGCCATTGAACATGAAGCACGTTTGGTTCTTTTTTAAAGCTTTCTCACCCTATATTGGCTATTGTTGTTGCTTGGACTCTCCTTTGTGATCGTACTCCTTCCAATTAGCTCCATATTCCTTCTTTTTCTTCTTCTCTCCATTATTTTGATAATTTCATAATTTAGAATTTTTAGGAAAGGATGAAGAGGATCCAGTTTCCTTAGGCATATAAAAAAATACCAAAGTGCCAGTAGCATCAGTAGCTTCCATGACATCTTTCACATTTTTTCATAATAACTTTATTTGTGCATAACTTTTGTAAATTAAATATGAAGTTTGATAGTTTGTCATCATTGAACATATTTTTTTATTATCATTGTAAATAGACTAAAATCTTTGGTATATTTTCTCATTAAAAGATCTTGCTTCAACTACTTTAAGTCATCTTTAACAAGTTAAAAAGTATTGTTTATAAGGAATTGACCTTTTAACTCCCTTTTCATTTTCTCATATGTATTGAAGGGAGTAAAGCCAACACTAATCTCAATAGAATTGCTCCTTTTTCATCATAATATGACATCACCATCAAGGTCAGTATAAACTTTGTTTTTGTTTCCAAAACTTTGGAATGATAAAGTGTTATTCTATATCCCGTAAGAAGTTCTCAAACTCCTTGGCATTATAATGCTCTGAAACCTTTTAGCTTATAAATGTTTAGCGAAGTGCTTTTAGCTTTCTATTGTCATTTATAATAGATAACCTTATTAAAGACTATGATCTCAAAATTAGCTTCCTCTTAGTTCTTCATTAAATCTACCATCTAATTTTTTAATATTTGGATTTGTTTTTATAAATTCTTAGTTCTTTTTTTCTTAAGCTCAAATCAAGATGGCTAAAAGGCAACTTACTCTTGAAACATGAAATTTAGTATGATGTTTGATACACTCACACTTTCAAGTTCTTGCTCCCTGCTATTAGATACTGACAATGAATTTAATTCTAATTATTGTGTCAACTTTTTTAAGACTTCAATCCATACCAAAGTTACAAAAAATTCCTTATAAGATAGTTGAGTTTTACATATGGAACTCATCCATATCAAATCTATTGTATTTAAAGTGTTTTAAACAAAAGATTAAGGAAATAGTGTGTTTGCTTTAGCAATAAGAACAGGCAACTAAAAACAAAGAGCACACAATATAAATAAAATTTTTAACTTTTATTAACTCTTATTCACTAGTTTTACACTATACTATAAGTATATGAGTCATATATTATAGTACAACTGATATCGGTCCCACAAGGATTAAATATAGTCACCTAATAATTTGAATTACACTTTGTCAAAGGTAATAAAAGATTGATTAATTGAAATTTTAAGTAAACCAACAAAATTTGATGATTGAACAAGTAAAAGATAACAATGAAACTAAAGTTACTCAATGATGGAAACTTATGGATTATTTTATCCTTATTTTTTCTTCCCTTCACCTTATGAATCCAACTATGCTCAATCTTAGATATGCAATGGTTTTGATTATCCTATCTTGAGATCTAATCATGTAATCCTAATTGAAATAGATAAAAGTTGAGTAACAATATCTCGATTTCTAAAAACTACACCTAGTTACTTAATTGAAGTTGAAGCTGTCCTAAGGATAATTCACTTAAAATTAAGATCTCTCTTCAACTGCTTATTTACATGATATTTGTAAGTCTATTGAGGTACTAACTCTCCTTATGCAACTTATCATAAATATCATGATTCAATCTCTTAATTCAAATCAAGTATGAGCATAAAAAATCACAAAGTAGTAATAAATTGTGTTAAAAAAGGTAAAAGTTACACAAAACAATTCAAGAATAAAACCCTAATATAGATTTAACACTTTATAATCATTTTCAAAACAAAATATTCATATTTGGCATACAAGGCAAAGAAGTAAAAGAAGAGAAGAGAATGAAATTAACTTAAAGCCTTAATCTAGAAAGTCTATAAAGTTGGAGTTGATCTTGAAGTTTTTACTTTTGATCTTCTTTTTCTGATGTGTAACCTCTTTTTTGGTGTTTTTCTCCCTTTTTTGTTATCTATACCAACTCTAAAATCATTCTTTTCTTTTATGGCCTTTATAATATCCTTTTATAGCAAAAAAAGGCTTTATAGAATATATACAATCACTTACACAATCGTGTAGGTGATAATGTATGTCAAAATCTCCTTTGAACCACGACTTGACATAGTTGTAGAAGCTTACATGAACATGTACATGATCGTGTGTGTGTCAACATACAAGAATATAAACAACATCTTTGAAGCTCTGCACATTTACAGTGACTTACGCAGTCCCTATAAAAGACCGTGTATCTCTAAAATTGCTTTAATTTTTCCATTTTATGCCTTGATTTTAAATTTCACCTAAAAACACAATTAAATCAAAATAAATATTAAAAATACCATAAAACTCTCAAATAATAAACAAAACACTATAAATATGGTTATATAAATATAATCAATTAATCGTTTATTAACGCCACAATAGTTATAAAGGAATAATGGATTCAACCATCTAATGATTGAAAAATCTTTCTCAAATAAATTATTTAAAGGTAATACAAGACTTTAGACTCTAACTTTCACAACTTAATAAATAAAGAAGTACTAAGTCTACTAACTCAGTTGGTGGTTAGAACCTTCAATCATATAAGCCATTTCTTTCATAAGTGGTTGACATACTAAACCATTATTTATATGAATAAAACATATTTCAAAGACGTTTTTCACATATATCTTTCTTCTTTATTTTAAGGTACTACCTGACCATGCTATCAGATATCTTTATTTAAAGATGATGGTGCATCTTTGATCATTTTGTTGTTTCATTCTAAGCATGCTTGTGGACAATCTAATATATCCATCATTGAGTTGATCAACACCTTGATCCATCATTATGAATCAAAACTTGATCTCACTTAGTTTTATTGCCTTATTTACTTAGACATACTTTCTTTATACAAATATCACACAAATGGATGGTAAGGCTCATTATTGATATATATATATAATATGCATTAAGGATTAATAGTGACTTTTCATGTTACTACTTTACTTAAGTGAAAAGTATAAACTAATTTATTTCTATAGAAAAATATTCCTCTTTCATGATTGTTACTTTTGTAAGATATGATTTTCATATTAATTCATGAAAACAACCTTTATGCATAAAAAAACATTTAACCAAAATTTGAATAACAAATAGCAGCTTTATACAAAATTTTTTAACGACAATAACAAAGAAAATTATAAGACATGTCTGTTTGAAATGGGCAAATTAAAGGTGGGGGACCTTTAAATGCCTCCTAGGTTTAAATGATTGAGGATGCGTTCCACTATTTTTTTTAGAGAAGGGTAATAAATTAAATCATTAAAGGCAGAAGTAAAATATAAACATTATACAAAGAGCACTTCCTGAGTCTATAATGAATATGATCTAAAACAAAATTCCCATTACAACCTTATACAACTTAGAACCATACTTGGCTTATACATTCCATATTCTTTTGCAGTAATCTAGATCTTGGAATTTGAAATGTGTAGGCTGATGAAGTTTTGAATCTGTTGAAGAGTTCTACTGTTGAACTGATGTGAAGATTGAGCTTTATCTTGGAAAATATGAGAATACATTTCTTCCCAGAGAGCTTTAACTAAAAAGTCCATAGACAAGTTGAAACACCAATTGATAGTGTTGTTAGGATGAACAATAGTAGTACAACACCTTATAATGGAATTCCAATCAGTTGGAGCCTATTGAATGTAACATTTTTGTAGATACGATTTCCATGTATGAGAGGAAAATTGACGATGAAAAATAGATGATTGTTGCTTCTTCATCACTCATACATAAAGGGCATTTGTTTGGGATATTGAGAAACCTCAACTTATCCAGAGTTTTTAATTTGTCTTTTATAGTTAGACATAACTTGAATAACACTTGAGGATTGTGTCATACCAGCTGAGTTTAGGATATGTAATTGGAATCTCGTTTAAAAAAATTCCTATAAGACCTGTTTGTGGAAATCCTATTATTGGTGTATTTCTAAATGATTATATCCTCTTCTTCATTCAAATGAGTTCCAATATTTTTAATGATGGTAGAGTTTAGAATAAAGGAGAGACTAAAAAGCTTTTATCAACTTAAGCCTTTTTAATAGTTCAATTCAACCTGATGACTAGCTTGAAAATTTCCATCTCTTATAAGCAATGTAGAGGACCACACGATAACCAATTGTCAAACCATAATTTAGATGAATTACCATCTCCAATAAGGTAAATAGACTCCTATTTTGAGCTTCTATTTTTTAGTATTGCTTTCAGAGAAGAAGCCACAGTTGTGTTGATTTCAAAATCTCATATGCCACTATTTTTTATATGATCTTCATACACCCATTTATACTATAGAGCCTGCTTGTTTGTCACGAGTCTCTATATTTTTTTCGTTAACATAATAGTGTTCATTAGTCTGAGAGATATTGTTCCAATCTCTCTATTTTTCTTAGGCATATGCACTTTTTACCATTGCATCTTGGCCTTGTTAAACTCCAAATTATTTCCACTCCAGAGAAATTTGCTACAAATCATCTTCATCATCTTAATGATCTTCTTAGGAAAGGGGACATGGGTCCTTAGGCATAAAAATATATAACAAAGAATCAGTAGCACTAGTAGCTTTAATGACATCTTTCACATTTTATCATTATAACTGTATTTGCACCAACATTTATAAATTAAATATGAAGGTTGATAGTTTGTCATCAACGAACATATTTTTTAATATCATTCTTAATAGGCCAAAATGTTTGGAATATTTTCTCACTAAATGATCTTGCTTCAACTGTTTATGTCATCTTTAATAAGTCATAAAGTGTTGTTTATAAGGAGTTCCTTTTAACTATCTTTTCATTTGTTCATATATATTGGTAAGAGAAAATCAACATTGATTTCAATGGAATTACTCCTTTTTCATCAAAATTTGGCATCACCATTAAGGCATAACGTAATAAAAAAAAATTCTTCCAAAAATTTGGAGTAATAAAGTATTGTTCCATATCTCATAAGGAGTTCTCAAACTCCTTGGCATTATGAATGCTCTAAAAACTTTTCACTCATGCACCTTTAATGAAGTGCTTTTAGCTTATTATTGTTATTTATAATAAATAACCTTCTTAAAATTATAATCTAAAAGTTAGCTTTCTCCTAAATCTTCATCAAATTAGTTACCTAATTTTTTAATGGTTATATTTTGTTTTATAAATTCTTAAATCTATTTTTTCCTTAAAAGGTCAAACCATGATGGGTAAAAGGCAACTTACTCTTAACAAATGAAATTTGGTATGATAAGTTATTTCACTCGAGACACTCACACTCACAAGTTCTTGGTTCCCACTATTGGATACCAATAATGACTTTAATTCTAACTATTATGTAAACTTTCTTCAAACATCGATCCATACCAAAGTTACAAAAAATTCCTTATAAGACAATTGAGTTTTATGCATATAGCTCATCTTTATAAAATCCCTCATATTTAAAGTGTTTCATACAAAAGATTAAGGAAATAGTTTGTTTGCTTTAGCAATAAGAATAGGAAACAAAAAACAAAGAAAGCCCGTAATATACATGAAAATTTCAACATTTATTAACTCTTATTTACTAGTTTTATGCTATACCATAAGTATACGAGTCTTATATTGTAGTATAACTGATATCGTTCCCACAAGGATTGAATATAGTCACCTAATAATTAAATTAAACTTTGTCTAAGGTAACAAAAGATTTATTAACTGAAAATTAAAGTAAATTAACAAAATTTGATGATTGAACAAGCAAAAGATAACAATGAAACTGAAGTTACTCAATGACGGAAACTAAGGAATTATTTTTAGCCTTGTTTTGTCTTCCCTTCACCTTGTGAATTCAAATATGCTTGATCCTGGATATCCAAATATTTGATTACCCTATCTAATCATGTAATCCTAATTGAAATAGATAGAAGATAAATTACAATATCTCAATTTCTAAAAACTACTCATAACTACTTAATTGAATTTGAAGCAATCCTAAGGATAATTAACTCACAATTAAGATCTCTCTTCGATTTCTTATTAACCTGATATTTGTAAGTCGATTAAGTTATCAACTCTCCTTGTGCAACTTATCATAAATATCTTGATTCAATCTCTCAATTCAAATCAAGTATGGGCATAACAAATATCACAAAGTAGTAATATATTTAATTTAACAAGGTAAAAGTTATACAAAACAATTAAAGAATAAAAACCCTAATATAGATTTAGCAATCCATCATGTTCAAAACATAACTATTCATGTTTTTTTATACAAGGCAATGAAATAGAAGAAAAGAAGAGAATGAAATCTGCTTAAAGCCTTGCTCTAGAAAATCTAGAAAGATGGAGCTAATATTGATGTTTCTACTTTAGATCTTCTTTTTTGTGATATGTAACATCTTTTTAGTGTTTTTATCCTTTTTTTGGTGTCTATACTGACTCTGAAATCTGTCTCCTCTTTTATACCCTTTATAATATCCTTTTATGAAAAAAAAACTAGGTTTTTTAAAATATACACGATCATATAAGTGACCGTGTATATCAAAATCTCCTTTGAATCGCAACTTCACAAAGTTATAGAAGCTTACATGGACATATACATGATCGTGTATGACAACGAAGCATAAACAACAATTTCAAAGCTCCATACATTTACATTGACTTATAAGATCCCTATACATAATTGTTTATGTCCAAAGTTGCTTCAATTATTCCATTTTATGCCTCGAATTTACCATAATTCTAGTCCTCTTAGTCTATGAAGGTAATTTTCTTCTAAAAGCACATTTGAATCAAAATAAGTACTATAAATACTATAAAACTCTCAAATAATGAATAAAATACACGAAATATGGGTATATAAATATAGTCAATTATTCATTTATTAACTATCATAACAGTTATAAAGAAATAATGTAACACCTCAATCCCGCCCGACATATGTGTGTAGACCATACGGTCACACATGCACATGCCCGACATAATTGGAGTGTTAACTATTTCACCTTCACTATATAGCGTGGCATCATAAATAAAATCACAAATAACACTTTTTCTAAAATCCAAAATTTTCCTTATTTTATTTCATAAACCATCATTTACAATGTAGCATATCCATTATGCACATTTGTATCCTATAAGCATTTACAGCTTAGTCTACAAAATATACTACATACATGAGGAATTAAAAAAAGTTAAAAACAAAGATTAGTTCCTCAGTCCCAGTTGACCGATCTTTGAGCCATGTGTTTACTTCAAAAGTTGTACAAAAATGTTTCTAATGCAGTCTAAAAAGCTAAGTCGTTGCTCTCTCGAACTTGAAATTATCAACGTTGCAATTTTAGAGAGTTTTGCGAACTCAGTAGAGTAACCATCCTCGAAGATTCACTCTTGTCAAGCCACTTAACAATTGATAATCATGTTACCACGTAATTCACATCAACTTTACTATCATCAAGCAATCTCATAAAACACTTTTACACAATGGTCACATTTCAATCACACAATCCATTCAATTCATCATTTCAAAAAATTTTTGTTGAAAACACTCATCCATAAATTCTTACATCATCATGCAAGAAAAAGTTTCAAAATATTTCAATCATTTACTTAATTCGTATCATGTGTGAATGCAATATTTATAAAACTCACATTCTTTTTGACATTGTTGTGACTGAGTGCCTTTTTCACTACCTCATATCCGTTATAGATACCAGGCTCTTTAATACTGTCCTTTATCTATTGGGGATGCAGGGCTCCTTGTACAAATTGATCCTTAGGCTCTTTCCACATATGTCTGAGCTTTAAGCTCTTTTTTGCTAGCGACATTAGTCACAACTGCCTTTATATTTCATGGGTTGGAGTGAAATGCATTCCTCAAATTCAAGTATCACATTTAGTCTGATACAATCACATTCACTTTTTTAGTCACAGTAATCATTTGACTAGGTCCAACATTCAACATTGAAGTTAAGAATTACTTAATCGAACTCATTCACATTCAAGTAGCACTTCCAATGATTTTTACATGTATCAAAACGCCTCAGACAAGTATAGTCTAGAATTTAATACACATTTATCATATATCAAATTCAATTCAGTAATAAAAAAAGCAAACTAAAGTGAGACCATCTTAGGTTACTCAAAATTGCTCCCTTTTGCTTATTGCCTTGAAGTCCCAGTAATATCTAGAAATGGTTGCTCCATGTGTACTTCTATATGCATTCATACACATTTCATATTACTACAATGCTCATTTAATTGAATAAATACATCTAAAAATGTATCATGTATTATGCATGTTCAATGACAAAGTCCCAGGTATATTTTTCTAATCATCTGATGCAAACATCCATTTTACTCCAAATGTTCTAGAATTCACACACTCATTAACCATTCCAGCTTTTTCCTCAAATAAGACTTTCAGGTCTACTTTGCATGATCACTAAGATGAAGAAAATGGAGAATTCATATAATACTTTCTTTTAAAAAATTGTTCCCCTATATCTTAAATGTCTAATAACACCAAGATCATACAATTTGATTCAGTATATTGAAAGTTATTCTCAAAACATTTTAGATTGTTCTTAAACTAAAACAGAACTCTTAACTTAACTTTAGATCAGATTTTGAAAATTCTTAGAGACATAATTACAATTCAATTTCTTCAAGAAGGTTGTATTCATATGTCTATAGTTTAATTTGAATTAAGAATCAACTTATTTGGAGACCTACAGATCAAGATATAATCACAATACTGAAGCATGTTTAGTAAAAGTTCTCTAGTTCATAACATTCCAACACATTTCCTCATTTTCATCCTAAATCCATTGATCCAATCTTTCCCGAATGAATTCAAATGGCTTAAAATTTTCAATGGAGAGGAAGCAAAATATATTAGGAATCTATTGGTTCAATTTTCAATTCATTTGGAGGTTGGATGAAAAAGTTACAATCAAAAGACTTAAAGCTGTTCTAGTTTCAATAAATCTTCAGTGCACAATTGTGCACTCCAATATTTTCCAGATTTTACATCACTTCTTCTCTTCTTCTTCCCTCTTCTATTACTTAATCCACAATCTCTCTACACCTTTTCTAACTTATATTCTCTACATTTCTACTCCCATTCCAAGTCATCTTACTCTAAATACAACTTAAAATTCAAAATTCAATATAAACATAAAAAACAAAACTCATATACGGACTGCTCACCATTTTCTGCACTTGTTTCATTTTCTACACTTTTCATTTTTTACTGCCCTCTTTCATCATTAATTTCACTCCAAAAACACATAACCTAATTCTAGTTTCTCTAGTTGTGCACTTCTCACATTCACATTAAACTCAGATTCTCACACTTCAATGCACACTTTCTGCTCATTTCAACTTTACTAAATTCTCAGCTAACTCATTCTTAACATCACCGAAGCTATCCTTCTTACACACCTCTTGCATGAATTCATTTTCAATCATTCAAATATCATCACAATCATTTATATTATCCATAAAAACTTAAAACACAACTTATTTTTTTCACAAAAATTCCCAGTAGTAAGAGTGAAGAGTAGGGTTTCGGTGGATAGGGAAAGAAAACAACAAGAATAGACAGAAACAAACACTAGCTAGGTTGAAATATTTGCTTGAAAAGGATAACACTGATGTAAAAGTCAAAACTAGTATTTCAACGATGAAGGTTCAGTAGCTTTCGGTGAAGACCAAGCAATCCGAAAAACAAAAAATGAGCTACAGTAATTTGCCCTCCAATACACGTACTTATGTGTGTTAATATCACATTGACACATGGCTTCAATGCATGTATTTGTCATCCATATAAGGCTGATACATGTCATAATGTCATTTATCTATTTTTTCTAGTCCAAAATACCCCAAAGTTTTAAATTTTTCCTAAAATTCACCAAAAAATTTCAAAATAATAAGTATTAACACCAAATCAATTTTTAACACATTTAAACCACAATTCTCAATATAATCACATTTATAAATCAATTATACTAAAAATGTCAATAAATACATGTACACTTATTTTAATATATCAAAAATAAATTTTCACGTGTATGTGAATACTCAGTTATGCATGAGCATGCAATGCACTTCTAATTTCTTAATGTCCATCTAGCCCCTAACATGAGATGTTACAATTCTTCCTTCCTTAAGAAATTTCATCCCCGAAATTATTACCTGATTGATGAAACAGATGGGGATATTTCTTTTTCATATGCTCCTTAGTTTCCCACATTGCTTCTTTACTCGAGTGATTTTCCCACAGGACTTTCACCATTGAAATTTTCCGATGCTATTCGTCTTACACAACTCATGCACGAATTCATTTTCAATCATTCAATCATCATCACACTCATTTACATTATCCATAAAAACTTAAAACACAAATTACTTGTTTCAGAAAAATTCCCAGCAGTGAGAGTGAAAAGCGGGGTTTTGGTGGATGGGGAAAGAAAACAACAAGAATCGGCAGAAACAAATACTAGCTAGGTTGAAATATTTGCATGCAAAGGATAACACTAATGTAAGACTCAAAACTAGTATTTCGGTGATGAGGGTTCAGTGGCTTTTGGTGAAGACTAAGCAATCTGTAAATAAACAATGAGCTACAGTAATTTGTCTTCCAACATATGTACTTACGTGTATTAATATCACGTTGACACATGGCTCCAATGCATGTAGGCCATTTGTCATCCATATAAGGCTGATACATGTCATAATGTCATTTATCTATTTTTTCTAGTCCAAAATACCCCAAAGTTTTAGAAATTTCCTAAAATTCACCAAAAATTTTCAAAATAATAAGTATTAACACCAAATCAATTTTTAACACATTTAAACCACAATTCTCAATATAATCACATTTATAAATCAATTATACTAAAAAATGTCAATAAATACATGTACACTTATTTTAATATATCAAAAATAATTTTTCACGTGTATGTGAATACTCAGTTATGCATGAGCATGCAATGCACTTCTAATTTCTTAATGTCCATCTAGCCCCTAACATGAGATGTTACAATTCTTCCCTCCTTAAGAAATTTCGTCCCCGAAATTATTACCTGATTGATGAAACAGGTGGGGATATTTCTTTTTCATATGCTCCTTAGTTTCCCACATTGCTTCTTTACTCGAGTGATTTTGCCACAGGACTTTCACCATTGAAATTTTCCGATGCTATTCTTCTTACACAACTCATGCACAAATTCATTTTCAATCATTCAATCATCATCACACTCATTTACATTATCCAGAAAAATTAAAACACAACTTACTTGTTTCAGAAAAATTCCCAGCAGTGAGAGTGAAAAGCGGGGTTTTGGTGGATGGGGAAAGAAAACAACAAGAATAGGCAGAAACAAATACTAGCTAGGTTGAAATATTTGCATGCAAAGGATAACACTAATGTAAGACTCAAAACTAGTATTTCGGTGATGAGGGTTCAGTGGCTTTTGGTGAAGACTAAGCAATCTGTAAATAAACAATGAGCTACAGTAATTTGCCTTCCAACATACGTACTCACGTGTATTAATATCACGTTGACACATGGCTCCAATGCATGTAGGCCATTTGTCATCCATATAAGGCTGCTACATGTCACAATGTCATTTATTTATTTTGTATGTGGACCATTTGTTATCCATATAAGGCTGCTACATGTCACAATGTCATTCATTTATTTTTTTCTTGTCCAAAATAACCCAAAGTTTTAAAAATTTTCTAAAATTCATCGAAAATTTCAAAATAATAAGGATTAACACCAAATCATTTTTAACACATTTAAATCACAATTCTCAATGTAATCACATTTATAAATCAATTATACCTGAAAAATGTCAATGAATGCATGTAAAATTATTTCAATATATCAAAAATAAATTTTCACATATATGTGAATACTCAATTAAGCATGAGTGTGAAATGCACTTCTAATTTCTCAATGTTCTCTCATATTCACTATTTTGGGGTTCTAGCCCCAAACGTAGGATGTTACAAATAATGGATTCATCCCTCTCATGATTGAAACTTCTGGCTCAAATAAGTTATTTATAGGTAATACATGACTTTGGATTGTAAGTACACAACTTAATAGAAAAGGAAGTACTAAGTCTTCGAACTCAATAGGTGGTTAGAACCTTCGATCATTTATGTCATTTCTTTCATAGGTAGTTGACATTCTAAATGTAACATCTTGTTACCCATGTTAAGGCTATAATTGTGATTTATGAGAAAGTACGGAGCAATTAGGAAATATACATCATGCTTTAGTTAAATATGACATGCACATTTTTGCACAAGAATATGATTATACATACTTTCATTGACATTTTCTAGGTATAATTGATTTACAAATATGATTAAAATGTGAATTGTGAGTTATTTGCGTAAAAAAATTATTTTGAGACCATTAGTATTATATAGGAATTTTGGTGAATTTGAGGTGCATTTGGACTAGGACAAATGCTAAATGATAGGATAAATTGGTACATGAAAAATTTGGATGATTAAGTCTAAGTTTGAGTAACATTTGGCATAGTTAAATTGGTGAAAAATGGACTAGTAATTTCTCCTTTTTATATCAAAAGCAACGACCATCATCTTCTCATATCCATCTTTTGTCTTGTAGCCATTAAATGATTTTAATGACTAAGCATTACAATGGAAGCTTCCTCTCCTTCCACGTTAATGCATATATATATATATATATGCATTAACGTGGTCCAGTCACACTGAGGTCGGTCTACTGAATCTTACGGCCCCTGTATGGGAAAAACCCGAAAACCCTTTTTCAAGAATATCAATGTCGCGATCTCATCGGGACATATCTCGATCTCATCGGGATCCATTTAATCCGATTGCTCTCCATTTATTGGAACTCATCCAAAACTATTTTACAAATTCTCGAGACACTCTTATCGTGTGACCCATTAGGTTCCGGTTATGTTGGCCACTTAGATTAACAGTTAATCTAAGCAAGTCATGAGCGGTATCTAGCAACACATCATGACCCCCAATTGACCGGAAAGTAATTGGTTTGACGAATGAATATATATTCATCATGGACCATATCACGAACCTTTCCATAGCCAATTACCGTACAATTCGTCCTTTCACCATGCTATACCCCACTTGGTTATGAGTATGGGCAATGTGTCAACTCTCACTAGACTGACTATGTCAAATCTAGTCCAAGTGATTTCAGTTCTTGTCCTGGGACTCATTACTATATACTTAATATGTCAATGAAGACACTCTTCATGACATATGTACTCTGATCAGAGATTTCCAAGTAATGACCTTGACAAGAGGCCATGGGTATCATCTTCTGCTATCACAGAAGTGGTGAATCCTCTATTGGCTACTCAATTACCTTCGAATACCTCAAGCTGTACCCAAGCACCACCCTACAAGCGACCTCGGTGAGGCAATAAGGAATGGAGTCAAAGCACAGAATCAGCACCCAAGATATCCTTGAGTACCTCAAGTCTAAGGATACTTGCACTATTGCTATGATGAGATTATCACTGACATTAGAATAGGACATCCATGTGATGATCTCATAGCAGGTCAACCAATGTACTTACTACCTCTAGTAAGCATCCACATCTCAACCCTAAATATCTCATATGTACAGTTTCTGAGATCCACTGCTTGATCAAATCAAGGAGCTTGAGATGTGCTAGTCTTTTCGGATTACCGATGTCGAGTCTCAGTAATCCTATGACTAGGGGATAATTTAGATACTGACATAATTGCACATGATAGGAATCTCAATAGTATGATCACATCATAATTTCCTTCATGCTATGTCATATATCAAGGACTTCATTAATTTGCTTATAGATCAATATCCATTCATAAATAATAAACATCAAATTAATGAAATATGCCTTTCTTTATATATTTATAAAGAATGTACACAATTTTGTACAAAACGCGCTAAAGGCTATTGCCTTTAGGGCACTACTCTAACAATCTCCCACTTGACCTAAAGCCAATCGCCTTGATATCTAATACCATAGGCGAGTACATGAGAATCAAAACTCTTTTGTGACAATGGCTTTCTCAACGGATCAACAATATTCTGCTCTGTGGGAATTCTCTCTATCTACACATCACCTCGACCAATGATCTCCCTGATCAGGTGATATCTGCGGAGTACGTGTTTGGATCGTTGATGAGACCTTGGTTCCTTCGCCTGCGCAATAGCCTCATTGTTGTCACAATACAACTGTATGGGCCCATCACTGCTAGGAACCACACCAAGTTCAGTAATGAACTTCTTAATCCAAACTGCTTCCTTTGCTGCGTCTGAAGCGGCAATGTACTCTGCCTCGGTCGTTGAATCAGCAGGCGTATCTTGTTTGGAACTCTTCCAACTGATTGCCCCGCCATTCAGTGTGAATATGTAACCTGATTGGGATTTGGAATCATCCTTATCAGATTGGAAACTGGCATCTGTATACCCGCTCACCTGGAGATCTCCATCCCCATATATCAAGAAAACATCCTTAGTCCTTCGCAAGTACTTGAGGATATTCTTGACAGCCACCCAGTGACCCTCACCAGGATCCGATTGGTATCTGCTCGTAACACTTAGAGCATATGATACATCGGGTCTCGTACATAGCATTGCATACATGATAGATCCAACCGCAGATGCATACGGGATCATATTCATGCGCATCCTCTCATCTTGTGTCTTAGGACACATAGATTTCGAGAGTGTTATCCCATGAGTGATAGGAAGGTACCCTCTCTTGGATTGTTCCATGCTAAACCTCTTTAGCATCTTGTCTATGTACGTTGATTGTGAAAGACCAAGCAATCTTTTTGATCTATCTCTATAGATCCTTATCCCAAGGATATAAGTTGCTTCACCAAGGTCTTTCATGGAAAATTGTTTGGACAACCAAATCTTGACTAATTGTAGCATCGAGACATTGTTTCCTAGCAATAATATGTCATCTACATATAGCACAAGGAATACGATTGCAGTCCCACTAACCTTCTTATACACACAGTATTCATCCGGATTTTGTGAGAAACCAAACTCTTTGATTACCTCATCAAAACGGATGTTCCAACTCTTGGATGTTTGTTTCAATCCATAGATGGATTTCTGAAGCTTGCATACCTTTTCGCCATCATAGGAGGTGAAGCCCTCAGGTTGTGTCATATACACATCCTCAGCTAGATTTCCATTTAGGAAAGCTGTCTTCACATCCATTTGCCATATCTCATAATCATAATGAGTGGCAATGGCTAGGAGTATCCTAATGGATTTAAGCATTGCTACTGGGATAAAGGTCTCGTCGTAGTCAACTCCTTGTCTTTGACGAAAACCTTTAGCCACAAGCCTTGCTTTATAGGTAATCACATTACCATCCATGTCGGTTTTCTTTTTGAAAACCCATTTGCACCCTATGGGTTTGATTCCTTCGGGTGCCTCAACCAAAGTCCATACTTGGTTTTCATACATGGAATCCATTTCAGCCTGCATGGCATGAAGCCATTTCTCAGACTCTGAACTCTTCAGAACCTCTTCATAGGTGGTAGGCTCATCATCTTCTATGAGCAATACGTCATTCTGTTCATTCACGAGAAATCCATATATCTCGCGAACATAGCGTATCCTACGTGACCTACGAATTTCGTGTGTTGTAGAAGGTTGAACTGTTACTTCATCTGTATGAGTTACAGTTTCATGTTCAGGCAGTTGATCTGCGTCTGTTCGAGTATCTTGAACTTCTTCAAGTTCTATTTTGCTCCCACTGTTTTCTTGTAAAAGAAACTCTTTCTCTAAAAAGACAGCATGCTTTGAAACAAACACCTTTTGTTCTTCAGCAAGGTAGAACTAATATCTCATTGTTTCTTTAGGATATCCTACGAACAAACACTTGTCAGATTTTGCATCAAGTTTATCTGACTGTGTCCGCTTCACATAAGCTGGACAACCCCAAACTTTCAAATGAGTAAGATAGGGTCTTTTGTTAGTCCACATCTCATATGGAGTAACATCAACTGTCTTTGATGGAACTCGCTTAACAAGTAAACAATTTGTCTCGATTGCATACCCCAAAAGGATTTTGGTAACTTTGCAAAGCCCATCATTGATCGTACCATGTCTAACAAGGTTCGATTTCTCCTTTCTGCCACACCATTATGCTGTGGTGTGTAAGGAGGAGTCCATTGAGATAAAATTCCATTATCTCGAGATAATCCAAAACTCTTTGTCTAAGTATTCCCACCACGATCGATCGTAATGTCTTGATACTTTTCCCAAGTTAGTTTTCTACTTCATTTCAATTGTTTGAACTTTTCAAATGCTTGATTTGTATCTCATCGAATCTGGTACCCATATCGAGAATAATCATCGATAAAGGTAATGAAGTAAAGAGAACCACTTCTAGCATGGATGGACATCGGACCACATACATCTGAATTTATTAGGTCTAATACTCCAGTCGCTCGTTCACCCTTTCCCTTAAAGGGTAACTTAGTCATCTTGCCAAATAAACAAGATTCGCATGTGTCATATGATTCATAATCAAATGACCCTAAACTTCCACTCTTATGGAACTTAGTTATGCGTCTCTCATTTATATGGCCAAGGCGACAATGCCATAAGTAAGTTGATTTTAAATTATCTCGTTTATGCCTTTTCGTGTCATTGACATTCATAATTGGATGTGACATATCTAATATGTAAATTCCATTGCATAAAGTACCAGTACCATAAAGCATTCCATTCAAACTAATAGAACAACTATTGTTACTAAAAGTCAAATGGAAACCAGCTCTATTTAAACAAGAAACAGACAATATGTTCTTTGTTAATACAGGTACAAAATAACAATCATCCAATTTAATTACAAGCCCAGTGGGGAGTGACAAAAGTAAGTTCCTACGGCTAATGCAAAGAACTCTTGCTCCATTTCCCACACGCAGTCCACCTCTCCCTTCATGAGTGCTCATCGTCCCCGAGGCCCCGTGCATATCATTGCATATGTGTGAGCCACAACCGTATCTAATACCCATATGTTATGATTAGAAACAGATTAACTTCAATGACAAACATACCTGAAGAAGTCGAGGCATCTGATGCCTTCTTCTGCTTCAGTTCTTCCAGATAGACTTTACAGTTCCGCTTCCAGTGACCAGTCTTGCCACAATGGAAGCAAGTTCCTTTTGGTGCAGTCTCTTTGGTTTTCTTCTTGGCTATACTTCCTTTCGGTTTCTTAGACCTTTTCTTCTTCTGTTTCTTTTTCTTGGAACCAGAAGAAGAGTCCACCATAAGCATTGCCTTGCTATCCTTCTTGATAGCTTGCTCTGCTGTCTTGAGCAGATTGATCAACTCAGGGATTGTCGTGGATATTTGGTTCATCCGATAGTTTAATACAAACTGTGAATAACTATCAGACAATCCAACTAGAATTAAGTCAACACTTAATTCATAATCCATGACAAAACCTAAGACAGCCAACCTCTTAATATACCCATTCATCTTCAGTGCATACTGCACTGCAGATGAACCTGGAGTCATCTTAGTAGTGAAGAGTAACCTCGAGGTCTCGAACCTTTCAGACCGAGCTTGCTCATCAAACAGCTCCCTAAGATGAAACACTATGGTATGAGCATCCATAGACTCATGCTTTGTTTTGAACGTGCTATTAAGTATAGATTTGTGTGTTCTATGTTTCGAGGCCACTCGTCATACGGATTTAGTTTGAATTAGAGTAAGTGGTCTTCATGAAAGTTTTAGATGATGTTTTTATCTTTCCATTGATATAAAGTTTGCAATTTTTTGATATCGGGGATAGGAGTTATGAGCGATTAAAAATTGGAAGTCGTTTAGGAAAAGCTGTTTTGGACAGAATCTTTGATTGAGTTTTTGACCTCTTTCGAGGCCTAATTTGATTTTGAGTACTTCAGGGAAGTTGTAGAGCTTCCTTTTATCTTTTTATTGACATCAAATTTGTCAAATTCTGAGTTCGGTATTTAGAGATATGATTTTTGAAAAGTTCGGTTTTGAAGTTCTGTTACTTTGTTTCTTTATCCGATTCCTTTTGTAATCTTTCGCTTATAATTCCTTCGGTCGACATCCGATTGATTTGATTCTCGAAGCATTGGATTCTTAAGAAAATTAATTTCATTTTTATGAAGAATTATGATTTTTAGGAAATTAAATGGAAAGAGATTGATTGAACCAAAGTAAGAGATTTGGTTATAGGTTATAAGTTGGATAATTTTCTGAACATGGTTCGGTATTTTGCGAAATTCGGGAGCTGTACAACTCCGATTGAGTTGATTCTTGAGGGAAAATAAAATTAAGATATAGGGGTACAACTCTTGTGAAGGGATCGAAACTTAATTTCATCCCTAAGATTGTTAATTTCTGGACTGAAGTTATGTTAATGTTCAGTCTCGGATTTTTGTGAAGGTCCGATAGTATTTCGGCTATAACTTCTTCTTTTCTGATCCGAATTGAGCGCGATCAGTGGCGTTGGATTTGTATGATCTAGAGGAACAATTTTCAAGAAGAAAGTTTGTTCAAATTATTTCGTTTAGATGCTTGAAACCAGGACGCAAAGCATCAGATTTTTAAAGAAAGTGCAGGGGCGAACATGGAAATAGGCAAATAAGTGAGGGCAAAATGGTCATTTACCCTCCATTTTTAATGACATGGCACCATTATAAGATGTGTTGCCGTTTAAGAAAGGTCTGGAAATTAAAAGAAGAGAGGAAGTCGATTTTTAGAACAAAGAAAGAAGAAAATAAGAAGAAGAAGAGAGTGGAAGCTTCGTATATGGAGAAAGAAGAGATAGCATCATAGTTTTCGAATTTTTGAAGCTTTTAGCATGAGATTTCAAGTTGTTTCAAGAGGAAAGAGATAGAAGAAGATGAAAGTTGTCTTGGAGCTCAGAAATCCGAAAATTGGTGGAGAAAATGGTAAGTGAGAGAAAGTTTCAAGTTTGAATTTTTGATGAGTTTGTTGGTTGATTTAACATGATTATGATGTGGGTTTGTGGTCTTTGAAGTTAATTTGAGAGATTGCCAAGTATGTTAGATTTAATTTTGGATTTTGGGTGAGTAGAGATTTTGCCCAATTTTAGAATTTGGAATTTTTGGAAATTATGGGTTCGGAATCATGAAAAGTATGATGAATTTGAGATTTCTTAAGTCAATTTTGATGTTTATGCCTTAAGTGAGGTTTAATTTGAAAAATTGTAAATTGGGGGTTTAGGTAAAAGTTGAGATTTGGGAATTTTTTAAATTGATGATTTAGATATCTTGGAATTAGTATGAATTGATGAATTATGACATCAATTTTAAGGATTATGTTATTTATGATATTGAATTTGTATAAATTGGTTTAGGCCAATTTTAAGATTTGAGGATTTTGGAATTTATGATTTAGATAGATTGATTTTATATGGAATTGGTGTTTTCTAAGTCCAATTTGAAGAATTAAGTGAATTATGATATTTATTTTGAATAATTATGGCTTAGGGAATTTTAAGGTTGAGGAAAGAAGAAGGAATTTGGAGATTCGATGCTTTGGACAAAGTATTAGCGTCAATTCAAGGTGGGTGATGTATTTATATTTTGAATTATGAGTAAATTATGTGATTTTGAAAATCAAGAAAAGAATAATATTTGAAATTATATTTTAAAGGATTTGAAAATAATTATTCAAAGGGTTACGTTAAAATGTTTGAAAATGATTCGGGAAAATTGTAGAAAATTGAGAATACGAGATTTATGAAAATTGTGTTTCGCATTTTGAAAAATGTGAACCATGCTTGTTTTATGCATTAATATATGTTGATTGTGGGTTGAAAGAAATACTTGCATTCCTTTTTATGCATTTGATTGATATACGATTAATTGAGTAATTGAATATGATTGTTATATAAATGAATGTGAATATGTGTGCATGTGTCAAGCATTTTAACACGATTTGATATGATGATATGAAGATTTAGAAAATCAAGATTTTGAAAATGCCTTGGGCAATTTGAATTCTCTTCCGCATATGTGTTATGTGGGTTTGGTCAGTCCTTTTGTGAGTTAATGCCTTTGTCTCTACTTGTTTATAACCTTCTCCCGCTGCCCGCAGTGGCTTAGGAGTTCGATTCGGACTCCCTCCGTTCACATGCATGAATCATTATCTTGAATGTGCGACGCTCGATAGGACCAACCCAAATCGTTTGATGTGTTTTATGTATTGAGTTAAGAGTTTATGTGTTTTGTGATCGATGTGATTGCATTCATGTTTATGAGAAATTTTGAGAAATGAGAAAAAGGGTTTTCAACCATGAAATTATAGAAATTTGTTATGAAAAGTTTGAAAAATTGAAAGGTTTGAAGAAAATGCTTGAAAAGTTGAAAAGTTTGAAAAAGATAAGCCCTTTGGCTAAAAGTTATGAAAAATGATTTCTGTTTATTATTCATTTTATAAATATATTACCCACGAGCTTCCAAGCTCACCCTCCTTTCATCCCCGTCTCCAGGTTTCTGAGCAGGAGATCGGATGAAAGAGCGTCAAGTTCGATTTTGCCGCATTTGTATTTTTGTATAAATTGAGAATTGATATTGTTTTTGGCTTGAATTGCCTTTTGTGTATATAAAGCAGTTATTACGGGATGTATATGAATTCGAGACTTGGATATTGATTTTATGATCATAACTGAGTATGATTATGCTTTATGTATGTAATTGGATATTGAATGTGAATTTTGCATATGGATTTGAGATATTGAATGTGGTTGGGATTGATTGAGATTTTATATGATCGATTGAGGATTTTTGAAGTGTTAGGTTTAGATGTGCGTTTTTGCTAGTGTTTCGGATTCCGGACGGGAGGTCCGATGTTTATTTGTGTTGTTGGGTTGAGATATTATAAGTGTATTTTTGCCTTTGCAGGAATTTTTGGGCTGTCAAAATACAGTCGTTATTTTGCCCGATTTTCGGTAAAAATCGGGTTAAGATAAGAATAAGAATTAAGAAGTTAGTTTGGTAAAGATGAGATTTGCGTGATTAAGACAAATTATATGAATTGAGTGTTATATGAGGATAAATTTCCAAAAAGGAAATTGTATGGATTGATTATGATTTGAATGTGATTGAGTAAAGAGAAAAGGAATGAAATATGGGGAAAAAAAATTTATACTGGATTTCGGATCTGGATAGTCTAGGAATTCCAACGCGACGTTTTTCTCTGTTCTTTGTTTTCGGATGTTGGATTTGTTTGCTTGGATTCGATCCAGTTCGTATCCGTTTTCTATTCGTATTCGATCCATAATTGTTTCGTATTTCGGCTATTCGATAATACGATTTTGATTCGTTTTGTGTTTTGCCCCGCTTTGTTTCGCTATTAGATCCGATTCGTATTTTCGTCCGTTCTGTTTGCTTCGCTTTTTGATTTGCTTCCACTTTCGTTTCACGTTATCCAATCGTTCTTGTTGTTTTCCGTTCTGCTTTTTCGGTTGGGATCCGGTTTTCGGATCGGGTCCCAACAACGTGACTAACGAAATGAGTTCCTCTCTTATCCAATCACAAACAAATTTATGCTCAATTCAATCAATCACAAATTCTTAGTCTCATGTTTTTTCTTCTTTCCATTTAATCAAAATGCCATGATACAATTCAAAGGCATAACATGATCATAATCACAATTCATTTATATCAAAGTGTCGTACATCTTTCAAAGTATGACATGAAACACCTCATCATGCATTTTCCATATCAAAACAAGTCATTTTAGCACACAATACACATAAAAGGCATTTTGCTCATATTACACAACAACTATAAATAAATTATCCACCTTATTTCACTTGAAAATCCAAATTCAATTATGCCCTTCCTCTTGCTCTTGGATAGGGTTTCCTTCATTTCCTAACATAACTAAAATTCTCATTCAATCCACATTTAAATGGATATCCCCTAAGACTTTCATAATCACAAAATTGTAATCAACACAAATCAAGCTCAAACATAACCTACTCATATTCCATCTAGGTTAGAAAACCCAAAACTAGTTTAGAAACCCTAAAATCGAATGGGTTCCCTTATTCCTATTCTTCTAGCACAATACCCATTCTCTCTCTAATCCTTCCATTCTCAACGCAACCCATTTCTTTAATTAAAAAAAAGAAGAAGAAAGGATGATTATCTTACCTTACAAGCTTGATTTCTCTTCTTTCTCCACGATTTTCTCTCTTTCTTAGCTTCTCACATGGTTTTCTTCTTCTTCTCTTCTTTCTCTACTTTTTTTCTCTCTTCTCCTAGCTTCTCACAAACCTCTCCCTCTTCTTTCTTATTTTTAAGACAACATTTAACCTTGTCTTCCAATTATGCCCTCATCATTTAATACAAGGTCCCTCATGCCCCTCCTTTTGCCTTTAAATACTAACTCCTTAAGTTAATTCTAACATTCCCATATAAATTCTAATCTGTATTTATGCTTGCAAATTTAATGACCCAATTTTAAAATGAATAAATAGACAAATAAATCGTAATTAAATAATTAAACAAATAAATCGACAATAATTGAAAAAATTTCGGGGTCCAACAGTGTCACTCACCAATAAGCCACCTATTGAAGTTTGGTCATCAAATGCCTCTAAAGCTTTTAGCCTTTCTCCTACACTCATCTAGGCAAGTGCAATAGCACCCTCATCTTCATCCAAGTTCTCAAATGTTGACTCGTTCTTACCAACACTCTTGAAGGTGTGGTTCCTTATACCATCACTGTTTCTAGCCAAATCTATCCTCTTCTTACCACCACTTCTCCAGTTCTCGAGTTTCTGATTTTACGATTTGGGTTTCTCACAAAATATTAATTTATCATATGTAGATATTAGGTTTTTGTTTATACGACTATCCCAAAAATCTAGTATTATGCCACCACTGTTTTTGTTCTAGCATAATTTTTTTCACCTTGACACTATTTTTGTTCCTTAGTTCTTCTTGTCACTAGACTTCTCATTCACAGCTGTCACAAAATCCCTTGATCTATAATGTGGCTTTGTTTTACTTAAGCTTCTCATTTAGTGACCCAAACAATTAATGGTTTGGTTTCGTCCTCTACAACTTTCCAGATTTACCTACTAGGCTAATGACATTTATGTGGACATATATTTTAATATGGCTAATGTTTAAATCCATTATGTTCACTAATGTTATTCTAGTAATGTCTAAAATCACTAAAAGATGATACTAGACTATTCTTGCAAATTTGAAATTCGATAAATACTGAAATGGTCAACATGATTAATCATTGTGAGTATGTTAAGGAATTAATGGATTATTTTGAGTTTTTATATTTAGGAAAAGAGAATACTTATCATATTTATAAGGTTTGTAAGAGTTTTTATCAGGTTGAAAAACATGATCAGTCTATTCAAACCTACTTTATGAATTTCAAAAATGGTTTATAAAGAAAAGAATGTCTTGTTAGCTTTTAGTCTTGGTATCTAACTACAACAAATCCAACAAAAAATGACGATGATGAGTTTTTTGATCGAACTCAATTCTTAATTTCATACAGCAAAGTTTCAAATCCTATCTAGTATGAAAATTTCCTCTCTAAATGAAGTTTCACCAAATTTCTTCACACAAAGAATAGTTTTATTATTCCTCCATCTACTCAGGCTTCTAGTTCCCTTGTCAGTCACAACAATGAAAGGTCCTTTAATCTAAATCAAAATAAAGGAGGCAATATAGTGGGTTAGGAAAAATAGAATCATGTTATAGGAGGAGTTGAATATCACTACTGTCATAAGATGAGGCATATTAAGTGCACATATTCAAAGTTGCAAAATAAGTCTAAAAAATCTCACTCTACTTGTATTGTGGCTACTTTTATTACAACCAGCATTTGGTTAAATTTTGTTAGTTTGGTTAAATTTTATTAGTACCAAGAAGCATCTCCTCTTACTCTATCACTGCTATTGTTTAGACAAATAATTCCAAAAAGTGTCTCCTTTCCTTTTCCAACACTTAGTTGGTCATCAATTTTGGCGTTAATAATCATATGACAGATAATCATAATCTTCTTTCCACCTTTAAAGTCCACAACTCTCCTTCAAAGTCATTTTGGTAAATGGTTCTATCTCATTTACTCTAGGTTCTGGAACTATTAATCCTACTATTTTACTTTTTCTATCATATGTTTTAGGCCTACCTAAGTTTTCATTTAATTTAATATTTGTTAGTAAAATTACTTAAGCTCTAAATTGTCATGTCTTATTCTTTTTAGATTATTGTTTGTTTCAAGATATTATGATGAATAAGATTTTTGGTGGTGAACATGTATCGATAGGTCTCTATATCTTAGATATTTTTAAGTATGTACCCAACTCCATTTCTTGTTCTATGATCTTAACCTCTTTTAAGGTTCAATGTCAACTAGGTAATCCTTCTTTGTTTGTGTTGAAGAAAATATGTTTATAGTTTCAAAGTGTGTTGTCTTAAGATTGTAAGTCATATTAGTTTGTAAAATTTCATCTTTCCTTTATGTTTCTCGAGTTAACAATAGAGCTAGTTTTCCCTTTAACTTAGTTCAGTTTAATGTTTGGGGTTATTGTGTTTAAAGTTGGGTTTTGGTACTTTTGTACCTTTTTTGATGACTTGGCTTTATTTAATGAAGAATCGTTATGAGTTGTTTTCCCATTTTAATGCTTCTATGCTGAAATTAAAACAAAGTTTAATGTTTCTTTAAATACTTTATAGAGTGATAATGTTAAAGAATATTTTTTTGATTCCTTTTAGACTTATATACTTAAAAATGACATTCTTCACTAAATTTCTTATGATAAATCACCATCTCAAAATGGTGTTGCTGAAAATAAAAATAGACATCTCTTTGAAACAATTGGATTTTCCTCCAAACACATGTTCCCAAGTGTTTTTGGGCTAATGCAGTTTCAACAACTATTTTTTGATCAACCATATGCCATTATTCATCTTTCATAGTAAGATTCTTTATCACATTCTCTTTCTTACCAGACCCTTGTTCCCCATTATGCCTCGTATATTTTGGAGTACTTGTTTTGTTTGTGTTGTTTGTCCATAAGTCACCAAATTAGATCCCAAATTTGTGAAATGTGACTTTTTGGGGCACTCTTGTCTTTAAAAAAGGTATTAATTGTTATCATTCCAATCTTAATAAATACCTTGTGCCTGTTGAAGTCAAGTTTATGGAAAATCTTCCCTTCTTTCAAGTTTCTTTAAACACTTCTTATAATTGGGGGATAACAATTATTTGTTAGTGTATTAAGTCACCAAGTAGTCATCCAATGTTGCTTTTACACTTGCTACTTCAAGACCACCTCCACCTATTCTACATATTTATCCTTAACGATGAGATGTCCTTGTTATATATCCAACACCAATTCCTTCTTCTTCATCAAATTCCATAGCTGCTGATCTTGACCTTCCAACTACTCTTTGTAAAGGTAAACATCAACACACTTACCCATATTCTTGTTTTGTTTCTTATAACCAATTGTCATCTTCTTTAAGCACTTTTTTTGTTGCTCTTGATGTTGTATCTCTTCCTAAAATTGTTTATAAGGTCTTATCTCATCCTGATTAGTGCATAACAATGGTAGAGGAGATAAATGTTCTCGATGCTAATGGTACTTACACCTTAATGAATTTACCTATTGGAAAGATCTATTGGTTGTGTATGGTTCTTTTCCATTAAAGTTAATCCTAATGACTCTATGGCTCGACATAAAACTCATCTTATTACTTAAGGCTATGCCCAAACTTATGGTGTGGAGTACTCTAATACTTTCTCTCCTATAACTAAGTTAGCATCCATTCTTTTACTTATTTCTATGCCAGTTGCTCATTACTGACCCTTATATTAATTGGACATTAAAAATGCCTTCTTACATGGAGATCTACAAGAGGAGGTTTATATGGAGTAACCATCCGGGTTTATTGCTCATGGGAAGTATGGGAAAGTGTGGTATACACGTATGTGGAAATCCAATAATCAAGTCAACTCATTTTATTCATAAACATTTTCAAACACCTTTGAAGATCTGTATATGATTTGAAACAAAGTTCTCATGCTTGGTTTGTAAAATTTAGTCAAGCAGTTAAACAATTTAGAATGAGCATGAGCAAGTATAATCATTTAGTCTTTTAATGACAATTTCCATCTAGCATTACCATTCTTGTTGTGCTTCTAAATGATATTCTTATTACTAGTATATGTCTTAAGGTTTGCATCTTTGAAAATATTTCTCCACAACTAGTTTCAGATGTAGGATTTGGGGGTACTAGAGTATTTGTTAGGAGTCAAAGTTACAAGGAATAAGAAAGGTGTCTTCTTATCTCAAAGAAAATATTTAATTGATCTGTTGTTCAAGACTAGAAATTAGGGGCTAAAGAATGTAGTGGTCATATTCCACCGAATTTAAAACTTACAAATGATAGAGATTTGTTTGAAGATCCTCAAAATTTAAGGAGATTGGTTAGGAAAATAAATTATCTTCCTATAACTCTCTGATACTGTTTACCCTATTAACAATATGAGTTAACTTATGGCTTCTCCAATAATTCATTACTAGGCTACTTTAGAGCATATCTTGTGTTATTTAAAGGGAGCTCCCAGATAAGGTATATACTTTATAAAAATAACGGGCATACTAGTATAAAGTGCTTCTCATATGCAAATTGGGCAAGATCTAAGACTGATTGGAAATCAACCAAATACTATTGTGTTTTCGTTAGAGAAATTTGGTTTCTTAAAAAAGTAAGAAACAAAATAGTGTATCTCTCTCGAGTGTAGAATCATAATACAAAGCTATGGCATAGTCTATGTGTGAAATAATATGGATATTAGTTTTGGACTAAAATTGGTCTCATAAAGTCCCAATGCTAGTCAATTTATGACGTAATAACTAATTTACTCTTTATATAACTTTTAATCATGTGTTTTATGAACAAATTAAGCATATTATAATTCATTGTAAATTTGGTCATGAAAAGTATTAACAAAATCTAGTTTCCACAAGATATGTAAAGACTGGGGAACAATTAGGAGATTTTTTACAAAGGCTCTAAATGAGACTTTGGTTGAATATCTTTGTAACAAGTTAGCCATCATCAACATCTATACTCCAACTTGAGAGGGAATGTTATAGATTATAGAGATCTTAGATAAGAATTATAAACTTAATCATAAGGTTTATGATCCTTTGACTATAGGGATTATAATAACTAATTAGTAGTGACATAGATGTACATATGTAACTCAACTCTATACATAATGAATCAAGAAAGTTAATTCCTTCTTTTCTTAAGTTTACGAGGATATTATGTTTTTGTTAGAGGAAATAAGGTTACATGGAACAGTAAGAAACAAAATGTTGTCTCAAGTTCAAGTGCAGAGTCAGAATATTGAGCTATAGTGCAATTGATTTTTATGATAGTGTAGATCTATTAGTTGTTAACTGAACTTAGTGTTAAGCCTTTAATACTAGCAAAATTATAGTGTGATAACCAAGTTGTTGTCTTATTAGGTCTAATCCCATATTTCGTAAAAGAACCAAACATATAGAAATTAATTATCATTTTGTTCGAGAAAAACTACAATATGGTTTAATCTACATAGAGTATTGTGTTGTTTCAAGTTCAAGTGCAGAGTCAGAATATTGAGCTATAGTGCAATTGATTTTTATGATAGTGTAGATCTATTAGTTGTTAACTGAACTTAGTCTTAAGCCTTTAATACTAGCAAAATTATAGTGTGATAACCAAGTTGTTGTCTTATTAGGTCTAATCCCATATTTCGTAAAAGAACCAAACATATAGAAATTAATTATCATTTTGTTCGAGAAAAACTACAATATGGTTTAATCTACATAGAGTATTAAAAACTAGAGAACAATTAGGTGATATTTTCATGAAAGCTCTAAATAGGATTTAGGTTGATTATATTTGTAACAAGTTGGACATGATTAATATCTATGCACCAGCTTGAAGGAGAGTGTTATAGAATATGTAAATATATTAAGCAAGTTGCGATTTAAGAATTGATTTTACAAAAATAGGAAACTACATTATAAGGATTGATTAAAATCAAAATTTTCCTATAGAGGATGACTAAATTATATATATATATACATACATACATACATATATATATATATATATATATATGTGTGTATGTATGTATGTATGTATGTATGTATGTAGCTTATATATTAAAATTTTGCAATGGATTTGGAAACTATATTTTACCTCTTACTTATCTTTGAGACTAAATTTCCCAAAAAAAAAAGACACAATAGTTAGTAGTGTTTTTCAGTTAATCTTAAAACCTATCAAATCTATAGCTGAGAAACACTCAATGTGAGAGTGTCCATGATTTTTATATAGTATCCCTTGTCTAAGAGCTCCTTTTAACTAACATAAGATCTATTATAGAGCAATCCAAGGATGAATTGTTGCGGAAGACGTGAATTGACTTAAAATATTAACAAAATATGCAATATTAGAATGAGTTAATATATCCCAGGATCTTTAAATAAGTCTTCATATTTGGTGAGTTGTAAATTAGGAAGCATTGAACCACTGTATAACTTAGCCCCCAATTTTTTGGCCTCAATTAATAAGTCAAGTGCATATTTCTTTTGAGATTAAAAAAAGGTGTTTTTCTTGTTTCTTGCCACATTCACTGTAAAAAAAAACTTCAATATCCCTAAATCTTTTTATGAAACTAACTATAAAAAAAAGGAATTTAGAGAAGAAAAATGATGTTAAATGGAGAATGTTTATAGAAAATTGAGTGGTTAGACATACCATTATTCATTCTAAATGTTTTCACTACCTACCTATAGTTTTCAAACCAAATATAGATTATATAGGGACTTTTTTATACTTCCCCTAAGTAACAAGCCCAAATGGTTACTCCATATATACTAACTTTTTCACTCCCAAAAAAAGATAAATAAGTATTAATTAAACGTGACAAGGAGGTTATATGATTAGAGGCCCCTAAATCAATGATCTAAGCGAAAAAAAATTTAACTATAGAATAGAGCATCATATTTGCTACTTGTTTGAGCAAAAGAACCACTAGGAATATAGAGCATCATATTTGCTACTTGTTTAAGCAAGAGAACCATTAGGAATACCAAATGTGGAATTGGACTTGAGCAATTTTAGAAGATGATCAATTTTCTCTTGGCTAAAAGGACTTGTCTTAGCTTCATTTGTAGAGGGATATGCATTATTAGGTTTATCACTTGATCTTTTACTCTTCCAAATTGTCGACTTCCATGAATTTCCTAGCAAGTTTCTTGAGTATGACATGGTTTTTTACAATAATCACACCACACTTAAGATTTTTGTTGAAGCAAATCACTTGTTAATAGAGAAAGCTAGTCTAATATGTGAAATACACAAGAAGGGGAGTTGAATTGTGTAATCTTTTTCGAAAATATTAATCTTTTGAGACTTTTTGAATTTCTTTACAAAAATTCAAATGATTACTAAAACCACTTTGCTAAAGTTGATAAGCAATGCAATCGCAAGTAATATTATCTACTCATCTAACAACAAGAAAATTAAAAGATAAGGGTTAGAGAATAGTCGCTGCGATTTTATATTAGTTCACCCCAAACCTTGTGTTACGTCTAGTCCTCAGAGTTTGTCTGAAAATTCACTATACTCTTCAACTTTACAAGTATTCTTTCTACACTTGCAGAGCCTCTTCAGGTCTCTCTCACAAAGTATTCTTTATCTCCTGTTTGGGCTACAATCAAGTGGATTCTCAGGTATCTTCGAGGGTCATCCAAAATATGTTTATGTTTTGGAAGAACAGAACTTGTGTTAGCTAGTTACACAGATGCAAATATGGCTGGAGATGTTGACTCGAGAAAGTCTACATCAGGTTACTTGATTACTTTTGCAGGGGGAGCTGTGGCATGGCAGTCAAAGTTACAGAAGTGTATTGCACTTTCTACAACTGAAGTAGAGTTTATTGCAGCAACAGAAGCCTGTAAGGAGTTGCTATGGATGAAGAAATTCTTTAATGAACTTGGTATCAAGCAAGAAAAGTATCAACTGTTCTGTGATAGTCAGACCGCTATTGTTAGACCCCGAATTTTTTTTATGATATTATTCAGCATGAATTGTGATTTTGCCTTAGTTTGATTAAATTGAAAAATTGTGATAATTAGGTGGTTTTGCTTTAATTGGAGTTATTTGGGAATATTATGGATAAGTATAGGTTAATTGTGGTTTAAATGAGGGTTAGAGGATTTAAAGTGTGTAAGGGTTCTTGAGAAATTGACTAAATTGTGTTGGGCCTTGGCTTATTAGGAAGGGCCCAAGCCCTTAGGATTTAAGAAGAGAATAAGAAAAGAATAGAAAGAAGAGGAAAATAGAAAGGAAAGAAGAGGAAAAGAAGGGAGAAGCGCCGTCGAGGGAGAAGAGAAGAGAAGAAGAGAGTTCGCGATTTCAAGCAAGTTCCGACGATTCGAAGCAACTTCTGGTAAGTTTAGCTTCCTTTAAACTTGTTTTGGTTAGATTTTAAACCTAGAAAATGTTGAAGATGTGAGAATCGAAGGTTTTAGGGTTTTAGGGTTAAAATAGTTAGAAATCCTTGGGTTGATGTGTTTGTGGTCGATTTGAAGCTTAGAATGGGTTAGAAATATAGTAGAGGACTTGATCTTTAGTTTGGTTGTGTTGCATTTGAGTTTGGGTAAGGATCGACGTCGGAAATTGCAGGAAAAGGGTTTCGGAGTCGCAGCTCAGACCAAGCACGTCAGCAAGACATGTGTGCTTTCGTCGCGCGTCGAGATTTCATGCCATGACGCACGCTTTAGTGCACGCCATGGTGAGCCTTCATGCCATGAGCCCCCTGTTTCAAATTGAGATTTGCATAGTTTGGGGATATCTTTTGGTGTAGATGTCCGAGTGAGGTGATTCTTGATTCATTGTAACCTAGAAATGAAGGGCTGCAAGTGGTATGAAAAAGGGAAATTCGGAATTTGCCTCAAAGGGTTCGAATTTTAGGAAAAATCGAATATAGATTTTAGTACTTGTTTTGAATATTTTCGTGGTTATTGATTAAATAGAACTTGGTTATTTTAGAAATCAAGTCGACCGATTAAAATCGCATGAGAGGAAGGATATCGATGAATCGGATTCTCGAGCGATCTTAGGTGGGTAATATACTTATAGTTATTGTGCGATTAGGCAATTTCTTGCCTATGTCTGAATATATGTTATATGTTATGCATGTTAAATGTGATAAATTGAATGATTTTGATTACCTGTATTTTGAAAAAATCATAGAAATTGATAGCATTACATTCTGATTTTGAGCATGCTATGCCTCGACTTCGGTCATGACACTTTGAATAAATGAGACATATGAAAGCATATCATTGATAAAATGATTTTGAGTATGAATCTATGCTTTTGTTTGGGCGAGAGTGGAACCATTTCGTTCGTCACGTGCACGTAGACAAGAGCCTTCTCCCACGCCCACTTGGGCCTATGAGCTCGAATGGACTCATTTCGCTCGAGGTTAAACTTGGTTTCTCCTTTTGTTTCCATGGAACCCTCGAGCCATTGTGATGTGCATTGCATATGTGAATTGATCATGGTGAAGCATACTTTGTGACATAATTTATGAATTGAATTAATTGTCTTGAATGCATAAATTGTTTGAGTAGTATGTGAATGCTGGAATCACTGTCTGTATAGATATAATATATATACATTCATATGCTGGGATTTGTGCTAATTGCCAATGGCTATAATTATATTAACCACTGAGTTGTGTAGCTCAACCCATTATCTTTCCCTCCTCAGTGCGGATCGGAGACGATTGTTGACTTTGCGGCGCCGAAACTTCGGACAAATTAGAGCTTTGTATTAAGTTCAGATTTTGTTGGCCCTCCGAGCATATTAACATGGAGCATAACTCATGAATTTTTGGATTTTATATTCTGTCTTGTATTACACTACAATTGAGAATACTTGTTGAATTTCCTTTAATTTGCAATGGTATGAAATCCCCATGGTTATGGGGTCTTTAACTGATAGTTGTGAATGTTATAGAAATGTATGTGTGTACCGACTGATCGTTTTTGTGTATAAATGTTGGGATCGGGCCTGCGGTTTAGGTGCCCGACATGGGCGCAGCCCGAGGGGCCGCCTCGGGAATCGGACGTACGGGGCCCGGGTCCAACAGCTATTCACCTTGGTAAAAATGTCTCTTTTCACTCACGATCAAAACACATTAATGTGAGATATCATTGGATCAAAGATGTGATGGAGACGAAACAATTACGGTTAGAAAAGATCCATACTGATGAAAATGGATCAGACATGTTAACTAAGATTCTACCAAAATACAAGTTCGAGTATTGTCGATCAATCGTAGGCTTGATAAAGCCCTCCATGTAATCGGGAGGGGGAGATTTGTTGGATATAGGTCCCTCTTACATGGAGGGACTCCATTTGCAATATTTATTGAACAGATGGTTTGCTGCCTCTGTTGAATAAATGGAAGCCGCTTGCAGCATTTATTGAAAAGAAGAAAAAGAGACAGCTGCAAGCACGCGGTAGAGTGCTTATATAAGGCACTCTCCGTTTTAGAAGAAACATACATAAAATACAGAGAAAAATAGAGAGAAACTAGAGCGTTGTTTTTGCTCTAAAGTTGGGAAATTTATTCCTAAAGGGTTGGTGAGTGATAAAATAGTGAGGTTAGTATTTTTAGGTTAGGAAACACCTTGTGTGCCACTATTTTGATTTATCTCTGTATACCTACTATTTGTAATAGTGGAATATTTATTCTGAGTTTTGTCCGTGGACGTAGCCTAAAGTTAAGGATGAACCACATTAAAAATTCTGTGTCCATTTTGCTCATTTTATTTTCCCTTTTCACAAAATACACCTGCTGCGCCCAACACTGTCAGCACCCATCTGTACAGGTTCCATATTCCCATACACTCTCCGCAGAGAATGATGATCAGTTCTCTCAGCACCCATCTATGGAGGTTGATACCAAAGTGTTGAAATATATTGAAAGAAGCAGAGAAAGAAAAAGCGAGAGAACCCAGATAGATAAAAACCGTGAACTAATAAGCCTTTTATGTTGTCTTTTATGCATTAAATGCATCTATTTACGTGCCTTGCATTCATTCAATGCATCTGTTTATGTTGAAACATTAAATGCCTTTTATCAAACGTTTATTCAAGGGAAGCAGATCCTCTGTCTCCTTTTACCCAATACCTCCTGTCTCCTTGCATTGGATGGTTGAGATCAAAAGGGGACAAAATAGGTGCAGGGTAAGGGTATAGAGGATCTATACCGTATTCATGGCTTTATCGTTTTTCATTTACTACAAAGCTTCATCTTTAAAATAAAATAATGGTCATATATTCAATGCACTGTTAAAGCATTAAATGCCTTTCTGCAAGGTGTATTCATGCGTTAAATGCAAAGTTGAAATAGTAAATACATTTGCAAAGTTGAAATACTAAATACAATTACATGCCTTGCAATTCTTAAAGTGTATTCCTAGTTTTAGTGATGTCACATGACTTTATTATCTTAATGTAATACCTCTTTTAATGTAAAGAATCGATATTTTTAAGTGTGATATACAATATATTATTTCATATTTATTTTAAACTATATTTACCATTTAATATTTTATTATAATTTTTAATTTATGTAATTTTATTATATATAATTAATGTGTAATTTTTAATAATATTTGATTTGCATATATTTAATTTTAGTTATAATGATAATTAATTAATTTTAAAATATAATGTATTATATTATAATTATTAGACGTAATAGTATAATTACAAAAGAATATAAGCATGATAATAAAATCAAACATATTTTTGTTTTTAGTTTTATTAGAAATTTTAACTAAATATGTTTTTGTTTTTAGTTTTATATTACAAATCTCAATTTTTTTATTTAAAAAAAACAGAAATCAAATACAAGAAACAAAATTAAAAATAACAAAAAAAAAATAAAAGTGGAAGCAAATGCCCGTAAGGTACCCATCCGTGGTTAACCTTTCACCTACAAAATTCACACGATGCGGCACGATTCATGTCCGTGTCCATTAAGAGCAGCCTCTGCATGTCATTGCTACTGCTCGCTTAATAGTAAGTTTCCAAACTCAATGAAACAAAAAACCAGAGATAACACACCGGAAGAAGAGATCAAAGAGATTGAAAGAGAGAGAACTAGGTTTTTCTTGGTTGGGACCGGTGGGTTTATATTTTTTAATTTTATTAATCAAAAGATTTTAATAAAGAAATAAAATATAAGAAAGAAATTTGAAGTGACGTCATTTACCTAATTTAAATTTAAAAAGAAACCACAAAATAACAAGAAGATGCAGCCAACAAGGAAATGCCACGTCCAGGCAGAGAATATAATATAAAACAGATTTGTTAATTCCAGCCACAGAAGACAGAGCTCTATCTGCCAGAGAGAGAGAGAGAGGGAAGTCTCCCGAGAGGAAAGAGATAAAACTTCCCTCTCCAATCACAAAGTTTGGCATCCAACTGTTAATCCGTTGGTCTGATAGAGTAAGTTCTCCACTCTCTCTTTCAATTGCTTCGTTAATTTGGGAGAAACACCCGTTTCCGTTTATCTGCTTACTCGGAAACTGCAAGAACGATTCATGTTTTTCTTTTTGTTCTTACATCACGATACTTACTTGTTCCATATTGTTCTTTTTCTTTTTCTTTTTTTGCCTTAAATTATCTGATTGCAGGTTTCATAAATAAGTGATTTTCTTCATTTCTTATCATGCTGATTTTCTGGGTTCATCCGCAACCATGAACTTGAAGTTTCGAGTTGATTTTCCATGGCTTAGTTTGCTATCTAGTAAGGACGTAGGACAACCAAGCCTTGAACCTGAAACTTCTGATCCATCTGTGGCTACCACTCTTGTAAAGCAATCCCGGAAAAATGTTAATTTTGATATCAATCTGTGGGGATGGTCCCTGCTCTCGCTTGTCCCTTGGGTTTTCAATAGAAAAGACGGAATACAAAGACCGACCACCATAAACAAAGGGTTGAAAAGGTGTACTCGACCTGGTGGGTTTAAGGATGGTGGTGTTGGAGGTAACCGTCTGCGGTTTAGACCTTATGTCTCCAAGGTTCCTTGGCATACTGGTGCAAGAGGGTTTCTTTCTCAGCTGTTTCCTCGCTATGGGCATTATTGTGGGCCCAACTGGTCAAGTGGTAAAGATAGTGGTTCTCTTGTTTGGGACAAGCGTCCAATTGATTGGTTGGATTATTGCTGCTACTGCCATGATATGGGTTATGACACTCACGATCAAGCCAAGCTGTTGGAGGCTGACCTGGCATTTCTAGAGTGCCTGGAGAGGCCGCATATGGCTGCAAAGGGGAACACCCACATTGCTCAAGTTTATAGGACTATGTGCATCACAGGTATATCTAGCATTAACATTGTTCTTGCAGTACATGTTCTTACATCAAAACGATGATAAATACTGAAGTTTCTTTGGTTTCTGAGATTTGTCGTCTCAATTGACCTCTTTAATCTATGGTAGGCCTCAAGAATGTACTGATACCTTACCGGACACACCTTGTGAGTCTTAGTTCTGGGCGATCTTTGATCAATTTTGGTTGGCTCAGCAGTGTTAAATGGAGGAGATGGAATTTCCAAAAGTCTTGAGAAAAATTAGATATGTCCAGAGGTGAGTAGGAATACATGTATTTTGTCTTCATAAGGATTTTGGTGGGTCTTGGTTTACTAATATTTGCATTTGCTTCTTTTTGCTACAGAAATTTCTCATATTCTTTGCTGCCGCTTCAGAACACTGTATATCATTGGCTTCTGTTGTAAAATTGGAACGTCTGGAGATATGATGTAAATAACTACATTGTGAACGCTAGATTTTATTTGGGTGTGCCATGCACTGATCGTTGGGGCTATGTTGTGTATGAAAAGAAAACAGGATCATTATGTGAAGTGAGGAGGGATTTTACCTGTCACATGCATTCATCTCCTTGTGTTTCCTTTTGCTTTTACTGTATATAACTTAAAAAGTGTACAAACAGTTGCGGGCATAATTTTTATAACAGATAATGCTATTGGTTAGAGTTAATTATGGTTTATTATAGACAGATCTTGACGAGGGAAAATGGTCTGAAGCATGCCCCTGTTTTTGGAAAAATCATATACTTGTTTTTTATTTTTTTCCCATTTGACGAATCAAAATGCTGTTTGAACTCCAAACTCTTGGGTAGATTATCTTCTTTTTTTTTAATGTATAAAGGGAAGGTAAAGACAAATTACGTGCCGTATTATGAGTGACAGATCCTGACTCATCCTCTATTAGAAGAGGGATGCAACCCCTAAGTGGGGGTTCAAAAATATAAAATCATAGATTCTTTAAAAACTATAATTTTCTAGTGTTCGCAGGTAACTTGGGTGCTTTTAACTTGTGGGGACATTAACTATCGGCAGGAAACGGATGAATGTCTACCTTTGTTTCTAGCCATAGCTATTATAGGCGAAAGTTGTCTGTCAGTGGGGTGTTCTCGAATAATTGATGTGACACAAAATCATATTTTAAATCTAAAGAGTAAGTGATTGTTCAAATTCATAAGGAGTATGTTAGGAAAATTAAGGCCATGTTTGACAATTAGATTGATAATTAGTTGATTATATTGACTGTTAGTTGATTATATCAGTTGATTTGATTAACGGATTGTATTATCTATTTTTCATTTGATGTTTGGTAAAATTAGTTATTTAGTATTAATTGTTTATGTGTAAAATGACTTATAAAGATATAGCTAAAAAATTATAAAAGTATAAATATTATGTCTTAATATTTCGTTGAATATTTTTATAGAAATATTTTACAAAAATTAAATTTATAATTTTAATCATCATCATCATCATCATCATCACCCAGTTTGAAATCTCGATTGAGTTAGTGCAGGAGATCCGATAATCTGCAATTTTACCTCTACATAATAGAGAAATTTTTTTAGTGACCCACATGCAGATGAAGATAATAAAAGAACGATACAGAATGTAACCAATTCATAAAATGAAAAATCCATGAAAATACAAGTAATGGGAAAATAAAAGACTAAATAGAAATGATAATAAAAATACACGAATCTCAAGATAGAGCTAAAATAAATGCAAATAGCAATAAGAATACTAATCACACATAAATACTAATAATAATAGTAATAATCAATATTCCATAATAATAGTAAGAAGGACAAAACCAAAACTAATACGTAACACCAAAACTAATAGAAATAAGAATAAAAAAACCAAAATCTAATATATGCAAATAAATATTAAAACAAATAATAATCACAGGTGGGAATAATACGAATAATAGAAACTAAGAGAAAGACGAAAAGACAATAAAATAAAAGTACTAAAAGAAGAGTTGAAAAGCAATGTTATTGAGAAGCACTTCTACACTCAGAACCTCCCCCTGCTAGTAATAAATCAATGAAACAAACTATTAATCACGCACACGGAAAAAAAAAATCTAGCGAATCTTGACCTCCCCAACCATTAAACACATAACCTATAGCTAGAAAACTCAATGCTCACCCCAACAAGCGCAAGAGGGGTACAAAGACAAAAATAAAGAAGTACCTGAAAAAACTTGAGAGAGGAAAATAGGAAGAGGACGATATCTTACTTGCCCCACCTCGTGCCAGTCTGGTTGTCATACTTATCAACCCAATACATTACATGCAACAATCAAGATCCTATATTCTAAACTGTTAAAATAAAGCAAGCATTTCACAAATGTGGTTTTCTTATTGCCCAGTTGAGCATAGCCCAGCTCCCAAGTAAGCAGACTCTCCACATGGCATAGGTTTTTGACTCAAGTAGCGTTATGATTCAATCTCTAAGCTATAAATACATTAACAATGCTGCTGCATCCTGATTTCAGCAGATATACTCGTGGTATAGAATCGACTAACTACGCCAACTATAAGAACTAAATGTAAAACTAACTGATGAGAACAAAGATCGAGAAAAAGCCCAACATTTACGTTGCTCAAAGAAATTCCCAATGATGATATTGAAGTAAAACACAGCAAAGCAAGTAACTCTTTGTTTCTTCAAAACAAGTGCGTGATTTGCACCCACATTTTGGACAAGAGAAAAGTAATAATCAACAAAAAGAAGAGAAGAAACTATGATCCGTAAAACCCAAGTAAAAAAAAGTCATGAATCACAACCAACAACTAACATGCCTAGGTATCAAAACAATTAAAACCCAAAAGAGAAAAACCAAGCAACCACAACGCAATGAGCAAACGAAGATCAAGAAAACACGAAATTTAATCTTTAAACCCAAGCAAGATTCTATATCGATCTAAACTAGCATCGACAAGCAACAATCACCAAATCTACAGGAAAAGATCTCCAAAATTCAAAGCAAGAGAAGGTGAGGTTTAGATCCCAAACGAAACCTAGAAATTGAGTAAATAGCGTAAGGAAAGCTAGGGTTTTGTTGGCACTTTAAATAAATCAAGGTCAAACCCCACAACGAAACATCAAAGAAATCAGAATCAAAAGGCATTAAAGTGTTTAAATTTTAATTTCTTACCGACTATCTCCATGTGGGGTTCTTTGATATCCTCTTCCCCACATGGAACTAGAGTAGATTAAATTAAATTTAGTTCTCCTCAGAAAACAAATGATTGAGTAAGATACATATGAATTTACCTAATAATACCGAAAACTTCACCGGGAGGGAGTTGAATAGAGTCAAGATCGAGATTAGAGAGATCGATTCCAAAGAACGCTAAACCGGCCTCGATAACTTTGTAAATATCTTGTAAAACGAATTAACTGGGATAAACACGAAGAAGATGATGAAACATCACCGCCACAAAGAACCGAATTGCTACGAGAGGGTTCTTTCCACATGTGCATTAGAACTCAGTAAAACGAATCAAAGAGTCAAGGAAGAAAGTTAAAACAATAACAAAGAAGATTAAATAGAAATACCCTATTCGTTACGTCGATGGAAGTCTGAAAAGTGAAAGCCAAAAACCCCTAATCTTGCGTCTTCTCTGTTTGTCGTTGAACAGGTTGAACAAAAGATACAAAACTAAAGAGTTATACAAAGTGGCTGAGTTAGTGCGGAGATAGAGACTGAAAATGCTTTCAAGATAGAACAAAACTTAAGAAGAGATTGAAGTTTGGTCATATATGGAGTCTGAAAAATCAAAACTTAAGAAAGAGTGTGTTTTGTGGAAATCATGGTCCAACATGAAAGAGTGTGTAAAGAAGAGGAGAAAGAGAGAGAGAGGGAGGTGTCCAAAAGAGAGAGAAAATGTATATCAAAATTTTCTCCGACTCTGATCAAAATTTTCAACACAGAAGGCCACAAACTTTTCAGAGCCAATTCAGAGCATATAATAATAATAATAATAAGATTTAGAGATTGATAAAGTTAGGAATTTGTTAATTAATAGTTTTGTTAATTTTTAATTAAATTTTTTATTAATTTGATTTATAGAAAATTAAAGTTTATAAATATTTTAATTATTTATTTAATTTTAAATATTTTTAAAAAAATATTTAATTTTAAAGAGTCATGCGACACTAACCCAAAAAATATGATGCTACAAAAAAAACTCTCTGTAAAATTGATAAATTTTAATTTGTACACTTAACATTAAGACCTAAGTTTTATTAAGGTGTAAAGCACAAGCACCAATCAACTATGTCTTACAGCAACTCAATGCAAAACCTAGTCCTCATTTTCGAATTCCTATACTGTTTGAGGATCTCGTTGCATTCAACCTCCGGTTGATCCTTCATGAACCCCATGGCATTGGCGTAGCGATCGTCTGAGGCAATCCCATTCTCTCGGGTGAGGATAACACCAGAACGATCACGCCCCAATGATGGCTTGCTGCACCCTTCAAGGGGGATGCTAACCAGCGATACATCACCAATCTGATCCTCATCAACTTCAAATGTATAAGATCTTATATAATCGGTGGTTGCTTCCTTACTGAACAATAGTTCCATGGACTTCCTGGCTCTACATTCAGCTTTAACCTTGGCACCTACAGAAATACAACATCAACTACATGTTTTAACAACCAATCATCACTATTAGCAATTATTTGTAATCTCAAAAGCAGTCACTACATGTATAATTACAAGCCTATGAGAAGACTCAATAGCTGCGCTTCAAAAACACAGTCAAACCTATGAAAAGAACTCGATAGATTCACTTCAAGAACACATCAAAGCTATGACTATAACCCATCAAACCTACGACAAGAATTCAGTATATTCACTTCTAAAACACATCAAACCTATGAAAAAATACAGTAGATTCACTTCAAAAACACAGTAGAGAAATGTGTGATGAAAGAAAGAAGATCTTTTCCACTTGGGATATAATCTTGTTAAACCCAGATTACAGTAGTTCTCAATTAATTTCCAAAATTTCATACAACATATATAACATCAAATCAGGCTGCGAGTGGCGAACTCGACTCCAATAGTGAATTTGGACTCCAAACTGAACTCATTGCGGGTAAACCTAGAGAGAAGATTGGACTTTCCCACACTAGAGTCACTGATCAAAGAAGCCTACAAAGTGTGAGGGTGAGACGGTGAGAGAAAACGAGAGCAAGGAAAGAGCGAAGAAGAAACGAGGAATGAGACGGTGAGACAGGAAAACGCAACGAGGCCAAAATAGAGAATAAGGGTGTGTTTGGTAAAGAGCTTATCAACTCTTTTTTAGCTGGTCAATTCATTTTAGCTGGTTGACTTTTAAAAAAGATCCATAAGTTTGTTTGGTAAATAGCTGATTGGGTTGGCTGATTCAACCCAATCAGCTAATTTTCAACCAGCTCCAAATAGGAACGTTTCACACCATAAGCTGATTTTATTTCAACTGAATCTCCAAAATGCCCTAACCTCTCGCGTCTCACTTCTCATTTCTCAAGTCTCCAGACATCCCAGAGTCTTCTCCTTCTTTCGTTCCTTTCTTTTTTTCTCACCTCTCACCCACACGCGATCTTCTTCTTTGCTTCTTTCGTTCACTCCCACGCATCAACGAAGGAGTGTCGACCAAATAGAGTGAAGGTTTGAAGTCGATTTCGGTGCCATTGAGGAGTCCAGTCCCAAAGTGCCATTGAGGAGTCGATTTCTGCTAAGAGGTGGGTTCCTCTTGAAGCTTACCCCAACGTCATGAATCAGGTCGGTAACTCTTCTATGATTTTCTTCTGAACCTTTTTGTTTGTTTGTTGAGATTTAGGATTTTCAGGTGTAGAATTGATTTTGTAATTTATAAACACTATTAATTTTTGTATTTTTTTGACATTACAAAGATGATAAAAGGCTCGACCCTATAACGTATTATCGAAAAAGATCACAACTTTGAACTCCGATTTCTCCTTCTCCTCCTCCTAGCCTTCCTTTGTCTGTGATCTCCGACCTTTGTTGTTCGGAGATTTCTTTTTTTCTTCTCATTGTTTGTATTTTGATTGGGGATTAAGGGGAGGAGAACACAAAAAAGAGAAGAGAAACAAATGGACTCTCCACCGACACCAGGTGGGGAATCGACGACCAAGATGGTGACGCCGAGATTGTCAATCATAGAGTCGTTTTGCAGTTGCGGTTTGTCGGATTAATAGGGAGTACATTAAGAGCAGAATAATGATGCCCAAGTACCTTCGTCTCGCTATGATCCATTCAATCAAGTCAAAGGACGTCGATGCCGGAGCCGATGGTGGTTTTTATTAATTCTAAAAGTGGTGGTCACCATGGTCCTAAACTCAAGGAGCGGCTTAAGCAATTAATGGGAGAGGAACAAGTTTTTAAATTTTGTGAAATATTGCTTTAAATTAATGGGAGTGGTTGTTTGTGTTTTATATTGTTTGGTTTGGTTTTGTGGAAAAAAATTGGTCTTTAGAATTTGAGATGATTTCTGGCACAAGTTTTTGACCTATCAGAGGTGAAGCCTCTTTAATTTGTCCAATATGGATTGGGCTGTCTTGAAAAGCTGGCTAGTCGTGGGGATGAATGTGCTAAAGAAGTTCGTGAAAAGATGAGAATCATGGTATTTCAATAACTTTGCTTTGCTTGATCCAATAGATTATTATTATAATGAGATGTTTTATGTCAAAGGTTGGATGTTTGAGCCTTATGGGGAATCAAGAATACTCATACATGATGAATGATTGGAGTAGGTTGCACGAGGTGATGGTACTGTTGGTTGGGTGCTAGGAACTCTCCAAGAACTTTACACTCAGTGTCGTGAGCCTGTTCCTCCAGTAGGAATCATTCCTCTTGGGACTGGAAACGATCTGTCAAGGAGTTTTGGCTGGGTAAACTTTGTATTAAGATGAAATGTTCTACTTCTGACGTTTGACTTTTCTAATTCATTCAGGTTTGTTTTCTTTCTTCAGGGTGGTTCATTCCCCTTTGTATGGAAATCTGCTATCAAACGGTCTCTTATGAGAGCAATATCTGGTCGAGTCTGCCGTTTAGATAGGTAAGAGTTCTACCTTTTAGAGAATTAGTGTTAAACTAGTGAAATATAATATGAAAATGATTAGCTAAAGCAAAATACATGTCAGTATTTATTCTGAGGGTCCTAGATATGTTAACATTTTCTTTTTGATGTTGTCAAGTATCGATACACCTTAGCTCTTAAGATTGATTTCTTTCGTCAACTTTTGACATATTCTTGTATTTCTTTGTTCAGTTTGACATTGATGATTTCTTAATTAGTGTTACTGCTTTCTTTAAATGATTCCTTTGTATAACTTTTTAGTAATTTGTTTCCCCTTCTGTTTGTTGTACAAAAAGATCTTTACATTTTGACCAGGATAACAAATACTTGGTACAGGTGTATTTTAACTTTGGCTATTCTATTTTGTTGAACAGCATATCACAAAGTATTATTGTATATTAAAAACTACTCTTTAATGATGCAGTTGGAAAATTCTTGTGTCAATGCCTCATGGAGAAGTCGTCAATCCTCTGTATTCCCTGAAACAAGTTGAATCTTGTTCACTGGAACAGGTTTATGATGCAGTCTAGAAAAGTCCCCAGTGCATACTCTTCCATCATAAATCATCTGCTCACCTTCTTTATATCTTTCAATTTTTGTTCTATCTCTCAAACAATTCATTGGCTATAAATAATATCGGCTCATGCAAACCTGCCAAGCTACACAGCTATTAAGCGACTAATACAACAAATGACCATATTGGGACAAATTTTATACCAAGATCATACCAAGGTAAGAACTAGTTTGCTGGCTTCTCGTTTTCCAACATTTATGACTTTGTGACTCTGCTAACTCGTTTTGATGAGTTGGATATCGTTGGGATCCTTCAAATAGATTATTTGTGGTAGTTGGTTTTCTTTATGATTCTTCAACTTTTACATCTGTTTTGTATCTGTTGATTTAACCAATCTGTTTTGTATCTGTTGATTTTATTAAATGAAGCGTGATAGTGGTTGAGATATAAATGAAGTCTGACAGTATACTAGCTTTAAGGTTATACGAAGGAAGGTTTTTGACTACTAAGAAGGAAGGTTTTTGTATCTACCTGCCCTTTTATTTAATGAAACTATCTGTTGATTTAATGAAAGCATTTAACTCCACTTGTTAAATCACAACTGCCTACTGTTTGTTTTTCACCAATAAAAAGCTAACACAATCTGTTGATTATTTACTGATCCCTGGTGGGTTCACTTGGATTTTAACTTCTAGTGAGTTGTTTGTTGTTTTCTTTAATGCCAATGCTATCTTTCTTTGTTTTCATTTGTAAGTTTTGTTCTTTCTATGTTCTGTCATGCCTCACTTCTTTTCTTTTATGTTTTCATCTTCTTTTCTTTTAGTGCTATTAGAGTATTTTATGGATGTAAGTATCAAGTTCTCTTTTCGATTTCCTTACTGTTATTGATTTCTTAAGGAAAATGGTAAGAACTAGTTATATATGCTGATTGGTGAGGTATTCCATCTTGCAATGACTACAAGAATTGGAGTTTTATTAGTAAACAAACTACTACTTAAATACTCCTGCTCTTGATGAAGTACCTAAAATTCTGGCTTGTATTTTATTAAGCAGTTTAGTGTGTATAGTTTCCCCTCTAATGTTGTTATGTTTATTCCTTCATCTTCGTCTTTGTGTTTTATGGGTGTTGTTGTGTGTATGTTGTTTCAGTGGTGTAGTATGATGGTTTTGTGTTGTATCGGTGTGTGTTGTGGATTGGTTGAGGGTGATTGTTTTGTGTGATAAAAATGAAGATGGTGGCTTGTGTAATGCATATTGTATGGGTTGATTGAAGGTGAATATGGATTAGGAAGTTGTTTGAGTACTACATATTTGATGCTTGATGAAACTTTTGTTAGACTTTTTGATGTGTTTATCCCTCTATGTTATTTGTTATGCCCATGTGTGTTCTTGATCTGGAACAATTTACTTGTAGTCCTAAGACTTTGTGAAACATATTTGGAGCTTTAATCAAGGTGCAAACATATATGAGTGTTGTGTTTTTTGTGGATTATGGTGCTCAGGTTATTAGTGGCCCAAGATGTACAGTTGAGATCATTTTTTGTTCTGAATTAGTGTGAAGACCTTGAGGTGGAGTGGTAAGGATTACAACTTAGGATTTGTATTTTTTTTATATTGAAATGTCTGTTATTAATATAAAGAATATTGTATGGCATAAAACAACAGTATTGTATCGCATTCCTATTCAGTTATTTTTTTGTGTTTTTTTCCAACTTTTGTTAGCTTTCATTTTTTAGTAACTCCATGTTTTCCTTCTGCTACCACTAGTACAAATTAGGATGGGATATCGCATAACTATTTTTATTTGCACAGATTTAGTATGATAAATGTTGATATTCATTTATTAATATATAAATAAAAAAGGGAAGGGAAAGAGAGTTGGACAATCACCATATAATTTGAAAGTAAAAGAGTTAGCTTGTTTTGGACAATGGAAGATGGACGGGTAATGAGTTTTAAAGGTATGTTTACAGTATTGTAAAAGTTTTCAAAATAATTTCAGTTATGTACACAATATCGCATATAACACAATATATATATATAATATACAGCATAAAACAACAATAAATGACAACAGTATCGCATAAATATACAAAGATAAAACAACAAGATCGCATAAACCAAGAGTTTTCATGTATGTATATATGCATTATAGCATAAATTAATAACATGATTTCACACATATATAATGTTGTATCACATAAAACAAATGGATAACCACCATATAATTTCTTGTTGATATTTCATTTTTATATGGTTCGATTAATTTTGTATCATAGTTGATATTAATGTTCAATCTTTAATTTATATATGTAGAATACTTATATTTCAATCTTTAATTTAGTTCAAGATTTGAGTTTAATCGATCATGCGCTCAAAATTGATTGTTTAATTTTTAAATTTTATTTTTAATATTATGTAATTATTAATAATTCTTTGGTTAAATAAAAGATATTACAATAAAATTTTATATAATTTTGAATAATATTCACAAGTTAAAAGATATTACAATAAAAGTATTTATATAATTATTTTATTGAAATATTCTAATTATTAACCATTATAATAACTCAATAGTGAATCCAATTGTAAATTAGTCAATAAGTACATAACTTTTTCTAATCTTGTATGATTAGATGACATCATCTCAAAAAAGAAACAAAGGAGAAAGTCAAGGAGGGAATGATATAGGTAGAGTTTGTTGGCCAAAAGAAATACTTCTTCTCTTTTGTGACCTTTGTAACCAATATATTCAAAGGAGCAAGGGAAAACATGGTGGAGTTATTTGTCAAAGGATACCATGGAAGAAGGTAGAGGAAGAATTTCACAAAGCGACTAACTTACAATGGGATAAAACTAAGCTTAAAAATAAGTTCGATTGGATCAGAACTAGATGGAGTCTTTGGAAACAGTTGAAAGGAAAAGTGTAGCGCCCCCTCATCGTAGGATACACATCGGGAAACCCGAAGGTCGCTCCGATACAAATCCCACGATGAAGGTGCACCACCAGAACATTTCCCAATAATATCCACATGGCATCGCAATAAATTAAATCACACTATATCAGAAATCAGTAAATTAGAATCCAAAATAATAATCATCTGGTACAGTCGTCCAATAACAGAATAGACAAGTCTATCAGTCCCCTAAACAAAACCAAAAAGGAAACTGATACAAACATCTATCCTAAGTCATCCTCAAAATCCAACCCACCGACCGACACAGGTGTTATCGCTTCTCCCGCCAAAGACGCTCGCACGGTAGGAAAAGGCTATCTCCGGAGCTAGGGGTCTATTCTATCAGTCCTGAAAAATAGGTTGCAATTTTGGGTGAGTTTGCGAACTCAGTGAGAAACCATCATCGATGGTTCACTCAAATCATGCATTACGCAAATTGCGTACAGCATGGCACAGTAATATTCAATTAACAGTATTATTTAACAATTTACAGTATCGGTAACAATTTACAATGGCATAGAACAGTTCATAGTGTCACATCACAATTTACAGCAAATCATGGCATCACGCAGTTCAGTAATCGTCACACAATTTGACAATTCAATCAATCATGTATATAATGCATATGAGACTCTTTCCAGTTATTCAAGATTGTGCCCAAGTGCTCGGTCCAAGGAGCGGGGGACGCGTCGAGATAAATCCCCTGCTATGCCCGTCAAGATAAAGGTGAGAGCTCGAGGCTCTTTTCAAAGGATAATAGCAACTTGAGACACGTCCATTATCTGATCATGCATTTATGCATGCAATGCAGTGTTTAATGATTTGCAGATACTATTATAAAAGCCCAAGATTAAAGATTTCAAGAATCCAAAGGATATGGCTATAAAGCCCAGTATTGTATTTTTCAGTATTATACAGTGGTCCAACCGTATTCAGTAAAAGCATGCCATTCAATCACGTACATTTCAGTAATCATGCAATTCACATTATCCAATCCCACGCAAGAAGAGCATGCAATTCGGTCCACATACATTTCAAGAAGCATACCATTCGATCATATTCTTTGCAGAATCATACAGCTCAATCTTATACATTTCAAGAGTTATACATTCACATTGGCAAGTCATTCACATTAGGCATCTAGACAATCATGAATTTGAGAAACCATCTAGGTTACTCACCTGTAACTTCCAAGCTATTGCCTGGAAGTCCCAGCAATGTCCGTGGAATGACGATCCAACGGCGCCTCAATCGAAAATCAAATTCCAAATCACCGTAAACCCTAATCTTCTCAAATCAACGATAAATCCACTCCAAATCCTTCTCAACCGTGGGAGAGAAGGGAAGAAATGCGATTTTGCCTTAGGTAACTTTCCCAAATCTCAAACCTAGGCTATATATATATACAAAGGTCTCCAACTCAGTCCAAATTTCAGTCTCTAAATTTCAATGGCTCAACATTTTAATTTCCTATCAGTATAACCCTAATATTTCCTTTGCCATTGGATAATTCTTTCAAGATATACAATCAATCATCATCACTCCAAAATTTTCGATCTGGGCATTTTCTCCCGAATTTCCCGAAAATTTCCTATTAGCCACTATCAGTTGCCAATCACTCTTAGACTATTCTAAATCAGTCATTCGAGCTCACTAACTCTAGATTTCTTATTCAATCAATCCTGATCCAGTCAGTTCAGTTAGTTTCCAGTTCACAGTCCAATCACAATTAAAATGCCAGAAAATCATGAATGCATGTACCTATGAATAAATGCATATGTAAGAAACCAGTTCCTCTGTAATTAGAGGCCAGTAACATGCTCAATCAGTGAGTACAATGAAACCTATCAGTCCGTCCCAATTTACCATAATACCCTTGCTAGCAATAACGGGATGTTACAAAAAGAAACGGGATTAGGATGAGATTATAACAAAGGAATAATTGTTGCTAGTGAGGAGTGGTGGACTTTGAAGATTAAGGTTATTCCCTTTTCTCCAATTTAAATTAATTTCCTTTACTTTAATTGTTGGACCCTGAATTTTCTTGGAATTTTTGAATTATAAAGGGGCATTAAATGAGGAAATTTATGGTGACTTAATTTTATGCAAAGAAAAAGAAGAGTCAAGAATATACAAGATACATTATTAATGTTTATGATTAATTATGGTCTAAAGGGATGTTTTTAGTTTAAAAGAAATTGATAGTGAATACATTGTTTTAAATGGAAGTTGAAAATCAAGAAATAAAGAGAAAAAGTGTGAGAATTTGAAGAATTATAAAATTTTGTCTTTTTAGTAATAAAGAGTTGACTTTTTGATTTAGGCAGAATTTGAGAAAATGATCTTTATGAAACTTGAAGCTTCTGTTGAAAGCTTTCTGTCGCCATAAAGTATGATAATTTTCGATATAGGAATTAAAAGTTATGATTTTCTGAAGTTAAGGTTATTTTTACTTTGTTTGAAAAATGCTATAGGATGACACATGTTTGGCAGAATCTTTGACTATAAAATTGACCTAGTTAGAGATTGAATTTACTTTTGAGTTCTTTATGAAAGTTTTAGATTATGTTTTGATCTTTCCATTGATATGAAGTATACAATTTTTGGACCATGGAATATGAATTTATGATTTTTACAAGTTGCTGTTACTGTTTGGGAAGAGTATTAGGAGACAGAACCTTTGTTTGGAAATTTGACTTCCTTAGAGGCCAAATTGATTTTTCTGTCCTTCATGAATGTTGTAGGTTGTTTTATGATCTTTGCATTGATATAAAATATGACATTTTTGGACCTTGGAGTTGAAAGATAGAAATTTAGAAGTTATGTGACTGTTTAGGGTGACATGATTTTGGACAGAAACTTCGAGTGGTTTTTGACTCCTTTAGAGGCAGATTTAGTTTTTAAGTTTTTCATGGAAAATGTAGAATTTTCCTTCAGCTTTTTATTGATACCAAGTTTGTAAATTTTGGAGCTCTAGGTCAAAAGTTATGGGTTGTGGAAGTTGGGATGTCAGATGAAGAAAAACCAAGAGGTTCTAGCCGATTTTAGGCTTAGTCGACTAATAGTCGACTACTCGACTAGTGTTATTGTTTTTACTTACATTAGTCGAGTAATAGTCTTCGACTAGTCGACTAGTGTCACTATTTTACTCATGTTAGTCGACTAATAGTCGACCAGTCGACTATTGTCATGTTTCCCCTAACCAGCCCTCTTTCATTCTTTTGCTTCTAACTTTTTCGTTCAACATTCGATTGACCCGATTTTTGAAGTGTTGGATTCCTAAGACAATTATCTTCATCAAAATGAGAAATTTGTGATTTTTGAGATTAAATTGAAGAAGATTGATTTAATCAAAGTGAGTTAGATATTTTCTGAACATGGTTCAGTCTTTTGAGAAATTCTTGATCTGTGGAGATCCAATTGAGTTGGTTGTTATGGCAAATTAAAATAGAGGCATGGGGCTACAAGTCTTATGAAGGAATTGAATTTCAATTTAGCCTCTAAGAATTCCAATTTATGAATGGAAGTTGGGTTTAGTGTGTAGTCTTGGATTAGAAAAATCTGAAAGTATTTTGATCATAACTTTTGCTCTAGTAATCCAAATGAGGTGATTCTTGAGTTGGATTAAACTAGAGAAATAGAGCTACAAATTTTTTGAAGGACTTGAATTTCAATTTTGTCTTTAAGAAGGTCAATTTTCAGGTGGAAATAAAGTTTTGAAAAATGTTTTAGCATAATGATAGTCCGAAATGTTTGGAGCATAACTTTTGGTGTAGTGCACCAAATTAAATGATTTTAGTGGCATTATGAAATTAAGACAATGAGTAACATTTCTCTATAAGGAAGTTTTGGCAAATTCCTTTAATTTGATGATGAGAAAAATGTCCTAAAGTGAGCATGAATTAAAATAAAGTTCAGGGGCAATTTTGAAAGTTTACTTAAGGAATTAAGTTAGTAGACTTACATGTGAGGGCATTTTGGTCAATTGGCTCTCATTAAATGACATGACATGTGATGGTCGTTCTTAAGAGGAGCAAGGCATGACTTAGAGGAGAAGGAAAGAAATAAAAGAAGAAGAAAGATAGAAAGATGGAGTTCGTTGGAGATGAAGGAAGAAGAAAGGGGAAAATAGCTAGGGTTTTAGATTTTGTGGGTTTCAAGCAAGGTTTTTTGTTGATTCATGAAGGAAAAGATGGAAGAAGACAAGAGCTTCCTTCCAAGCTAAGAAAAATTCGAAAATGAAGAAGATAAAGGTAAGAGATGGTTTTTGATCTTTGAGTTTTTAATGAATTTTTGGTTTATTTGGCTTAAGATTGTTATAGGTTTATGATTTCTAAGCTAAATTTTGGAGATATCATGGTTTAATTTGTTCAATTTTGGATGATTAATTAATTAGGGTTTATGTTATTGAATTAGGGAAAATTAAGGAAAGGCTTTGGAGAATTGAAGTTTGGGACAAAGTTCTAGCATGGAAATGAGGTGGGTAATGTGTTTATATCTTGAATTATAAGCTACCATTGTGATCTTGAAAAATCAAGAAGCAAAATGTTATAAATTGTTGTTTATGTTAATGTTTGAAAATTATGATTTTCGAATGATCAAATTCGTTGATTTTGGAATGATTAAAAATTTTCTACAATTATTTCGGACTTTTTAATAAAATGATTCAATTGTTACTTTCAAGGGTTTTTTAATGATTTGATAAAATGAGAATAATTGTTTGAATTCATTATGTTTGCTTGATTGAGAATTCAATATGTGAATTTGTGAGAAATTGTGTTTGAATGATTTGGAAATCTGCTAAAGTGTTGCATTCTTTGAATTTAATGTTATGCGAATTTTGGTTGAAATTGTGAATATCATTATGTTTTGCATATGATACGACAAGATATGAAAAGTTCAGTTTCGAAATATGCCTTCGGGCATTTTGTTTTTCAAGTATGACCTTATGTGTTTTGTGGGTTTGGTTAGGTCCCATAAGTCGGGTCACAGTCTCGCTCTTTTTTTAAGGCTTCACTACCGTCTGTTAGTGACATTGAGTCTCGATTTCGGACTCCCATAAGTTCACGGCTACACTGGACCGCTATGCGAGAAAGTGTAGTGCATTTCATTCACGGCTGCACAGGACCGCTATGCGGGAATGTGCAGTACGTTCCATTTTGGACCGAACCAAACCATTCTGAAGTGTTATGTGATTTTTGATTTGTTTATAATGTGATGCATTTATATGTGATGCATTCATGTTTTCGATTTTATTTATGAATTGTGAAAAGTTTTGAAATTTTGAGGAATGAGAATTTGAGGTTTTCAACCGTGAAAGTTTTGGAAACTGTTTATGAATGATTTGAATGATTTGAAAAGTTTAAAAATGAGTTTTTGGTAACTTTCCGAATGTGAAATGTTTATAAATGACAAACTGCTTGAAAAATGATTTTTGCTTATTTTTTGATTTATAAACATGTTATCTACGAGCTATCAGCTCACCCCTCTTTCATCCCTATCTCCAGGTATCGAACGGGAGATCGGATGAAAGAAAGTCAAGACTTTTGTTCGATTTTGCTTAGCTTGTGTTTTATGTATTTGAGATTTTAGTATGGGTTATGTATATGGCTTGGAATGCCATTAATGGTTTGTATCCATTTGTTTCATGATGTATATGAATTATGAATTGATGTATGGAATTGAGTTATAAATTTGCGTATGATTATGGAATATGAATTGTGATTGTATATGAATATGATTGGGTTGTGTTTGGATTGAATTGGGAATTTGTATATTGAGTTAAGATGAATGGGAATTACATATGATGTATGAATGTGATTGTATATGAATGAGATATGAATGTGTTTGGATTCCAAACGGGAGGTTCGATAATTCTGAGTTTTGTTTGGGAATTATAAAAGTGTGTTTAAACTATTTGCAGGTTTTGGGATTTTTAAAATACAGTTGTTATGCTGCCCAATTTTTGATTCAAATAAAGATATAATAGTATAAGAATTGTTTAAAAGATGAATTTTGGGATTTATATGAATGCATAAGAAGATTATTATGAATTGAGTTTTGCATGAGGATGAATTTCCAAAAGGGAAATTGTATTGATTTGAATGAGATTGAATAAAGATGAAAGAAATGAGAAAGAAAGTAAAAAAAAATTATACCGATTTTGGATTTGGTTTTTGTCTTATAGGTTTCCAATGCGATAGTTTTTCTATAAGTGTATGTTATCGGATGTCGGAATTTGTATTTCAGTTCAATTGCACCGTTTGTTTGGTTTGTTTCTGAACCAATTCGATTTGACTTTGTATTCGATTCGATTTCGCTTCTATCGCTTTCGTCCGCTTTGTTTCGGTTCCCGATTTCGTTTCGATTCGATTAGTAGTGGTGATTCGATACTTTCGCTTTGTATATCGCTTTTGTTGGTTTTGAAATCCATTTGATACGTTTCGACACTTTGTTTTTGTTTCTGTTTTTCGTTCTTATCCGGTTGGGGTCCGGTCTCGAGATCGGGTCCCAACATTAATAATAAATATCTAGTTAAAAATAAGTTATTTAATTTTTTTAGGAGAACATCAATTTTAAAACATTTAAAGAGGAAGGGCTTGAACCTGAGCTTGAATGTAAGTTGGATGAACTTGTTGGATGTTTGGCCCGAGGAGAGACTACATTTTGTCCTGTGGCTGACCCTCCACAAGGACAACGAGAAGTTAAGGAAGTATATATTCCTTCTCCAGCTGCTAGTCATAATGCTCATCATCAATTGTCAGCCTATCATCATCATGGAAATGTAGATGAGACTAGTGTTCTCAACAATTGGGAAGAAGTGTGGAGAGAATCTTTCCCGACCCCTCAAGTCACATATGATGAAGGGACCGAGAGAAGAAGATGTAAAAGGGTTTTAGAGGATGATAGACACAAAGTAATAAAAGTTCAAGAACTGATTCCTCTAAAAGGGCAGGAAGATCTGCAGCAATATATGAGAGGCTTGATGGTGTGATACAATTGATTGAAGGGAGGCAGAGTGCAACAACGGAGATGAATAGATCCACGAAGAAAATGTTGGATATGATGAATATTGGTGCATCACAAAGTACTAGTACTGGTACGTCATACCATGATATTACGAATGCTTTGGGAAAAATATGTACTTTTCCTGATTTAGAGACTAGTACTCCTGAATTTTATTTTGCTTGCATGTTGATTGAAAATCCGCAAAAAAAAAGATCATTTTTTTGGGTTTACCAGATGATACAAAGAGGTTTGAATACATAAAGTTTATGTATGAGTATGACAAAAAAAAAAATAAACATAGCTTCTATCAATCCATTATATGTTTAGTTTATTGTTTTTATTATTTGTACACCTATGTTTACCTGTTATATTATTTATTTCTTTATATGTAGACATATAAGTGTGTTGTTTATTTACAATATAATTTTACATATTGATCTGTAGGTATGGATGATAATGTTATGAAAACTATGCAACTTCTGCAAATGAAGCAATTGTTGGACAATGAGACTGAATTTTGGGATCTGATGACTTGTGCAATGGGATATATGAGTGTGTATTTTTTTGACCACATATATAAGGAACCATGCATGACTTCCTATCAAACAAGAGAATTATGGATGAATGAATTATTGAATGGTCATGAAAAAAATGTTTTAATGCATTTAGGATGAATCAAAATACATTTCGTCAATTATGTATTGTTTTGGAAAACAATTATGGTTTGAGACCTTCAGATAGGATGTCTATTTTGGAGAAAGGTGGTTTATTCGTGTATGTCCTCAGTAAAAGTTTCTCTAATAGAGATACCCAAGAGCGCTTTCAACATTCTGGTGAAACTGTGAGTAGAGTTTTTAAAGAAGTCTTGACTGCTATGGATGGATTTTCAAGGGATATACTCGTACTAAAAGATCTCGAATTCAAGGACACTCCACCACAAATTGCCAATGATGTTAGATATATGCCACATTTTAAGGTAATTGAATATGTTCTTCCTCCGCCTTCATTATATTTTCCATTAAAAAATGTTGTTTTATCATCTTATGATTATTTTTATATTAGGATTGCATTGGAGCTATTGATGGTACACATACAGCGGTAGTTGTTACAGAAGAGGATCAAATGAGATATAGAGGACGGAAAGGAATGACAACAACAAATGTATTGGCATCATGTAACTTTAACTTACTATTTACATATGTTTTAGCTGGTTGGGAAGGATCAGCACACGATTCTCGTATTTTCCTTGATACAATCGGTAATTCGAGACTTAAATTTCCAAAACTACCGATGGGTAATTTTAAGATTTGTAGGATTTGCTATTAATGATTTTGACTTTTTATGATATCATTTATACTAATTATATTGCTTCTATAAAAATTCAGAAAATTATTATTTGGTTGATAAAGGCTATCCAGAAAGAGAATGATATTTGACACCTTACCTAAAGACAAGATATCATCAATCGGAGTTTCGTGGCGCAAATCCAAAAGGATCTCGAGAAGTTTTTAACCAAGCTCATTCATCATTGAGAAGTTGTATTGAGAGGGCTTTTGGTGTGCTTAAGGATCGATGGAAGATATTGGAGAAAATACCTAGGTATTCATTAATGGATCAAAATAGAATAATTTGTGCAGCTTTTACGTTGCATAACTATATTAGAAGAAGTACAATTGGCGATCCGGCTTTTACCATCATCAATCAAGATCCTGAATTTATACCTCTAGATGTATTTTAAGATGTTGAAGTTAACTCTATACAAGAAGACATTGAAGAGCAAAGAACTCGGGAGATGACAATTAGACGCAATATACTATTCGCAATAATATTGCGTCTAGTTTAATGGCAGCTAGACGTCGTTCTTAAATTGTTATAAACTTTTACTTTAAATGATAGATGTTTATTTCTTTTGCTCTATTTGATATGTGTTGTTAAACTTAAACCTCATTTGGATTCTTATATTTTATGTTTGGATGTATCACCATCATTATCGCCATCACTATCGTTATTATTATTATTATTATTATTATTATTGTTGTTGTTGTTGTTGTTGTTGTTGTTGTTGTTATTAATAATAATAATAATAATAATAATAATATTAATATTATTAGTATTAGTATTATTTATTATTATTATTATTATTATTATTATTATTATTATTATTATTATTATTATTATTATTATTATTATTATTATTATTATTATACTAATAATAATAATAAAGAATTATTATTATTATTATACTAATAATAATAATAAAGAATTATTATTATTATTATTATTATTATTACTATTATTATTATTATTATTATTATTATTATTATTATTATTATTATTATTAGTTCTATGTTTTTATTAGAGTTATAAACTTAATTTTTGTAGAATTAAATATCTAGAATCTAAATTTTTATAAGAATATCCATTGACATATTAAAATATATAATATTCTTATTCTTATTTTTTTTAAAGTTATGTCCTTATAAGTCATTTTACACTTAAACAACTAATACTAAACAGCTAATTTTACCAAACATCTTTAACAAACAGCTGATGCAATCTACTGGTCAAACTAGCTATCAGCTATCAGCTGATTGCCAAACAGGGCCTAAGAAAAATATTTCAGCTGATTGGGACGAAACGTTCCATTAGAGGAGCTGACTTAAAATCAAATGGTTGGGTTAAATCAGCCAACCTAATCAACTCTTTATCAAATAACTTTAATGACTTTTTCATGAAGTTAATAAGCTGAAATGGATCAAACAACTAAAAAAGAACTTATCAGCTCTTTACCAAACAAGTCCTAAGAGTATTTAGTGAAAATCATAATTGTAAAATTAAGCAATTCAGAATCAAGAAAATGGTATAGGGAGACTAATTTGAGGGCTGTGATGTATCTATAGACTTATAATTTTACATTTACGAGATTTGAGATGATCACCTCAAATTTTTGCCAGACCACTTTATCACTTTCAGTTAATGTTTTGTTTTCTTATCAAAAATAAATAGTTGATAAAATCACAATATTTTACTAATAATCTAAGAATGACAGCGGGCTCGACTTAGCCAAATTTGACCTTTATTAACTATTATTAAAATTTTCAAAATTACGTTATTTTGACATTGTATATGAAGTCTTTTACTGGGCTAGTCCTGAACAGCCTGACTTATTAATTCGAATCAGATTGAACTAAACCAGTCTTAGGCCAATTGCCAAGCGCAAATTTCTTATTACTTAAAGAGCTTTGCCTCCTAAAAAAAAGTCAAGCTTTCGAAAAATGCTCTCTACTACCACTGATTTCAACTCCACTGAAACTGATTGCCAAGCAATCAAGAAAGTACGCATCCGTCAGAGGGAAGAAGACCCCCCTCCTTCTACACCTGCACAACAGAGCAAAAAACCCAGCTACAGTTCGATGGTCACTAGCCACAACAATTCTGGTAGAGGTGGAATAGAAGTAGAATGACCTGAAGAAGACCCTATCGAAATAACTGAGGGAGACATATCTGTTATACAAGGAAAATTCCAACTGGGGTTAGAGCTTTCCAATACACTCAAAGGAAAACTCAATAAAATGTGGGTAAATGCAGTTATCATTAAACTACTAGACCGAACAATGGGATTCCATATGCTCAAATCTAGATTACTCTCAATGTGGAAACTAAAGGATCCCATGAAGATTGTCGATATTGAAAATGAATTTTACCTAGTTAATTTCATATGGGAGGATGATTATATTCACACTCTTACCCAGGAACCGTGGATCATCGCTAGGAATGCTTTATCGGTTCAACGGTGGTACCCTGAATTTCGCCCCTCCTTTGGGAAAATAACGCACGTTGTTACCTGGGTCTATTTCCCCGATTTATCAGTTGCGAGATACCACCCTTCCATCCTCTCAGCACTCGGGAATCTGGTGGGGAGAACCGTAAAAATAGACGCCCACATAAACCGCACACAAAGGGGAAAGTTTGCTGACGTCGCGGTGGATATAGACCTCAGTTCCCCACTCCAACCACCAGTAAAGCTTGACGGCGAAATCATCCAGGTTGCATACGAAGGGCTTCCCAGATCTGCTTCTCCTGTGGGAGGGTCAGGCACGGGGCCCTGACATGCCCCACATGACCACCTGAACAACCTGAGCCAGAACATCCCACAGTGGACTGGTAACGCCCCACCCAACCGCCACCCACCCTGAATCCTCTTTGAATGGACTCTGACAGGTAAGCTACGGGCCATGGATGCAAGTGTTTCGTTGTCCTCGCCGGCCACCTACACCCTCAACATCACAATGGCAGGATCGCCCTAACGGTCCTCCTTAAACCGTCTCCAAGGGATCGCGATTCAAAACTTTGACCGAGTTAGAGCCATTGGACAACGACATAGACATCCATCACTCATATGATGCGACCCTGATTGCTGCTCCTCAAATTGCGGCGAGCCAGACCCAAATCCAACCAAAATCCCTAATTCTATCGCTAACTAAAGAGGGTTGCGCAACAAGTAAGTCGTCTGCGGGGCGAAGAGGAGCATTTAACGTTAGTCACTAAATGACATTGCACGCTCCTCTTCGTTTTAGGGCCATGGACCCAGCTAGACAGGCCCAAATCTTGGGCCAAACTCGCCAACCACATTCCCTGCCTCCTTCCCAGCCCACCCAATTAGCAAGCCCAAGTCCAAAAACAGCTCATATGGCCCAATCCATCCCTTCCCACCCAGATATTATAATTCACAACCTATCTGTTAAATTGCCCACACCTGCGGACTTGGACTACGGGGACATGGAAAAGGACCCCACTGAAGAACGTACTTGCCCTGCCTCGACTTCGGATGATCAAATCCATAACATGCCCCCTCCGAGACCACTAGATCCGAAAGAAGGTTCCATATTAGGCACGGCAATAAATGTTTAACCTGGCACTCAAATGGAGGAGCCTCCACCGGCTCTCATGCTAGTTCAGGGCCGGGTCCCAATTGACTCTGCAATCCGATCGGAGATAGATTAGTTTCCCTTCCTCCGTTTTTTATGTCTATATTTATCTGGAATTGCCAAGGGGTTGGAGGTAAAACCTTCAAGCCTATCCTTAAAAACTACATTCGCATCCATAAACTGAGGCTTCTCGTTCTTGTGGAGCCTCGAATTAGTGGTGTTTGAGCAACTAGAGTTATTCGGAGTTTAAGTTTTTCCCATTCTTACAGGGCCGAAGTCGAGAGATTTTAAGGCGACATATGGCTCCTTTGGAACGCCGATATTGAGGTCCATGTTCTGCTAGCTCACCGCCAATTCGTGCATGCCAATATTGAGACCAGATGTCGTTCGCTTTCACAACCTATCTGTTAAATTGCCCACACCTGCGGACTTGGACTGCGGGGCCATGGAAAAGGACCCCACTGAAGAACGTACTTGCCCTGCCTCAACTTCGGATGATCAAATCCATAACATGCCCCCTCCGAGACCACTAGATCCGAAAGAAGGTTCCATATTAGGCACGACAATAAATGTTTAACCTGGCACTCAAATGGAGGAGCCTCCACCGGCTCTCATGCTAGTTCGGGGCTGGGTCCTAATTGACCCTACAATCCGATCGGAGATAGATTAGTTTCCCTTCCTCCATTTTTTATGTTGATATTTATCTGGAATTGCCAAGGGGTTGGAGGTAAAACCTTCAAGCCTATCCTTAAAAACTACATTCGCATCCATAAACCGAGGCTTCTCGTTCTTGTGGAGCCTCGAATTAGTGGTGTTTGAGCAATTAGAGTTGTTCGGAGTTTAATTTTTTCCCATTCTTACAGGGCCGAAGTCGAGAGATTTTAAGGCGACATATGGCTCCTTTGGAACGCCGATATTGAGGTCTGTGTTCTGCTAGCTCACCGCCAATTTGTGCATACCAATATTGAGACCAGATGTCGTTCGCTTTCACAGCTACTTATACTAGCCCTACTTACTCGCTTCAACATGATCTTTGGCAATACCTGCAGTTAATCTCTAGGATTACCGACAAACCTTGGCTTTTGGGTGAGGACTTTAATGCCAAGTTAGAAAGTATTAATAAAGGAGGCGGCTCTCACCTTCACCCTAGCGTTAACTCCCACTTTCGGGATTGTGTGCAAAGCTGCCAAATTCATGATTTAGAATTTTCAGGATCGCGGTTCACTTGGAGGAGAGGTCGAATTCTCATTAGATTAGATCGGGCTTTATGCTCAAGTGACTGACTTTCTACCTTCTAGCACACTATAGTCACTCATCTACCTTTCCTGAAATCCGATGATTGACCTCTCTTAGTGTTTCTCAACAATAATGTGCATTCTCTACTGACCATTCGTTCTTTTCAATTTCAATTTGTTTGGTTGACGCATGCTGGCTTTAGTCAATTTGTATCTGAGAATTAGACCCCTCCCAGTCCTGATCTCAGCAGCGAGATTAGAAAATTTTTGAAAAAATTACAATAGTGGAACTATACCATTTTTGAAAATATCTTCTACTAGAAAAAGTGCCTACTGGCACGACTCGTAGTTATTCAAAAGCACCTAGAAGATGTAGACTCGATCTCCCTCAGAGAACTTGAGGAACATCTCCGGGTAGAATTGGAGCAAGCCCTATACCAAGAAGAGTTCTACTGGCACCAACAATCTAAGTGTCAATGGCTAGTCCAGGGTAACCGAAATACCAGGTACTATCATGCCCTCACCATGGCCAAATAATGGAAAGCAAGAACTACCTCCTTGAAAGATGAATCTGGCAATGTGCTGATAGATCCCTCGAGCATCAGACGACTCGCTCAACATTTCCTTGCGCAACTTTATTCGGTGAATAGCCCCCATTTGATGGCCCAGCAGTCCCATGGGCAGGGTCCCCGCCTTACCCTCCAAGCTAGAGCTGATTTGGATCGACCTCTCCATCCTGATGAGATCAAAATGACGTTCTTTGATATGGCCCCTAACAAGGCCCTATGATTTGATGGATTACTTGCCTTATTCTTCCAATCTCAATGGGATATTGTGGGCCCTTCCCTGACTATATTCTTCCAGCAAATTTTTCGACATGAGGTCTGGGAAATCAGACTAAACCACACCATTCTGGTTCTTATATCGAAAATCCCGTCTCCCATTTCGATCAAGCAGTTCCAACCCATTTCTTTATGTTCGGTTATTTACAAAGCCATTACCAAAATCATTGTTAATCGACTTAAACCTTATCTTGAGGATCTAATAGCCCCCACCCAATGCAGTTTTTTCTCCGGGCGATTGATTAAGGACAATATTATTATCGCCAAGAAGTCATTCACACAATGAAAAGGAAAATAGGTCAAAAAAGTATGATGGCCCTTAAAGTGGACCTAGATAAAGCTTATGATTGCCTCTCATGGGATTTCATCCAAGACACCTTATTTAAGGTAGGTATTCCCGATTCGCTGATTAATCTCATTATAAAGTGCATTTCCTCGACTTCCCTACAAGTAAGGTGGAATGGTGAACTTAGTGAGGCCCTTAAGCCATCTCGAGGCATCAGGCAAGGCGATCCCATATCGCTATATCTTTTCATCTTGTGTATGGAACGCCTGGGACAATCAATCACTCACGTTGTGAAACAAGGCAGATGGCAACCTATTAAATTAAGCAAAAAGGACCGCCACTCTCCCACTTGTTCTTTGCTAACGATCTCATCCTTTTTTCAAAAGTCTCTATGGATCAAATGGACATTATTTGGGGTATCTTAAGTGTTTTTTACAATGCTTCGGGACAACATGTTAGACACGCTAAATCTAGATGCTTCTATTCTAAGAATATTCCTCACTCGATGGCCTACTCTTTAAGCAGTGCACTGGACTTCATCCAGGTGCAAGATCTAGTACGCTACCTAGGTGTTCCTCTGCTTTATGATAGGGTGAACAGGAAAACCTACCAATATATTCTGGACAAGGTTCACCACCGTTTATCAGGCTGGGCTTCCAAAATGTTGTCCTTTGAGGACGTATCACTTTAACTCAATCTGTTATAGCGGCTCTTTCTAGCTATACCATGCAAACGGTCCTACTGCCCCGCAGTCTTTGCGATGCAATGGAGAAGTTAATGTGGCAATTTTTGTGGGGATCATCTAATGGTCACCAGCGGATTCACTTAGTTAACTAGGAGGACGTTTGCAAACCAAAAGCGATGGGGGGTCTTGGCATACGAAAAATCTATGAAACCAATGATGCCTTTTTAGCCAAATTAGGATGGACCCTGATTGCCAAGCTGAATGCTCTATGGGTTCAAGTTCTCACGACAAAATATAAATTTGATGTTAACCATCCCCCCAACACTATCGACACATATGGCGAATCCATAATCTGGAGGAGTATCAAATCAACCTGGCACCTAGTGCTTCAGGCTTCAGGGCATGAAATGGGTGTTTGGAGATGGTGCGAGGACCCGATTTTGGCTGGACTCTTGGGTCAAAGGCGTGGGACCTCTTATTCACCATACCACCACCCCTATTCCTACTCTTTCTAGTAAACTTGAGGTCCAACATTTTGTCGATAGTGACGAGATCTGGAATTGGGATGCATTCCAAGCCTATCTTTCGATGTCAGTCTGCAGATCAATCGCAGGAACTTTCCCCCCAAAGCCCTACCTAAGGCAGGATAAATTAAATTGAGGAATATCAGACACAGGACAATTCACTGTTGCTTTTACTTATTCCCTGTTACTGGATCACGAGGACGCAGAACCTTCCAGACTTTGGAAGGTAACCTGGCTCTGGAATGACCCTCAATGCATCCAAACCTTTCTCTGGCTTCTTGCTCAAGATCGGTTACTCACCAGTCACCAACCAACATCAGGTCAGAAGGCACCTCACTACGAATGGATCATGCTATCACTCTGCACTTAATGAATTCTCGCTGCATATGGTGAGAGAATGTAGCAAAGCTAGCCAAGTGTGGAACAATTTCCCTCCTCACCTAGTGCATAGTGATTTTTCACTATGCCACTTCAACAGTGGCTCATCACAAACCTCCAACCCCACCGACGGGTATTTGGGTAAGATTGGTCGATTTTATTTGGGGCCACTTGCCGACTCTTATGGAATTGGAGAAATATAACACTCTTTGATGAGCAATTTAATTGACCATTCTCACCCATTTATGTTATTTTGTCTTATGCAGATCAAATTTGCAAGTCAGCTGATCGACAAATGAGTGTTATTTCAGGACCTCGACCTTGACACGAGCAATTAATCAGCTAGTGCAAACCTCCTAGTGGGTGGGTTAAGCTTAACACGGATGGTGTGAGTAAACGTTCCGCATTGTCAGCTACAGCCGGAGGCATCCTGAGTGATAATGCAGGTAATTGGCTTGGAGGTTTCATCCAGAATCTCAGTTAGTGCTCATCGGTGTCTGCCGAACTTTGGGGAGTGTATACAGGGTTCACGCTCTCGTGAAATCTCGGTTATCGTCGAATCGAACTTGAAGTTGACTCGATAGCGACGATTAATCTCATTTTTTCCTCGGTGAGTCGATCGCAGACTCTAAATCCTATAGTTCAGGATATTAATAAATTGTTCGCTCAGAACTGGATGGTAACACATCGTTATACATACCGCGAGAGTAACAAATGTGCCGATTGGCTTGCGAACTATGCTGAGCATTTTGATGTAGGCACTATTTATTTTGATACTCCACTCATTGGGTGTTATGTACTCCTTCTAGAGGATATGTCAAGAATCTGTTTCCCACGTCTTGTCGTGTAATTTATTTTATTCCCTATTAATAAAAAAGCCTTGTTTTTCGCAAGGGACCTACCCGGTTCGAGTGGGGATTAGATTGAGTGTGGATGGCTTAAAAATGTCTTCTCATAGTTGAGACCCTCCTAGGACACCTCGTGAGCAATAAAAAAAGAAGAAGGTAGAAGATAACCTTTTTATGTATGTAGCCGTTTAAAATTTGAAGTCAAAGTTTTGCCTTCAATAAGGAACTTATCCGATTTGAGTGAGGATTAGTTTAAGTGTGGATGACTTAAAAGTGTCTTCTCATAGTTGAGATTCTCGTAGGATACCTCGTGAATAACAAAAAAGAAAGAAAGATAGAATATAACCCCAAGACACAGGTGAGTTGGTAAGGAGTACTTCTGGTTTAAGTGAGATTGTGAGTTCGAACCCCCCTTATATATGTAGTTGTTTAAAAGTTGAGGTTAGAGCTTTGCCTCCCGTAAGGAATTTACCCTACTCGAATATGGGTTAATCTAAATATAAATGATTTAAAGATACATTTCTATAATTGAACCCTCCTGTAGTATCTCGCAAGCAACTAAAAAACAATTATGGTAATGAAGAAAGTATCAGTCATGTTATATTGCAAAGGGCCAAAACACGGCGGCACTATAATTATGCAAAACGAAAAATGGAATCACGTAATTACTACCGATTTGGGTTTAAACTTGGACGGTCCACTCCAGTGTCTGTTGTCCATATCATCTCATCTTGCTCGTTAAGTTTGCTTTTCCATTGGTTGAGTGACTTACGCTCTCCACTCTCTTGGCGCCTGCATTAAAATTTAACTACAACCGTATTAAAAGTACTTGACTTTCTATTTGCAGCAAAATAGGCCTTGATTGAATTACTCAGAATAATTGTAGTGATTATGTTATTGCTAGAATTAAATTTATTGAAGATATTATGAATCCTTATTTAACTGAAACACTAAGTATTAGAGAGTTAATAGAAAAAGAATGGTCAAAATTTGTGTTGGGAGTCTGATTCTATATCTGTTAAGACTCATTATTATTATTATTAGCTTAATGGTTGTTATTAATAAAATCTATATGAAAAGTCTGACGTTATTACACAAATCATAAGGCCAAACGGCACCGTTCTTTGTTAGCCGCCTGGCTCAAAAGTCCAAAACGCCGCCGTTCTGGAGACGACCGCCTAGAATTGTAAGGCAATAAGAAACAGCGAAGAAAGTAGAATTGAATTAATAGCCTCATTCATCGGTCCACTCTCTCTCTCTCTCTTCAATTTTTCACCAAACAAACAAACAAACCCTAATCCACGACCTCTATCCTTCTCTTTCTCTTTCCCTTTCCCTAATTTTATCGCTGGTGCTTTGATCTTGCGTGGAACTATTTCTAGATCTGATTTTACGGGTAAATTTTCTGGAACACTTCTATAATTTTATTTTATGCGTTTCGATTTGCGTTTTGTTTGTGGTTTGACAAATTGACTAAGGGTGATGGTTGTATAATCTAAACGGATCGGCTGATAGTTTGTTATTTTAAAGTGGCTTTAACCTTTTTTTCCCTGTTAATTAATTGAATTGACAATGAAATCATTCGCTGTTTGGATTGAAGATAATATTGTTGTTACATGGTAGCTTCTTTTTCATTTTTTAAAATAATTTTTCTGTGTGATAGGATCGGCGTTAAATCGTGAAGGAAGGCTTTGTATCTTTATCATTTTGTCTAAAATTTTTAAGTTTCGATTCTAGTTTAATTAGTGCATATCATTATATGATCCGATTAGTTGATTAGTCGCTTCATGATGGGGTATTTTGGCTTTTGAAATTTTGACTCTGTGAAGATTTTCACTCTTAACATCTTTGTAAATATTATTATTCGAAAATCATGGTTTGGGTGCTTAGAAAACTTGACTTTACTTAAAGTTTCACTTGATTTTGTAGTGTTTCTGAACATAGCATGCTTGTGGTTATGCAACAGGTGGTTGACTGGTTTGTGCTGCATTGTCATTGGGTATTGAAAATCATGCTTTCCATGGGGTTGGATTTTTTAAATTGTTCCTATTTTGAATATTTGGTGAATTCTGAAGCAGTGCTTCATTCTGAATGTTCCTTCTTGGCTATGTTGGCTATCTTAATTTGTTTAACTGCTCCTTGGGGATTTTTTATGCTAATAAACTTCGTTGTGTTTTTTTTTGTTTTATTGTTGTGAGGGCTGATCTTACTATGGGCTATATCTTCTTTTTGCAGGTATGGAGTTGTGCTTTAATGGATGATGATTGTGCAGATGGATAAAATGTCTGCTCCGTCATCACGGGAGCGTGCACAACGACTTTATGAAAAGGTATATTCTTCTTAACCTTATCTTTGAGTTCTTGTGACCTATACCATTATTTTTTAACATTAAGGTAAAGTGGACCATGTTTTATGCTGCTTCATTTTCTTTCTTCATGAAAAGTAGATCTCTTTGTCTCTCTCTAGTTGTTTATGCATATGTGGTTGTTCTGAAATAGACCTCATGGTGAAACTGTGTTTTCTAACTCATTATTTTCTTGATGCAGAATATAGAGCTGGAAAATAAGCGTCGAAGGTCAGGTCAGGCTCGAGTACCGTCGGATCCCAATGCTTGGCAACAAATGCGTGAGAATTATGAAGCTATAATTCTTGAGGATAACAGTTTCTCTGAGCAGCACAATGTAGAATATGCTCTGTGGCAGTTACATTATAGGCGTATTGAGGAACTTAGAGCTCATTTCAGTGCGGCTTTAGCTTCTTCAGGCTCAAATGCGTCTCTGGCTGTAAAGGTTCCAGCACGACCTGATCAAGTTAACAAAATTAGGCTTCAGTTCAAAACATTTCTTTCGGAAGCAACAGGGTTCTACCATGATCTGATCCTGAAAATCAGAGCCAAGTATGGACTTCCTTTGGGCTACTTCTCTGAGGATTCAGATAACCGAAGTATAATGGAAAAGGATGGAAAGAAATCAGCTGATGTAAAAAAAGGCTTGGTCTCATGTCACCGATGTTTAATATACTTGGGTGATCTCGCTAGGTATAAAGGACTATATGGGGAGGGTGACTCGAAAACTCGCGAGTATGGAGCAGCATCAAGTTACTACTTGCAAGCTGCATCTCTTTGCCCTTCAAGTGGGAATCCACATCATCAGGTTGAACTTAATTATACTTATTTTCTTATTAGTGTTGTAGTCTAACCTTACACTTTTAGTTTTGTTATTTGAGAACAAATTTGGTCTTTTCAGTTCAATAATTGTTTTACATGTTTCAGCTTGCTATTTTGGCCTCCTATTCGGGGGATGAGTTGGTGGCAGTATATAGGTATTTCAGGAGTCTGGCTGTAGATAGCCCCTTTGCAACTGCAAGAGATAACTTGATTGTTGCTTTTGAGAAGGTGTGTTCCATTTGTCTATTTGTTTATTGTTTTTCTCATTATCTGTTAGTTTGCAGCATGTGGTGTTTGAGAAATTGTAAACCTGTTGGCATAAAATTTGTTTGATGACCTGGAACTTGACATAAATTTTGAAAGGACTAGATGCTCTTTCAATTATTTATGACTTCTTTTTGACCTTGTGTTTCATGCGTTATGGTATGGGATATTCAAGAAAACGAGGACAGATTTGGGCTTCAAATAAGCATGGATTTTGATATAGTATGCCATGTTTGAAAACTTTCTTCAATATCTTTTTGGACCTTCAAAATTTTTTTGGTGCTTAGCATGTTTACACTTAAATATAGCTGGATTATATGGTGTTATTTCAACATTTAGTTATGGAATTTGAATCTGATTTATGATGTTATGAGAGGCCTGTTTTTCTTTCTGTTCCTTGACAGAACCGTCAGAGCTACACACATGTGCTTAAGGAGTCTTTTGAACACTTAGCTGGGAAAGGAAAAGGAAAAGGAAAAGGAAAAGGAAAAGAGGAAGCACCATTTGTTTCCAAAGAGTCGAACATGGAAACTAATGCTAATAAGGAAAAGGTCTCTAAGGTCTCTGAGATGCACAAATCATTTTGCATCCGATTTGTACGACTGAATGGTATTCTGTTCACGCGAACAAGGTATATTTTTTAAGCATTCACAATTTCTTTGGGCGTTCCAAATTTCTGTATTACTTATTATCATGTTCCTTCCTTTGCCAGCCTGGAAACATTCACAGAAGTTCTCACATTGGCTAGCAGTGGATTCTGTGAGCTTCTTTCTTCTGGATTGGAAGAGGAGTTGAATTTTGGTTCAGATGCTGCTGAGAATGGACTCTTCATAGTTCGCCTCATTTCCATTCTTATTTTCTCGGTTCATAATGTAAAAAGAGAGGCTGAAGGTCAGTCATATGCAGAAATTGTGCAACGTGCTGTTGTACTTCAGAATGCATTTACTGCAGTTTTTGAGATCATGGGGCATATACTAGATAGATGTGCACAGCTACATGATCCCACATCAAGTTTCCTTCTACCTGGCATCCTCGTTTTTGTGGAATGGCTGGCCTGTTGCCCTGACGTTGCATTAGATAGTGATGCAGATGAGAAACAGGCCTCTGTTAGTTCAAATTTCTGGAGTCGGTGCGTTTCATTCTTGAACAAGTTATTGTCATGCTGCTCAATGTTGCATGATGAAAATGAGGATGATATCTGCTTTTATAACATGAGCTCCTATGAAGAAGGGGAAACAGAAAACCGACTTGCTTTGTGGGAAGACTTTGAGTTGAGAGGATTTTTACCAGTTATCCCTGCGCAAACGATCTTGGATTTTTCAAGAAAGCATTCTTTTGGTACTAGTGGCAGCAAGGAAAAAGTGGCTCGCATTAAAAGGATTCTAGCTGCTGGGAAGGCTCTAAGTAATGTAGCTAGAGTTGATCAGAAGTCAATATGGTTTGATGCAAGAAAGAAGAAATTTTTTATAGGTGCTATGCCTGAAATTGCTGAGGAAGACAGTTTAGCTTTTGATGGCCTGCCAAAGACAAATAGTGTGCTTGAAGAAATGAATACTAAGACAGCGATGAGCTTGGGAATGATGCAGCCTAATCACCAGATATGTTTGGAAGGGGAAGAGGAGGATGAAGTTATTGTTTTTAAGCCAGCAGTGACAGAGAAGCAAAATGATGTGCTTGATTCCCAGTGGGCTGCTTATGAAGGCTCAAAACCCAATCAAAATGCTTCTCTAGGTAACCCGCAGTTTTGTGGTGGTTCAGTTCCTATGCTTCTTGGTAATCTTAGGCAGCCAGCTGCTATTGGCCCAAATCCTCAGGTATTGACATCCACTGGCATTAGTGTTCCTCAGCATCTGCAGCCTATTCAGCCATATACTTCAAAGTGGTCAGCAGAAGAAGCTGCTGCACTTGCTAATAGCATAAATGGTGTCCGTTTCACAGAGAATGGGCATGTTGCCGATCTTGAAACTCAAAAGGATTTGTGCATAGTTCCTCCTGCTCTGCATCAAATTCCATATCAGCAGACTGTTACTATGAATACTAGCAGTATCTTTTATAATCAACATAATGCATCAGAAACAGTGATTCCATCCAAGGCTGATGTCTTTGCCTCGTCCGGAGTTGTTACTGATGGTATGGTTGTTAAAACATCCCCAGCTTTGCCTTCAGCAATGAAGAAAAGTCCAGTCAGTCGACCAGTGAGGCACCTTGGACCTCCCCCAGGTTTTAGTCCTGTTCCTCCTAAACAAGTTGTTGAACCTGTTCCTGGACTTGATCTAATGAGCGCTACACCATTAATGGACGACTATAGCTGGTTGGATGGTTATCAAATGCCTTCATCGACAAAGGGCTCTGGATTTAACAGTTCCTCTAATTTAGCTGCTCACATGATACCTCAACATGCCAACAATGATAATGGCTTGGCTGGAACTGTCAGCTTTCCTTTTCCTGGAAAACAGATTCCACCTGTGCAGTATCAGATGGAAAAACAAAATGGCTGGCAGAACTACCGGATCCTTGAACATCTTAGAGCACAGCAAGAACAGCAGTTACAGGAGCAGCAACTCGTAAATGGAAATCAGCAGTTCAATCCAACGCCTGAGCAGTGCCATGGACAATCCATCTGGAATGGTCGTTATGTTGTGTGAGGTCAATATGATGGTATAAATGGTAAGATGATCTTCTGCGCACTTTCCCTTGGTTGTTTATATAACATGTTTCCTTACTCCTATCTTACTCATGCCCTGGTTTCAGTGAATGCACATCGTTTGCTATTGATACAACTCCAACTTTGCTCATTGTCAATTTTCAAATTTAAGTTTCTGTTGGAGCATGATGGCCTTGGCTCTTTGTGAGTGCTTCCTACTAAACACGTGAGTATTTATTTTTGAGTCTTGTTCACCTCCTCCTTTTTGTTAAAGTGGAAGATTGATTAAAGTTTTATGATCTTTTTGAATCCAGAATGTACATAATTTTATAATGTTTTGGGTGACATGCTTAACTCATGTATGCATATTTGGTTAATATTTAGTTTTGAAATATTTGAAAAATCTCTTAACTGTCCTTAAACCACATAAAAATAACTAATATGCTGAGGAAAGCTAGAATGCCTAGTCCAGAGAATTTTCATCCAGCTACAAGTAGAAACATGTCAAGTAGGTAGGTATTCTCTGTCTGCCTTCATGGTCTAGCTACCTGTAACCGTCTGTTCTCTGGGCATTTTGTTTGATAATGTAGTATCATAGGTCACATATTTTCATAATCTGAGTGTTGACCTATGGGGAGCATTTTGAATTTAAGTTCCGCATGTTTTGTAACATGGATGTGAATACATGTTTGCTAGTTTCTGTCCTTGACAAATAATTGTATTCAATCTTGCTATGAACTTAAAATTTTTGTTTCAGCGCAGATTCCGCAGAGCTCTCCTTCCTGTGGGGGGAAAATATTGATACATCTTATTGATGTGCACAGTTCGTAAGAAGTTAATGCCTTGTCAGGTCACTTTTGTTGGAGATAGAACGTGTTTTTAAGAGCAACTGTTGGGTTTGGGCCTAAAGTTGTTGGATTAAAGATACAGTACTCGTCATCTACTATTCTTTCATCTTGCTCTAGCTGTCAGAACTGCTGGTGCCAATTTTGGTGGGCAGTTGATACCTTGTTGTGTACTTGACCAGTTGTCTTCCACGTAACATCAGTTTTATGGTCAAATGGTGCTTATCTACGGTCTCGGCATTGGGATTTGGATGGGATGCTAATCACAGTGTGTAGCATTACATATGGGTGAGTGGAAGTTTGATGTGTATGATCAGAGCTTCTTCGCAAAAGATAAGTCTATTACTTTTTACCAGTTACTAGTTTGGGGAACAAGAGATTTATGGACGTATGTTTGGGTTGAAGGGGTTGGACCCTTCCAGAAAATAAACTGTTAAATGTGAACTTGGTATGGTGAATAACTGTTTCTTTTGGTGTCATTTTTATCACAATATGTATGCTCTATATTGCATGGTAAAACTGGTGGCCTCATGATTGAATATGTACATGACAAGTTTTTATGTATCATTTGAGTGATTTTAGGAATGATATTGCCAGTTACGCTTTGTCCTCGTCGATCTAAAGGCTTTTAAATCCCTAATTTCAGAAATTAGAGATTACCCTTCTTTCCTATCCTGAGCTCCCTCCCATTCGAAGTCCCCTCCCCGTGTTATCATCATCGTCACTCAGTTCGAAATCTCGCAATGAAGCAGGGTCAAAATCCCCTCCCCATATATGGACTCGAAACAATTAGATCCCCCAACTCGTCTTTGCTTTTCAGTGGCTGCAAAATCTCGCCTATTTCCAAGCAAGTTTCTTCACCTGTAGTAGACCTTAAATCAATTGAGATTTAAAGTTCTTTCCTTTGTATAAGCTTTCAAAACGTTGCTCACTTCAGGAATTGCTCAGAAGAGGGAGTGGCTGTAGTTCTGTTCGCAAAACCAATTAGATTTTTTAGCTCATTTTCTTCACCTTGTTGAGGTGTCTTTCTATCAAGTTCTAGGTAAGATAACAGAGTAGTTCCTCGTCCTTTTAAGCGCTAAGCTTAAAGTATTTTAAAAAGAGTTTACATGATAACAAAGTATAAGTATTATTAATGAATTTATCTTTTTATGAAAGTAACGTGATACTGGCCATCCATAAAGTAAGATACGTCTCGTAAGGATATTGGAGAAAAGTTGAAGTCCAACTTTTTGTAAGAAGAATAAAACCAAGAAAATTTTAGGCATAAAAATGTTATAAACAAATATTTAATGTTTATTATACATTTACTTAGTCATCTTAGATAATTTAGAAGCTCATTAAGTATAAACCTATTGTAATTTTAACTCATTGTATAGTTTTTGGATCACCAAGAGGAACTAAAGTCTTAATTTTAAAGAATTTTTTTATCCTTCAAAATTTTATTTGAAAATATTGTGAGAAGTGCTTAAGTTAAAATTGAAATTCGAAGATAAGTTTGAGCATTTAAAAATGTTGAAATTATGATTTTAAGTATATTGGTTGGCTTATATAGGTTAGTGGTCGACCGTTAAAGTTAACTAAATGTCCGTAGAATGATGAATGTGTTGTTGAGCTCAATGAATGTCTCACCAAGAGGCACATTAATCAATTAATATGCAACAAACTTTATAAATATATGATTATTAGACATGGAAAAACATTCTCAGTGTTGTATAAACATATTTTAAAATGGTTATTCTAGGTGCATTCATTGTTCCATTCTGGAGTGAACAAGTCTTTTAAGGTCATCAAAGTGATAAAACAAAGTCTTTTAAGTTGTAAATTCATTAGTGAGTGTAATTAGTTGCTCTTTACTTATAGAAACTATGATTGTTAAAAGAAGTTTCTTGTTCGCTTTGTTTAAAGAAGAGATTTGATGGAAATTTTAAGAAGTATCTTAGAAAGTGGACACATGCAAAGATTGTTTATTAAATTACTATAAATTGGTTTGCTTTTCTTCTTCCTATACTTTTAAATTATTATTTGATTATGTTATTGGTTTACATTTAATTATTTTTTAATCATATATTGATTCTCATTTAATTGCGTTCATTAGAAATAAACAATACTTTAAATTTACCACCACTCAATTCACCCCCTTTGCATGCTATAAGGGACTAACAAGTAGTGTCAAAGTGGGGCTCTTAAGTTAGTATTTCAAACAAAATTGTAGTGTAAAGATCATAGTGATGTACTTGGATTTATCATTATTTTTATATAATCAAAACGGACAAAACATCAATAGTGCTTCTTTCTTTGATAGTAATGACTATATTAGAAATTTAGAATGAAGCTGCGGAGAGTGTTGATTTGTAGGAAAGAGTTTCAAATGATATTTTACTCCCATGAAAATCGTAGAGGATAAAAAGTTTCCTAAACTTAAGGAAGAATGATATCCACAAGATAAGAGACTTATTTCTTTGAATAGCAGACTCATTCATATATTTTTATGTGCAACGATAACAACAACAACCTAGCAGAAAAGTCATTGATCTCGAGATTTAGAGAGGTCCAATAATACGCAACCTTACCGTCAACTAATAGAGAGATGTTTCTTATAAACCCACATGAAAATATATACATATTAAAATAATCAAGAAACATTAATTAAAATAAAATAAAATAGACATAAAAGATAATAATAATAATGAAATAAAATATAACAATAAATACATGTAAATAAAAATATAAAAATAGGTAATACAATAAATAATACAATAAATATTAATAAGGTTAAGAATAAGAAAAAATTAAAACAAGTAAATAAATACACAAACAAGGAAGGAGATAAGTAAATAAATAAATCAAACAAGTTATCACAAGAAAATATTTAGGCTAAACAAGAAAGTGTTTATGTTAGATAACTAAGAGAGAAGCACTACATATTAAAGGTTTAGGTTATAGAAAACATAAGAGCTTAAGGAAAATGTTTAAAAGATCTATGAGAAAGAAAAGAACTTCTCTGTACAAGATCCTTTACCTTTATCCCAGTACACTAAAGTTTTATATTGAGAAGCATATCCTTGGTAAGTTCTAACAGAGTCATATCATTCTTGATCACCTCCCTCAAGTTCTTTTTAGGCCTTCCTTTTTCATTGTCTCTAAGTATAATCTTCTCTTATCTTTTCTCTTTTAATTTTTTAATAATATTAGTCACCTTTAATTTATCTTTTACTATTATATTTTTGACCTTATTTGTTTTAGCAAGATTGCTCATCCAATGGAGCATCCTCATCTCTGCTACCATTAATTTATGACTATATACTTATTTGATGGGTCAACACTCTATCCCATAGAGCATGATTGACCTAATTGCTAAACAATATAATTTACATTTAAGCTTTGTGAGGAGCCTTAGTCTAGCCCAATATTGATTAAAAAAATACTTTTTATCTCCTTATATTGTCCTTACTTTAGCCTTTACACTTTATACATTTCCTTAATAACCTTTTATAGGTCATAGAAACTCCCTTAACTTCTAAACATTTCCAAACGATTTCCCTAAGTACCATGTTATTTGCCTTCTTTAAGTCAATAAAAACCATATGTATGTTACATTTTTTCCTGTAATATTCCATTAATCTTCTAAAGAGATGTAAAGCGTTTATTGTGGAGCTTCCTAATATGAACCCAGACTGGTTTTCTGAGATATGTGTATCCTTTCTCACTCTCTTCTCAATCACCTTCTCCCGTAACTTTATAGTGTGACTAAGTAGTTTGATGTCTCTGTAGCTATTATAGCCTTGGATGTTATTGTTCCCTTTGTTCATTTATTATTATGTCCACTAGGTATAAATGACTTTAGCAGGGTATATATATATGAAACTACTCATAAAATTTGGCACATATTTGAAGTTACACATGACATTACTAATTAGTTTGGTAAAGGAAATGCCAAGAAGGAGAAGACAAACATCAAGAATAAAAAGACTCTCAAATTTACTTGAGATGAAACAAGCAATTTCGAAAGTGAGCGTTTAAAAGGATAGGTGGGTTATATATGCTTTATGGATAATGACGATGATAACGTACTCTCTAACTTTAATTCTTATGATGGTGACAATAATTTATCATATGATGAAGTAATAGAAACTCTAGAAGCTATTAGTATGTAAAGGAATAAACTATCTTCCAAACTCAAAAAAGGTTCACAAGCATTTATATGTATTATGAATGAAAACAAAAAGATGAAGAGTGAAATGCATAGATTCAAAATATCTAAGAATGTGACTATTGGAAATCATACATTAGATGCATTAAAACATGAAAATGATACATTAAACAAGGAGGTCAATACTCTCAAAGATGTAGCACCCCCTTACCGCAGGGTACGCACCGGGACGCCCGTAGGTCATTCCGACACATATCCCTCAATAAGAGTGCACTACGCTCGATCATTTCTATAATCCACATGGCATCAATAAAATAAAACTGCAATATCAAAATCACTAAATTTTAAAACCATAATGCTTTCCTCATTTCATAACATCAAATAGAAATATAAACAAGTCTATCAGTTCCCTACGGTCTAAATACAATATTTCAAAAAGGAAACTGATACAAAAGTCTATGCTATGTCATCCTCAAAATCAATCCCAGCTGACCGACCTGTGAGCCATCACTTCTCTTGCCAACGCGCTCACACGGCAGAAAAAAGTCTATCTCTGGAGCTAGGAGTCTAATCTATCAGCCCTGAAAAATAAATACAATTTTAGGTGAGTTTGCGAACTAAATGAGAAACCATCATCGATGGTTCACTCAATTCATGCATTACGCAAACTGCGTACAGCACGTCACAATAACATTCAAATATCATATAACAGTTTGCAATGTCTCATGCCATCACAAAACTCAGTAATTATCACAAATCAGTTAACTCATTTGTATGCAATGCATATGTGACTCTTTTCCAGTTTATTTCAGTGTTGTGATCGAGCGCGAAATCAGTAATCGGTGTTCAGTGGACGCGTCTAGGGAGTAGGAGAGCCCTCATGCAGGATACACTAACTTCCCTCGAGCTCGAGGCCCTGTTCAGTGACAGTGTTCGAGCTCAAGGCTCCTTTCAGTATTGGTGGCGACTCTGGTCACAACGTTCATTATCTGTTCATGCATTTATGTATGAAATGCAAATGCTCAATAATTCACAGTCATATGGCTATAAAAGCCCATTTATCACAATTTCTCAGAATCGCGTAACAGTCAAACCCAATTTATCAAAAGCATGCATTTCGATCCCAACCATTCCCGTAATCATACAATTCACATTTGCAAACAGTTCACACAGAGCATTTAACAATCAAAAATTGAGGAACCAACTAGGTTACTCACTTGCAACTTCCGAGCTACTGTCTGGAAGTCCCAGCAATATTCGTGGAATGACGATCCAACGGTGCCTCTATAACAGTTAAATAATTTCTCATTACTAGATACTCAGTCAAAACAATTCGATGATGCATATGTCTTAATGAAAATATGTACGATGCATATTCATGATTTTCCGGCGCCAAAACCCAATTTTGCTATCTAATGCCCAAATCTAACTCTTCACTCAATTGATCAATAATGATTTATTTCATTCCTAAAATTCAGTTCAATCCATCCTTTCATACACCCTATAGTAATTCCCAAGAAAACCTATTCATTGGGTCAAAATCATCCATTAAAGACCCCAATTAATACTCCAATTATCATAATACAATTCTTAGGTTGCAATAGGAACTATAATCGACTGTTTTTTCTCTATGAGTGAGACCATACTAAATTAAATTCTAACTTTCATTCATTTCCTCAATTGTAGACGTCTCTCTCTAGTTCACAACAAATCAAGAATCACCTCAATTGGAGGTCTACACCATCAGTTATGCTCCATAAATTAAAACACATCCATTCAGAAATTTGATCCTCGCCATGGCATAAAGGGTCGCTTGCATGGCGTGGAAGGGCGCCGCATGCATGAACACCTTCCTTCAAGCTCGCCGCGACGTCTCGCCATGTTTGTCGCGGCGATGGCTTTACCCTGTTCGTCGCGACGAGTACTCATTTTCTCGTCGCGACGAGGCCTCTTTCAGACGTCGCGACGTGCGGGTCTCCTTCATCTTCTCCGATCGACTTTTTCACCATTTCTCTCACTAAAACCAGAAATAACTCACTCTACACTACCCAATCTTTCACAATAAATACCATAAATGCATCAAACTCAATAAATAACAACATTAAAGCCATTAAACTTACCAATCGAAACTCAAATCTTCAAAACTTCCGCAATCCTATTTCCTTCCTCTAACACCCACGGTTAACCTTTAAACTCTCACCAATCTTCATTCTCTCAGGGATCAAGCTAGGCTTGCACAAAGAGAGGGAGCAACAAGCAACGATCGAAGGATCACACCAAAAGGAGGGAATCTAAAATCACCAAGGAAGGAAAAAGGGGAAATTTTCCCTAGGTTGAAGGAGGTGAATAAATGCCAAAATTTAAAACCTAAGATATATAAAGGTTGATTTTTAACCTAAAGTTCATAAGACATAAGCCCCCAAATTCTTCAAATTTCAGTCTCTAAATTCCAATGGCTCAACATTTTTATTCATAACAGCATAAATCTAATTTTTCATTGTCATTTGGACAATTATTTCGGTACCATACGGTCAACCGGTCTGTCACTCAAAAATTTTCGGTCCAGACATTTTCTCCCAAATAGTCAGAAAATTTCCTATGGGTCACTTTCAACTGTCAATTACTCTTAAACCATTCTAAATCAATTATTCAAACCCAATTATTCCTAATTTCTCAATCAAATCACAATCCAACCAATTCATGTTCACAATTAAATGCCGAAAAAAGCCATGAATGCATGTACCAATAAATGCATGTGCAAATAACTCATTCATCTATAATTAGAGGTCAATGAATGCTCAATCAATAGAATGCAGTATGAAATCCTAACCCGTCCCAATCTACCGATATGCCCATCACATTGGTAACGGGATGTTACAAAAGATTTATTGTCCAAATTTGCTAAGGGAAGTGCGAAAGTATGCTAGGAGTTTAAAAGAGTGAAAATAATAAGTATAAGACTTGATACAATTATGAAAGTAAATCCAATGCCACAACAAAATTTGATAACGAAAATACTTATATGGTGAAGAACCCTTGACTAAGATAACAAATGGGCATGGTGCATCACATCTAAATAAACACATATATTATATGCATATACGAAAACTTCTAGACCTTACCCTAAAAACGAACCTTATGCTTTTATATATGGATATAAACCTAGGTAAAGAGCTCAATATTCTCAAGTCAGGAATAGGCACAATTCTATAAAAAGACATGATAGCATATAATCTTCGTTACACTTCTTATACTACACATCAACTTAGGAGCAAGTATCAAGTTTCAATCCATAATAAGTATCACATATATAATTTTTCTAGGAAATCACAGTACTAAAAAAGAACAATCAATATCTAAAGAAGGGATCCCCATTATACAAATACATATACATATAAAAGATAAAGAAAATCATATATACATCATCATCACTACAAAACTAACCCATATCATTCATATAATATAATATGCCATTTTATGAAAATATAGATATATTCCTTAAATAAATAATACAAGTACACATTTCAAAAATGGGTTGAAAAGGAGACTAACAATTAAAGAATGAAGCTCATTTAGGTATCTAAAACACATTAATATCTTATTTTGTAGGTCTCAAAGAAAAGCAATTCCTTTAGGTTACTGTTTGACTAGAAAAACATATAAACTATTTAATAGGAAGACTCTTATTATTGATGAATCTATGCATGTTATTATTGATAAATCTAACCAACTTGCCTCTAAGAAAAATCTTGAAGATGATGACGTAAAGTTTATCTAAGGATTTCGAGGAATTAGCCCTTAAAGAAAACAAAATGATCAATAAGACAACCTATAAGAGAAAATAGTAAAACTAAGAAAGGGAGATAAGAAGGATAAGAAGCTTCTAATATATTACAAATTAAAGAAAAATCATCCTTCAAACCAAATCATAGGTGATGTTCAACAAGGGGTAACTATTAATCTTATTTTAGGAATATATTATATCTTGCTTTTATTTCTCAATTTGAATTATGGACATTAAAAGAAGCCTTTAGTGAAGAAAGTTGGGTTCTTTCTATGAATGAAAAATTGAACTAGTTTGAGATAAGAAAGGTTTAGACTTTAGTACCTAGACCAGAGGATCACCAAATCATAGGTACCATGAGTGTTTAAAAATAAATTAGGTGAATCATGTACCATTTTGATAAAAAAAAGCTAGATTGATGATTAAAAAGTATAATTAAAAGGAGAGCATAAACTTTGAGGAAACTTTACATAAGTAACTAGGTTAAAAGCTATTAGGTTATTACTTACACAGGTTCAAGTCATAAAAACAACTTCTTTGTAAAAATACAAAAAAAGATTGCGTACATGATGACCTTCCCCAAACCTTTGTAAAGCGGGGAGCCTTATGTACTGGGTACATTGACTTTTGACTTTTTAGATGTTAAAAGTTCACTTTTAAATGGTTTTATTCAAAAAAAAAAAAATTTATGTTGAACAATCTTTTAGTTTTGAAGACCACAATACACTTAACCATGTTCATGAATCCATGTTCATGAATTATCTAAGGCTTTATATGGCTTGAAACAAGCTTTTAGAGTTTAGTATGATAGATTAAGTACATTCCTTTTAGAAAATGGGCTCCTTAAAGGCAATGATGATAAAATAATTTTTATTAAAAAGCACAAGGATGACATTTTAATTGTTCCAATTATATTGATGATATTAGTGTTGCTAATGAAAGTGTAAGGAAAAAAATTTCCAATTGTATCAAAAGAGAATTTAAGATGAACATGATAGGAGAGCTTAAATTCTTTCTTGGACTTCCAATCAAGCAAATGAAAGAAGGAATCTTTATTGATTAAGTAAAGTACACCTAAGAACTACTCAAACACTTCAGAATGGATAAAGCCTAACCACTGGGGACAACTATTAGTATCATAACTAAGTCAAACAAGGATGAAGAGTACAAGTTAATTGACATAAATCTCTATTGAGGAAAAAATGATAGTCTATTCTAACTTATTTTAAATAGGCTAGACATTATGTTTAATGTATACTTGTATATTAAATTTTAGTTGAGTCATAAGGAGTCCCACCTTTTAGCCATTAAGCGTATACTTAGATACCTATATGGTACTTTTTAATTAAGACTTCGGTGTCCTAACAACAAAATTTTTATTTAGTTAGCTATTCAGATGCAGATTATATCTATATTCTCTTTTACATAGGAATAGCTTATATGACATTTATCATATTCTAGGCAATATGTTACTATCATGTTTTAACAAGAAATAAAATTCGAATGCACTATTAATAGTGGAAGCTGAATATGTGGCGGTTGAAAGTTGTTACATACAAATTCCATGGCTTAGCAATAACTTATGAACTATATTACAAATCATACAAAGATATCCATTAGTTGTGACAACACTAGTGCCATATACATCGAAAAGAACTTTGATCAACACTATAAAGCCAATCACATACAAATTAAATATCATATCATTAGAAATTATATACAAAATGGGGATATTAAGCTAGAATTGTTGATAAATTACATCAACTTACCAACATATTCACTTAAACAATGAGTGAAGATAAAATTTTCATAATTAAAAGAGAACTATATATGAGAATTCTCTTTGATAAGGATCTTTATAAGCACTTCAATTATTTTGATTGCAATTTATTTGGTTTATTTTATGTTTTAGTGTTTAATATTAGTTTGGTAAATTTTTGATAATTGACTCCTTTTAGTGTTTCCAAAAAGAGAGAGAGTTAGTGATATTAGATTTAAGGAGAGTAATTAATTTTAGTGTCATCTTGAGAAAGTTAGTGATATTAGATTCGGGAGGAGTAATTAGTTTTAGTACTATCTTGGTAATCTTTATATAAATGTTTATTTATGCTTAAAATATATTAACTTGTACATTTTCTTTATAATGCAGGAATTTATGGAGCTAACTATTCACATTACTGGTGGAATAACAAATAAATACGTGATTGATTTTTATCATTATTTATCTAATATCACAAAATATTTTGTTATCATAAAAATATATTCTTAAACTAAGGAGGTTACACCATATTTCATTTATAAAAATATAATTACATTTAATTATTTTGTTTTGATGAAAGCAATACTAAAATAATAATGTTCATACATAAATCAAGGACAAAATTGCTTGTGAATGACACGTGTTATCTAAAGTAGCTAATTAAACCCTGAGATATAAAATGTTACTCTATTAACCTTATGTTTTCAATTTTGCTGCAAAAAAAACCCTTAGCCGTGTGTTGTTCCTCCACGCTTAAGGGGCTGTGAGTTAATAAAATTTCAACTCAGGGTATTTTTTGCTAATTTTTATATGTCAAGGTTTTTTTAGCAACTTTTGAATAACACAAGGTTATTAAGGCAATAAATTCATAAATCAAGATACATCTTTTAAAGACATTAGGGAAAAGCTGGAGGTCAACTCATTCAAGTGAAGAAAAAAACGAGTATAACTTAGTTATAAATGAATATGTAATGTTTATTATACTTCCTACTTGGTCACTTTCATATTTTAGAGGCTTATCAAACATTAAAATATCATCATTTTAACTCATTGTATAAGTCTTTTCAATCATTAAGAGGAACTAAAATTTTAATTAAAAACCCTCTTAATCCTTAAAATATTCTTGCAGAGATATTTTGAGAGGTGTTTAAATCAATTTTTTTTTTCAAGAATAAGTTTCAGAATCTAAAAATATTAAAATTATGATTTTAGGTGTACTAATCAGCTTAAATAGTTTAATTGTAACATCCCATCTCCCATAGGAAGGGTTTATTGGTAATTTGGGACGGGTTAGGAGTATTGACTTAGGTCTCGGCATGAACATGCAATATATAGCTTTTATGAGTATTGATTTGGTTGCACATGCACAGAGTATATATGCATTCATGATATTTCCGGCTTAGGTTTTAAATTGTGATCTTTTGTTAAATTTATGGGATAATTGTATTTGAGAAATTATTTGGAGTTAAGCCATAAAGCGTTTTACATTTTAAGGATTTATAGGAATTTTTCGGAATTTTTGGGGTTGTTGCGGATAGGAAAATTCAACAGACCGACTGGGTGAAATTTTTGTACTGAACAGGATTGACTAATGGCATAAGATTAGTGGATAATTAATGTTAAGAATTATTTTAGAGTCATGATTAGTGTTTAAGTGAGATTAAGAAGAGATTAGGATTAAAGTAAGTTAATTAACTCATTTTTTGTCTTTTCCTATGTTAAAAGGCCAAGTGTCCATGTATTTAAGTCATTTTGTCTTATATTAAGCTTCATCATCGACTTTCCTCCTTATTCTACTTAAAAACTCATTTTAAAAGCTTTGAAAGTATAATCTTCTTCCTCTCATCCGAAGGTTGCTTCTTCTTTGGTGTGTTGGTTTTGTTCTCCACCTTTGAAGTCTCTTCTTCTTTTCCATACATGGAAGGTTGCTTTGGTGCCTTGCTTGCTTCTTCCTTGCACACGTAAGAGTAAGTTAGACCCTTGAGAAGTTGATGAGTTGCTTGTATAGTGGAGATAGCCGTGGGTGAGGAAGTGAGTTGTGAAGTTTTGGAGGGTTGTAAAAGAGTTGGAGATTTGAGAGTTGGAACTTGATTTGGTAAGTATTTATGTTTGTTTCATTCTTTAAGTAGTTAGATGCATTCATGGTAAGCTTTTAAGCATTTACTTGATTGTGGAAGTGGTAAGTTTGAATGGGTTTCAAGTATGTTTGTGTGAGGGAATTGGTTAGGGTAGTTAAAGTATGTGATAAGTGATGTTATGAATGATGTTATAATGTTTAATACATGGAAATAAAGTATGACAATTGTGGATATATGTGCTGCCAAAGTTGGGTGAATTATATAAATGAATGTTATGATTAGTTTGTGGTTGAATTAGAGGTAGAATTTGATGCTTAGTGAAGTGTTATAGATGTTAGAAGTAATAGGAGGTTGATTGATGGTGAAAGCTGGAACTTGAGTTTTGAACCTATGGTACTGTTTTGGTCATAATAAATTGTATAGGTGAGAAAATGAGGTGACGTTTGTGCCCAAGTAAACTTTGGGATGTTGGCTTCATTTAGTGTGAAATAGGTGTTATTAAATTATAATGTGAGAAGGTCGAAAATTGGCATGGAAAGTTTCTGTTTTGTTGGCTGTGAACAGTATCCGCAAATGTGTTCAATGAATTTTTCTGATTTTTCTAAATTAATTGGTATGGAATTAGGGACAATGGTCTTCATGAAAGTTGTAGCCTATTGAATTAGCTTTCCATTGCCACTGATCTTGCTATTTTTCGAGTTGTATGTTAGGATATATGACCTGATTACTGATGACTGTTTTCATGCATTGGCTGAAACCTAGCTGGATTGGCACATTTAGTGCACTTTCGGGTTTGGAGGAATTTTAGGAATTTTTGTGATTTGATTTGGGGTTTGCATTGTACTGAAGAGTTTTAGATATCATATTGATCTTGAAAATGGTATATGGCTTATAATTTTTGGAGGTCAGATGTGGGAAATATGGAATTTCAAAATCTGGACCTACATTGTGATGTTAAGTGTTGTTTAGGTCAGAAACTTGCATGACAGATTTGAAAATGTTAGAGGCTGAATTGGAGTTTGGTTATTTCAGGAAGAATTGAAGTTTGGGATTTTATCTTTTCAGGGATATAAAGCTCTGATTTTAATGACTTGTCTACAGGGAGTTATGTTGGTTATAAATTTACTGCTCAAATTGCATGGTTTCAGGGACAGTAACATTGAGTGAATTAATTGACTTGTTTAGCAATAGAATTTGATTTTGGGTTGTTCATGAAAGTTGTAGAGGACATTGTGAACTGATTGAGCATATTTATGTGGTAATTTTTAGCTGACTAATCAGTGAGTCCTTGCATTTGTGAGTTACTGTCCTATATTTATGAGTTTTGAGTAAGCAGTATCTTGGATGGGATTTTGACACCCTTAGAGGTGGAATTACTTTTGTGGGCTTCTTGAGAATTGTAGAGGGTTTCATAAGCTTTCCAATGAGGTATAGTGTATATTTTCTGATTTGTGTGCTAAAATTAGAGTAGTTGGAGATTGGGATTGAAATCTGGAAAAAGGGCAAAGCGATGAGGGAAAATCGCCGGATCGCGAGGCGACGTCTCGCCTCGCGAGGCGAGAAAATTGGCCCGCGAGGCGACGCCTCGCCTCGCTGACGAAGCGAGATGAGTCAGCCTCGCATGGCGACGTCTCGCCCTGCGAGCAGTGCATAGATATATATATATATTATTATTTTTGTTATTATTTGGCATTAAGTGATCCGATTGTTCTTTTGTCAATTTCTTTTCCGTCCGACGTCCGATTGACCTGATTCTTGAGGCATCGGATTCGTATAATATTTAATTTCATTTGGTGAGAATTTGGGAATTTTTGGACGGGAAATTGACGTGGCCTCGAATAATTGTTCGGTAATCACTGTTTTGTTTAATTGGGGACCTATAGAGGTCCGAATTGCGCACCGTCAGCGCCTATAGTTTTCTAATTTTTAGACGGATTTTTTTTTATGATGGGAAAATTTTAGATTAGGGCCGGGAATGCCATGAATATGCATTATACACGTTTTAATTATTCGATGTGCATTATTTGGTCATTTTAACTATCTCTGATTAGTAATGTGAACCTATTGTGTTTGCTATAGAGGCTCAGTTGGACCGTAGATCCACGGACATCGCAGAGACTTCCGGCATTAGCTCGGAAGTTATTAGGTGAGTAACCTAGATGGTTCCTCAATTATTATTTGGTTATATTTAACTTATACAAGCTGTGGAGATAATGGATGGGAATATGTGTGTTTGATTTTGATTGATTTGGACCATGGGTGTGTGAAATATTTGGTATGAGATATCGAAGTGTTATATGTGATCTTCATGTGATTACTTGGAAATGACTTATGGGAATATGTTAAATGGGAATCGGTTATGATGTGGATTTGGACATTTACATTCATACATAATTGCATGATCGATGGTTGGCGATTGTGACGAAGCGATAGCGAGCTTTAAGCTCAACGTGATTGGGCCTTGAGTTCACGATGATTTAGAGCCTATGGCTCACCGATTATCGCCTTTTAAAGGGGCGATTTGAGCAGCTCGATCACAACAATAAATTAAATTGGAAGAGCGTCTCATACACATTTCATGTGCATTTGAATTGGGTTCTTTTGACTGATAACGTGATAATCATGTGGTACTTCTGAATGTGTTTGAGTGATATAGCTATGTGAATCTGTGAATATGCATGAATTGGGTGAACCATCGATGATGGTTCCTCACTGAGTTCGCAAACTCACCCAAAATTGCAAATTATTTTTCAGGACCGAGACAGTTGACTCATAGCTCCGGATAGACTTTTCCTTCCGTGTAGATTGAGTTGGCAAGAAAAGTCATGGCACATGTGTCGGTCATTGGCACTTTTGGAGGGATGACCTAGTTAGCTTTACATTTGATTTTCTTACGGAATAATGTCTGAGAAAATACCGGTTATGTAAAATGTCTTTGCTTTGAGGTTATGAACGAGAAATTTATGGTTTCAAAATTAGTGGATTTCATATTAATGCTTTATGATACTTGGATGCCTTGTGGAGTGTTAGTTTGTTAAATGGCGCACCCTTATCGTCGAGTGTGTATCGGAATGACCTACGGGCATCTGGTACATATCTATGGTAAGGGTGCTACATTAGGTGGTATCGAGCATGGTTTGGCATCTGTTGGGACTAGTATATAATTAGGCTTGAATTATTATGAAAGCGTATAAACCGATCGAGTTCTTGTTTGTTATAGGTCATCCGTATTTGGTGATCGAGATAGATCAACGGTGACGAGGATCTGTTGGAGCTAGCGAGAGAGTCCTCGGTGCCTCGATCGAGGAGTTACCTCCTAGAGTCCCGTGAGACGGAGAGGAGATATGATTTCTTTGCGTGGCGGGGTCATCGACTTCATGGCGATCTGAGACCCGTGAGGTGAGAGTTGGTTGGAGAGGACCGAGAGAGTTCTCGACGGATGGATGCGAACTGATGAGAGGTTCGATTATGCTGTATCTTTGCTTTGCAAGGCCCAGCTTATACATGGTGGAAGACTGTCCCGGGCAGTACCACGAGGCCTTGTTTATTGACATGGGCAGACTTCTTGAGGGCTTTTAGAGACAATTATATGCCCAAGGTGTATCTGGAAATGAAGATCTGAGGAATTCTTAGAAGTTGAGACGGGTAGGATGACAAGATGGCAGAGTACGAGGTGAGGTTTAATGAGTTGATGGGGTATGCTGCTACTGTAGTTTCCACTGAGGCAGATAGGTGTCGAAGGTTTGAGATGGGGTTGAATTTGGAGATCCGCGGGATGGCTCGTTCGATATGGGCTCTTTATAGAGTTGAGAGCTGCTTGTGAGAGTAAGCGATTAGTGAGGTAGAAGCGGCGAGAGATGGGTTACAGGTCGGAGGAAGAGAGTTAGTGACGATCGGGGTAGCTCTGGTAGGAGTTTTAGCGGCCAGAGCGGGACCTTTAGATCTTCGGAGGTCGAACGATCTGGTTTTAGGCGAGAGGTAGATTTGTCAGGTGGTAGTGGCGATGGCGATGGTAGTGGCGAGAGGTTTTGGGCGGATGCCCCATTCTGTGAACACTTTGTGAGAAGAGACATTTTGGAGAGTCTTGGCGATTGGTTGGAGCTTGTCTTAAATCGGCTCCATGGATCATCGATTCAGGATTGCCCGACCACATTGGGAGCTCGATCTGCTGGTAGTGGCCGAAGTGGGAGTAGCACCACTGTCTGATGAGTAGAGTGGGTGGATCCGGCGTGGATCGGTCTTGAGAGCCGAGTAGAGGCCGTGGTAGAGTGAGGATCCTTTGTGAGGACCGAGGGTCAGGCGGCCGACCACGATCCTGAGCAGTCTACGCCATGGCGAGGCGGAGGCCCAGATTCCCCGATGTTGTGGTGGTATGTTACTTATTTACGATATTGAGGCGTTTGCATTCTTGGATCTGGATCCACGCGTTCTTTATTGCACCTCATATGGCATCTAGGTTGCATGGGGATAGGGAGAGGCTCTTGTATGGGCTGAGGTGAGTACACCTCTAGGTACTACTCTTGCATTGGGAGAGGTGCGAGGATGCTTGATCCAGTTGATCAGCGGTGTTGAGGCGACCTTATAGTATTACCTCGAGAGATCGATGTGATTACGGGATGGGTGGTTGACGGCCCATAGGGCTATTATGGACTGCTATACCAAGGAGGTTGTTTTGGAATCTCTGGTCGACCTAAGCGATGTTCGAGAGGAGTTAGTCGAGCGATACCGGCCGGATGATCTCTTTCCTTAGTGCCACGAGATTGATGCGGGGAGGTGTGAGGCATATCTGGCTCATGTGGTTGACACGAGTTGAGCGAGGCTTGAGGATATTCCGTGGTTAGGGAATTTCGGATGTGTTTCTGATGAGTTCTGGGTTTGCCGCGGATCGGAGAGCGAGTTTGCCATTGACCTCGTTCAGTCTGCTCCTATATCTATACCTCCATATAGGATGGCACTGTGGGCCCGAGGGCTGAAAACTCGATTCAGGAGTTATTGGAGAAGGGCTTTATCGGACTAGTGTCTCACCATGGGAGCTCCGTTTTGTTTGTAAAGAAAAGGATGGGACTTTGAGGTACATGCATCGATTATAAATGAATCGGGTGTTGTAAGAACAAGTACCTTGCCTAGGATTGATGACTTGTTTGATCGATTCGGGGGCTCGGTGTTCACCAAATTAGATCTGCGATCTGGTTATTATCGATTGAAGATTGCAGAGGTCGATGTGCCTAGGCGCCTTTAGGAGGCGGTATGGGCATTCGAGTTTCTAGTGATGCCGTTTGGGTTGACTAATGCCCGGCAGCCTTCATAGCCTTGATGAATAAGGTAATTCAGCCTACCGGATCGGTTTGTTATTTTTTTATTGATGACATTTTGGTGTATTCGAGGGACAAGCAGGGCATAGTGAGCATTTGGGGATTGTGTTACAGACGATGAGGAGAGAGCGGTTGTCATGCCAAATTGATAAATGTGAATTTTGGTGGATCGGTGATCTTTTGGGACATATAGTGACGGAGAGGTATTGGTGGATTCAAGCAAGGTTGAGGCGGTCTTTGAGGTGGGAGGCTCTAGGAATGTGCTTGGAGATTGAGTTTCCTCGGATTAGCGGGTTATTACGGAGGTTTGTCGAGGTTCTCATTGATCTCGGCCCGTGACAAAACTTCGAGGAAGAATGTGTCATTCGGATGGACCGAGGAGTGTCGAAGAGCTTTGAGGAGTGAAACATCGGTTGACTCTTGCCGGTGTTGGCTATTCCATCTGGGGCTGGAGGATTTGAGGTGTATAGCGATGCATCACATCGAGGATTGGGGTGTGTTACGATCTGACATGGTAGAGTCATTGCCTATGCCTCGAGGCAGTTGAGGTCTCATGAGGTAAACTATCCTATTCATGATTTGGAATTAGCTGCGGTTGTGTTTGCTCGAAGATTTGGAGGCATTACACGTATGGTGAGACCTTTCGGATCTTCACGGACCATAAGAGTTTGAGGTACTGTTGAGCGAGAGAGTTAAATTTGAGGCAGAGGAGATGGTTGGAGTTCTTGAAGGATTATGATTGCACCATCGAGTATCACCCGGGGAAAGCCAATGTAGTGGCTGATGCTTTGAGTAGGAAGTCACATTCTAGTACAGCTCAGATTCAGGCAATGAGGTTGCCTAATTTGATTCAGTTGAGAGCTTTGAATGTTCAGATGAATCTGAAGCAGGATGGAGTATTATTGGCTACATTGAGACTGAGACCGATGCTACTGGACAGGATTAGGAGAGTGCAGGATAAGGATCCTGTTTTGGTGAGACTGATTGAGAAAGTAAAAACTGATTCGAGTCCTGGTTTTGATTTGAGAGATGAGACTTTATGGTTAGGACAGAGGCTTTGTGTGCCTGATGTGGATAACTTGAGGCGAGAGATATTGGAGGAGGCTCATATGGCCACTTATGCTATGCATCCTGGTACTACCAAGATGTATAACACTCTGAAGCAACATTTCTGGTGGCCTGGCATGAAGAGGCAGGTAGCTGATTTTGTATCTAGATGTTTGGCGTGCGGCGAGTTAAGGTGAGCACCGAGCTCGATAAGGGAAGCTTCATTCGTTGCCCATTCGGAGTGGAAATGGGAGCAATTACTATGGATTTCATTATGGGGTTGCCTAGGGCCTTGAAGCGGCATGATGCTATCTGGTCATAGTGGATCGGTTGACTAAATCGGCCCATTTCTTGCCAGTGAGGGAGACTAATACCATGGATCAGTTGGCCCAGAAATATGTGGCTGAGATAGTGAGACTGCATGGGGTCCCCGTGTCGATAGTGTCCGCGGGGATCCCAGATTTACTTCGAGGTTACGGCGAGTTTGCGATGCTGCTATGGGGACTAAGTGAACTTGATCTGACTTTTCATCCTCGAACAGATGGGCGAGTGAGAGGACGATTAAAAGCTGTTGAGGATATGCTTGGGCATGTATTGGAGTTTAGAGGAGCATGGGATCAGTATCTAGCCCTGATTGAGTTTGCATACAATAACCATTTTCACAGTAGCATCGGGATGGCACCATATGAGGCACTTTATGGGCGACCGTGTAGATCGCCTCTGTATTGGGATGAAGAAGGGGTGAGAATGATTGAGGGTCCTGAGCTGATTCAGGATACTGTTAATAAGGTAAAACTGATTCGGAGTCGCATCAAGGCGGCTCAGGATAGGCAGAAGAGTTATGTGGATCAGCACAGGAGGGAGATGGAATATAATGTGGGAGACAAGGTATTCTTAAGGGTGTCACCGTGGCGTGGTGTACTGAGATTCGGCAAGAAGGGCAAATTGAGCCCTAGGTACATTGGTCCGTATGAGATTGTCGAGAGAATAGGACCATTGGCGTATAGATTAGTATTGCCGAGTGAGATGTCTCAGTTACATGACGTCTTCCACGTGAGTATGCTCCGGAGATATCGGTCAGATCCGACTCATGTGATTCCGGCTCAGGAGATTGAGGTGTCTAGTAATTTGAGTTATGTAGAGGAGCCGATTCAGATTGTCGGGTCACAGGTGAAACAGTTGAGGAATAAGAGTATTCCACTGGTGAAGGTTCTTTGGAGGAACCACTCGACTGAGGAGGCTACCTGGGAGACCGAGGAGCATATGAGGAGACAGTATCCTCATCTATTCGATCGATCAGGTAAGAATTTCGGGGACGAAATTTTTATTAGGAGGGGAGAAATGTAACATCCCATCTCCCATAGGAAGGGTTTATTGGTAATTTGGGACGGGTTAGGAGTATTGACTTAGGTCTCGGCATGAACATGCAATATATAGCTTTATGAGTATTGATTTGGTTGCACATGCACGAGTATATATGCATTCATGATATTTCCGGCTTAGGTTTTAAATTGTGATCTTTTGTTAAATTTATGGGATAATTGTATTTGAGAAATTATTTGGAGTTAAGCCATAAAGCGTTTTACATTTTAAGGATTTATAGAATTTTTAGGAATTTTTGGGGTTGTTGCGGATCGGAAAATTCAACACCGACTGGGTGAAATTTTTGTACTGAACAGGATTGACTAATGGCATAAGATTAGTGGATAATTAATGTTAAGAATTATTTTAGAGTCATGATTAGTGTTTAAGTGAGATTAAGAAGAGATTAGGATTAAAGTAAGTTAATTAACTCATTTTTTGTCTTTTCCTATGTTAAAAGGCCAAGTGTCCATGTATTTAAGTCATTTTGTCTTATATTAAGCTTCATCATCGACTTTCCTCCTTATTCTACTTAAAAACTCATTTTAAAAGCTTTGAAAGTATAATCTTCTTCCTCTCATCCGAAGGTTGCTTCTTCTTTGGTGTGTTGGTTTTGTTCTCCACCTTTGAAGTCTCTTCTTCTTTTCCATACATGGAAGGTTGCTTTGGTGCCTTGCTTGCTTCTTCCTTGCACACGTAAGAGTAAGTTAGACCCTTGAGAAGTTGATGAGTTGCTTGTATAGTGGAGATAGCCGTGGGTGAGGAAGTGAGTTGTGAAGTTTTGGAGGGTTGTAAAGAGTTGGAGATTTGAGAGTTGGAACTTGATTTGGTAAGTATTTATGTTTGTTTCATTCTTTAAGTAGTTAGATGCATTCATGGTAGCTTTTAAGCATTTACTTGATTGTGGAAGTGGTAAGTTTGAATGGGTTTCAAGTATGTTTGTGTGAGGAATTGGTTAGGGTAGTTAAAGTATGTGATAAGTGATGTTATGAATGATGTTATAATGTTTAATACATGGAAATAAAGTATGACAATTGTGGATATATGTGCTGCCAAAGTTGGGTGAATTATATAAATGAATGTTATGATTAGTTTGTGGTTGAATTAGAGGTAGAATTTGATGCTTAGTGAAGTGTTATAGATGTTAGAAGTAATAGGAGGTTGATTGATGGTGAAAGCTGGAACTTGAGTTTTGAACCTATGGTACTGTTTTGGTCATAATAAATTGTATAGGTGAGAAAATGAGGTGACGTTTGTGCCCAAGTAAACTTTGGGATGTTGGCTTCATTTTAGTGTGAAATAGGTGTTATTAAATTATAATGTGAGAAGGTCGAAAATTGGCATGGAAAGTTTCTGTTTTGTTGGCTGTGAACAGTATCCGCAAATGTGTTCAATGAATTTTTCTGATTTTTCTAAATTAATTGGTATGGAATTAGGGACAATGGTCTTCATGAAAGTTGTAGCCTATTGAATTAGCTTTCCATTGCCACTGATCTTGCTATTTTTCGAGTTGTATGTTAGGAGATATGACCTGATTACTGATGACTGTTTTCATGCATTGGCTGAAACCTAGCTGGATTGGCACATTTAGTGCACTTTCAGGTTTGGAGGAATTTTAGGAATTTTGTGATTTGATTTGGGGTTTGCATTGTACTGAAGAGTTTTAGATATCAGATTGATCTTGAAAATGGTATATGGCTTATAATTTTGGAGGTCAGATGTGGAAATATGGAATTTCAAAATCTGGACCTACATTGTGATGTTAAGTGTTGTTTAGGTCAGAAACTTGCATGACAGATTTGAAAATGTTAGAGGCTGAATTGGAGTTTGGTTATTTCAGGAATAATTGAAGTTTGGGATTTTATCTTTTCAGGGATATAAAGCTCTGATTTTAATGACTTGTCTACAGGGAGTTATGTTGGTTATAAATTTACTGCTCAAATTGCATGGTTTCAGGGACAGTAACATTGAGTGAATTAATTGACTTGTTTAGCAATAGAATTTGATTTTGGGTTGTTCATGAAAGTTGTAGAGGACATTGTGAACTGATTGAGCATATTTATGTGGTAATTTTTAGCTGACTAATCAGTGAGTCCTTGCATTTGTGAGTTACTGTCCTATATTTATGAGTTTTGAGTAAGCAGTATCTTGGATGGGATTTTGACACCCTTAGAGGTGGAATTACTTTTGTGGGCTTCTTGAGAATTGTAGAGGGTTTCATAAGCTTTCCAATGAGGTATAGCGTGTATTTTCTGATTTGTGTGCTAAAATTAGAGTAGTTGGAGATTGGGATTGAAATCTGGAAAAAGGGCAAGCGATGGGGAAACTTCATGGGATCGCGAGGCGACGTCTCGCCCTCGCGGCGAAGAAAATAGCCCGATCGCGAGGCGACGCCTCGCCCTCATGACGGCGAGATGAGTCAGCCTCGCAGAGCGACGTCTCGCCCTGCGAGCAGTGCATAGATATATATATATTATTATTTTGTTATTATTTGGCATTAAGTGATCCGATTGTTCTTTTGTCAATTTCTTTTCCGTCCGGCGTCCGATTGACCTGATTCTTGAGGCATCGGATTAGTATAATATTTAATTTCATTTGGTGAGAATTTGGGAATTTTGGACGGAAAATTGGCGTGGCCCGAATAATTGTTCGGTAATCACATTTTTGTTTAATTGGGGACCTATAGAGGTCCGAATTGCGCACCGTCAGCGCCTATAGTTTTCTAATTTTTAGACGGATTTTTTTTATGATGGGAAAATTTTAGATTAGGGTCAGGAATGCCATGAACATGCATTATACACGTTTTAATTATTCGATGTGCATTATTTGGTCATTTTAACTATCTGATTAGTAATGTGAACCTATTGTGTTTGCTATAGAGGCTCAGTTGGACCGTAGATCCACGGACATCGCAGAGACTTCCCGGCATTAGCTCGGAAGTTATTAGGTGAGTAACCTAGATGGTTCCTCAATTATTATTTGGTTATATTTCGCACTTATACAACTGTGGAGATAATGGATGGGAATATGTGTGTTTGATTTTGATTGATTTCGGACCATGGGTGTCTGAAATATTTGGTATGAGATATCGAAGTGTTATATGTGATCTTCATGTGATTACTTGGAAATGACTTATGGGAATATGTTAAATGGGAATCGGTTATGATGTGGATTTGGACATTTACATTCATACGTAATTGCATGATCGATGGTTGGCGGTTGTGACGGAGCGATAGCGAGCTTTAAGCTCAGCGTGATTGGGCCTTGAGTCCACTGATGATTTAGAGCCTATGGCTCACCGATTATCGCCCTTAAAGGGACAGTTTGAGCGCTCGATCACAACAATAAATTAAATTGGAAGGCGTCTCATACATTTCATGTGCATTTGAATTGGGTTCTTTTGTTGATAACGTGATAATCATGTGGTACTTGAATGTGTTTGAGTGATATAGCTATGTGAATCGTGAATATGCATGAATTGGGTGAACCATCGATGATGGTTCCTCATTGAGTTCATAAACTCACCCAAAATTACAAATTATTTTTGGGACCAAGACAGTTGACTCATAGCTCGGATAGACTTTTCTGCCGTGTAGATTGAGTTGGCAAGAAAAGTCATAGCACCTGCTCGGTCATTGGCACTTTTGGAGGGATGACCTAGTTAGCTTTCTGTTTGATTTTCTTCTGGAATAATGTACAGAAAATACCAGTTGTGTAAAATGTACTGCTTTGAGGTTATGAACTGAGAAATTTATGGTTTCAAAATTAGTGGATTTCATATTAATGCTTTATGATACTTGGATGCCTTGTGGAGTGTTAGTTTGTTCGTAGCGCACCCTTATCGTCGAGTGTGTATCGGAATGACCTACGGGCATCCTGGTACATATCCTATGGTAAGGGGGTGCTACATTAATGGTTAAATAATATATGATAAATTGTTAAAAATGTACATATAGACTATGTAGTAGACACATTTTTCAACTAATATGTTGCTGTGATCGACTAATGTCTCATTAGGATGCACATTGGTAGACCAATATTCCCTAGGATAGTACATTGGTTAACTAATACACAAAAAGTAGCTATTGACAACGTCTAATTCTTATTTCTAGCAGTTAGTTTGAACCCCAAACCCAATAATTATATACTTTTTATTGGTTTGAATATGGAAAAATATTTAGGTATTATATAAACACATCTCAAATAGGTTTTCATTTCATTGTGGCATTTGAAGTAAATTGAGCCTTTAAGGTTATCAAAGTGATCAAGTAAGATCTTTTATGTTATAAATTGTTTTATAAATGGAGTTATTCTTTACCTTAGAGACAGATTATAAGATGAGTTGCTCCTTACTTATGAAAAACAATATTGCTGTAAGAAGGTTCCTGTAGCGCCCCCTTACCATAGGGTATCCACCGGAGCAGCGTAGGTCATTCGATAAATATCCTGACGAGAGACCACTTCGACAACAACCGCTACACTCCTCATGGCATCACAATCATAAGGCGGTAATAAGAAATTGACAACTTTGTTAAAACCAAATTGGATTCCATTTCATTCACTCAAACTTCGATAATTCTGTTGTCGGTATTTTTAATTTACATGTTTCCAAACCATTTGCGCTAAGTAAGATCTTGTAATGTACAATAAGCAGATCTAACTATAAGTCTCCAAAAGGAAGCCCGGTGACCGACCTTTGAGCCATCACTTCTCTCATGATCCACGTTATATGGCTCTACGGTCTTGAGGAGCTATCATACATGCTTATGCACGAAAAAGAATTGCAATTTTGGATGAGTTTGCGAACTCAATGAGAAACCATCATCGATGGTTCTCCCGATTCATGCATCATATAAGCATGAAGCAGTATACGCGATAATTAAACAAAACACAACATTGATACGGTTCACGTACAATTACGATCCGAGAATAGTAAATATTCACCCGATTAACAATATTGCCAAACATTCAATCCGGTATGCGGTGCACATGACTCTTTTCGATTCATTTCGATGTTGTGACCAAGCGCATAACGATGATCGGTATAGACGCGTCAGGGAGAATTATCTCCGTCGAACTCGAGCTCGGTTCAGTATATCGAGCTCTAGGCTCGATTCGATCTGATGGCGTCTCGGTTCACAATTTTCCTTTTAACGATGTGATGCGATTGTGCATGAATACACATGTCCCATATCGGCAAACATGGTAATACGGTCCAAATACACAATATAATCATACAATCAATTAACGGTTGCCTAATGTTTATTTCACGGTCAATGGAGCCACATATAACCATATAATCCCGTGAGGCGGTCAATTCACGGTCATAATCCACGTAATCCCGTAGAACAATCAATTTCAACAATAATTCATGTATTCCCGTAGAACAATCAAACCACAGTTAACACATAGATTGGAATAACCAACTAGGTTACTCACCTAATAACTTCCACGCTAGTGCGGAAGTCTCTGCCAAGTCCGTGGAGCGACGGTCCACTTGAGCCTCTATAGCACATTAAATGAATAGCCATTACCATCGGTATACTTGAAATGACTAAATAATGCACATGAAATCGGTAAAATGTGTATAATGCATGTTCATGGCAATCCGGCCCTAATCAATATTTTCCCATAATAAAATTCTATCAAAATTAGAAATCTATAGGCTGACGATGTGCCAATCGGACTCTATAGGTCCCCGATTAAATAAAGCGATGGTTCACATGTTAAAATCAATAGGGCTCGTCAAATTCCGTCTAAAATTCCGTTTTCTCATAAAATGAAATTAAATATTCAACGAATCCGATGCCTCTGGAATCAGGTCAATCGGACATCGGACGGAAAAGTTATTCACGAAAGAAACCAAAACTCAACAATTTATATTTTTATAAATAACCCTTAATTCCCCCCCTTTTTTTTCTGATTTCCAACCAAACTTCCAACACCCATAACTCTTTCTACACATTTCTGAAAAATGCAAACTATACCTTGTTGGAAAGCTTATGAAAATCTCTACAATTCTCAAGAAGACCATAAAAATCAATTCCAACCCTAAGGGTGTCAAATATCCCATCAAACCTTCTGCCTACTCAATTCCCATTAACACAGGGCAGTACATTGGCAATTTCATAACTCACTGATTCTTTAGTAATAAATTACCACAAAAATATGGTCAATAAGTTCACAATGTCCTCAACAACTTTCATGAGCAATCCAACATCAAATTATATTGCTAAACAAGTCAATTAATTCATCTAATGTTACTGTCCCTGAAATCCTTCAATTTGGGCAGTAACCTTACAAGAAGCATAACTTCCAGTATACAAGTCAATAAAATCAGAACTTTATATCCCTGAAAAGATAACATCATAAGATTCATTTTTCATGAAGCACTCTTCATCCAATTCGATCTCTATCAATTTCAAAACTGTTATGGAAGCTACTGTTATGATCAGCCATTCTTAACCTAATGTAGGGTTCATTTTTGAAAAATCATAACTCCCAATTCTGACTTCTAAAAATTACACAAAAAATATCAATTTCAAGGTAATCTCTTCCGCTACAACTTTTCAGAAGCTCACTCACACCAATTCAGTCCACATAAAATGTTAAAATTGCCTCCAATCAGTAAACTCACAAAATCACACTTAAGCTAGGTTTCATCCAAAATGCTCAAAACCAGTCATTAGTAATCAATTCATATCTCCCAATATACAATTCTAAAAATATCAAGATCAGTAGCAATCGAAAGATAATTCAATATGCTACAACTTCCATGGACACTATTTTCCCTAATTCCATCTCAATTAATTCATAAAAATCAACAAAACTCAGATGTCATGGTTGCAGTTACTGTTCACAGGCAATGGAACAGTAACTTTCCATTCAAAAATTCACCCTTCTATCATTGAAATTTAACAACAGCTATTTCACACTAAATTGAAGCCAACATCCCAAAGTTTCAGTGGCCACTAACCTTACCTCATTTACATTTCTACACAATAAGTTATGAATAAATCAGTAACATCAATTTCAACCCTAACTTTCCAGATTTAATGTTAACCTTAGTTCTAACATTTCCAATGCCTTTTTCACATCGCTAGACATCCAAATAAATACAAATTAAATATTACTACAGTCATGCATATACTAGGGCTAATACTGAAAAATTGGCAGCATTAAATTCCTCAATTCATATACTCAAATAATTATCCTTATTCAATTCAAAATCTAACCATATCACTACTTTCCACTCAACATCACCTAGCCTTAAACCCATTTCTTCCAGCCATATTAGTCATTACTTTAATGCCTACATGAACCTAATACATGCCCTAAACCTCTTATTAATCACCCCTCACTATCATGGCATTTAATTCCATGTAAATACACCATTTAAAGATCAAAACTTAAATGAAAACTTACCTAATTTAGAACCTCCTTTCAAAGCTTCAACTTCTAACTTCTAACTTCTACACCAAAGTACCAACCTCCTTCCCTTCCCAAGCATGTACCAAACTCATCTTCTAGCTTTGATGAGATCAAAGAGAGTAGCTTGAAGTTATGGAGAAAGATGAGAAAGGAGAGCCAATTTTCGATGGTTTAAATCAAGGGAGTTTAAGTTTGTGTGATTCGGATGCTAATAACCAAGCCTTAAAACAATTCATTTCCTTTCCTTTAAAACACACATGTCCGAGAGAGAGTGAAGAGGAAGCATTTAATGGTGCTTTTAAATGGCAATGTCTCATTGGTTTCTTTTTATTTGAAAAGTCAAATTATCAATTGTTTAATCCAGTCTAAAATGTTACTCCATTTAACTCTACTGACCCTACTTTCAGTCCCAAAATAATATACCCAATATTACAGTGCCATTGGGTAGCGATTTTTGCTACCGAGAATTGACCGGTTCGCCAATTGGCGATTTTTTTCCGATCCGAGAATTGTCTCCGGAAAAATCCAGAAAAATTCCTAAAAATTTCTAAAAATGTAAAACAATTTATGGTGCAATCCAAATAATTTTTCCAAACTCAATTACTCCATTAATTTCATAAAGAAGTTCAATTTAAAAACCTAAGCCGGAAAATGTCATGAATGCATGTATACTATGTGCATGTGCAACCAATCATTAATCATAGAGGCTATATGCTATATGCGCATGCCGAGATATAATTTAATATCCCGAACCTGTCCTAATTACCAAAATACCCTTCCTATAGGAGAGGGGATGTTACAGTTCCTGTTCGCCTTTTGAATGAAGTGACTTTATTTGTCGAACCATTACAAATTAGTTTACCTTTTTTTCCCTATACTCTTTAAATTATTATTTAATTATATTCTTGATTTACATTAAGCTATTTTTCATCATATATTTCTTATTCAATTTCATTCATTAGATAAGTAACAGATGTTTAAATTTACCAACACTAATCCACCCCCTTACAAGTCATCAGGGACTAATGGGCATCAACACTAAACAATCTTAAGAAAATTATCTCATACCATAAGGAGTTAGATTGATGATAATAAAGGGATTGTTTAAACTAGGATTGCAAGTTTGGTTAGGAAATATATTTCCATTAGACAAGAAAATTTAATGAAGAATTGTTGATTGAAAAATCAATTATTTAAACAAGTTCTTGAAATGATGTCCAATTAACTTGATAAATTTTTTACATCTCTTAACTAATCTTTACTAATTAGATTTCCATTAAAACTTTTTAGTGAATCTTATTTACTGAAAAATAGAAAAGAGGACTTAAGGAAAGTATCAAGTATTTAAACTCTCTATTACATTAATTGTGGGTACATAAATTCATATTAAACCTTGAGTGAACTAAAATTTAGATATAATTAAGTTTCCATCTACTATATATCTCTTACCCATTGTTGTTCCACGTGGCTCTTCCTTATTAGTTTGTTTCTTATGGCATAGATTCAATTTTTCTAACTATTGGATGTCATCTAGTTAATATAATGTCCTGAAGTAAGGAGATTTGTGTTTCTTTATAAATACTAAAAATACCTATTTTTATCGTCCAAATGGCACATTCACATTATCTATTACCATGCCATTAATTAGTGTTAAACATGGCTCCATTTTTACCATCCATAAGGTATCTATCATTAAATTGACCATATATTGGCTATGATCTTCAAATATTAATCGGGATTGTTGATTCTTTTTATAGATTTTGACAAATAATAGAAACAGGAAAGAAATATCTCTCTCAAAGAGGAAAGAAAGATTCATTGAACACCCTTTTACTCTCTCTAAACTTTTTTCTCTCTGTTTTTAATATTTTAGAAATTAATTCAAATATCAAACTAATAAGAGGAGATGTTAGAATTTTAAGTTTAAAAGTTTAACTACTATTAAATTATTATAAAATGATATATAATGACTAAGGGAGACAATAAACACAATCTAAGCAGTATCCCCAATTATATGTAGGGTAAATGATTATGGAAACCAATACTTTAACTTAGATTCTTTTTATAATTCCTTTAAGAGATTCCTTGATTACCAAAATTAAAAGCAAAAACATGTAATGCAAGGAGCAGAGGAAGACTAGTTAATTTTCACAAATATCTAAGCACTGAATTATGTGCAAATTGAAACAAAAGCCCAAAATCAATATAAATAACTAAAAAGATAAATTGCCCATCAACTAAAATCAAACAGGTTTTGCATAATTGAGCAAATAGTGAACAATATAGAAAATAATCCACATAATCAATATAATAAGTCCATCCTAATTGAATGTGAGGTAAGGAGTCTAGAAGCCAAATTTATAGATTGAATGTTTGAAATAGCTACCTTCAAAAGAGGTTTGATTATCCTCTTATACATGGTAAGACCATAATCCATCTTTACTCAAATATGATGTAGCACAGGTTTTGAACACTTCTAAGGCATCTAAGAGAAATAACTTATGTAGATGTTTATTTTAACAAATAAAATTCCTTGGTGCTTAAAACATTCATGATCCAAATGAAGGTTAAGTATGGCTTGTTGGGTTCTTAAATTGTCTTCCTACTAATAAGCATATAGTTGTTTTGTTGAATGCATTCCTATAAGTAAGTTGCTTTGTAATGTTTGTCAAACAGTGGTAAGCTGAGAAAACTTACAATGGTATGAAATCAAAATATTTTATTGTGCAAAAACTAGGATATATTCTATTCAAAAGACATAAATCTTAGTTCAAGAAGATAAACAACATCATCTTGAGAGAGTATCTAAAAGCATTATGAGAACATAAAGATCTAGGGTTAAGTTTGGCACTTTAAATTTTTAGATTCCTAATCATACTAAGCCTAATGTGTGTTTTTTTAAGTGGGATGGAAGGGTTTATCTTTTGACATTGAAGGCCCAAGAAGAAAAAGAGTTTCATAGAAGACTAACTCAAGGTTAAAATAAAAAGCAGTTTTAAATTGTGCCAAGCCTATTTTTGTGAATTTTATTATAAAATTTAAACTTTTATTTAGGTTTTACCTTAATTTTGGACTTTGTATTGATTGCATGAATATATTTTTCTTATTAATGCTTCTATTTATTTTTTAGTTATTATTGTATAACCTAAATGAGAGATTAAGAAAGAGAGCAAAGATTGACCAAGTTGCTATTAAAATGGTTTTAACAAAAGCAAAATAATTCTTATAAAAGAATGAAATCCAAAAGTGAATCAAGCCTAAAATAAAAGAAAGCCCATTTTCAATAAAGTTAAAATATAATAAGGCCCAAATCAAAACTCCAAAACACAAAGAAAACAAATTGTAAATGTTAAGACAAATAAATAAAGTATCATTCATACTCTTAAAGAAAATAATCAGATCCTTAGGAAAATTAGGAATATGTTAAATAATCTCCTTTAGGACCCAACTTAATTTGGAACAAAATTAGTATAATTTAGATCCTAAAATAACTTAAATAATTTTGTATAATTTAGATCCTAAAATAACTTAAATAAACCCAATCAAACCCTGTTTATTCATTCTAACATTTGAAGATAATTTAAACCCTTTTTTTTTATTCCAGGTCAAGGTTACCTTTTAAGGTCAATTTTTATCTAAAATTACATAATTCTTTTCCTTTCATCTAAAGTTTTTTAGTCCATTTTCGTCATGCCTAGTTTAGGCACATTCTAAGCCTTTATTTTTTTTAAAAAAATCAAGTCCATGTTATTTTAAATACAAGACATCACTCTAAGAATTGAACTTTTTTTTTCACTCTGAACATTTTTTGAGCTTTAAGTAAAATTGTTAATGTAGCGCCCCCTCACCGTAGGGTACACATCGGGAAACCCGAGGGTCGCTCCGACACGTATCCTACGATAAAGGTTCACTACCAGAAAATTTCGTTCAATATTCACATGGCATCGCAATCATTTAAAACGCAATATAACAAAAATCAGTAAATTATCATCCAAAATAATTGTATCGTCGATCATCCAATGTCAGAATAAACAAGTCTATCAGTCTCCTAACAAAATCAAAAAGGAAACTGATACAAGCATCTATCCTAAGTCATCCCCGAAAGCTAACCCAGCTGTCCGACATGTGTGCCATCACGCCTCTTGCCAGCCACTTCGCACGACGAAAATAATATCTTGAACTAGAGTCTACTCTATCATCTGAAAAATATAATGCAATTTTGGGTGAGTTTGCGAACTCGGTGAAAACTATCATTGATGGTTCACTCAAATCATGCATTCGCATATTGCATACAACATATCTCGATAATATCGATCAACGATATATATACAATTCTGATGATCTATAATAGTTTACGATATCTCATCACAATTTCGCGGTATTATGCAACAATTTACTGATAGCACTAACACTTATCGATATTATATTAAATCATCTCATTGTCAACATTCGGTCTTTCATTCACAATAATTTACTGATTGTGATTCTGATCATTCACGATGAGTCACGTCACGGTCATTTCGGGCATTGATGCGATGCAATGCACGTGCGACTCTTTTCGATTATTGATGTTGTGCCCAAGTGCTCGATCGGTGATCGATTGGACGCGTCGAGGATTTCTCCCCTCGGGCTAGGCGTCGATCTGATGCTTAGGATAAATCCCCTCGGGCTCGAGGCCCGGTCAGTAGTAACAGTGATCAGTGGGACGCGTCAGGGATTTCTCCCCTCGGGCTAGGCCCGGTCAGTAGTAATTGCAACTTGGGTCACATTCCATTATCTGATCATACATTTATGCATGCAATGCAGTGTTTTCAGTGATTCAATGTACGGCTATAAAAGCCCAGTATTTCATTTCTCAGTGTCATATAGTAATTTAGTCCAATACAGTAAGCGCATACAGTTCAATCGTACACTTTTCAGTCATCAGGTAGTCATACAGTGCAATTCACATTGTCCGGTTCCATACAGTAAGAACATGCAATTCAGTCATATACATTTCAGTGGTCTTACAGTGTACTTCTATCACATACAATTCAGTAGTCAACGTAGATCACAGAAGGCATTTAGGCAGTCAGGAATTTGAAAAAAAACTATCTAGGTTACTCACCTGTTACTCCCGAGCTACTGCCTGGAAGTCCCAGCAATGTCCGTGGAATGACGATCCAACGACACCTCTATAACAGTAAAGTACAGTCTATTATTAATCGCTCAATTAACCAATACAGTAATGCATATGTCTTAGTGAAATGATGTACCATGCATGTTCACGATTTTCCGATGCCAAAACCCAATTTCGGTACTTTAATGCTCAATCCTATCTCTTTGTTCAATAGGTCGACAATATTTGATCCATCTTTATAATCCAATCAATTTTCCTCAATTTGAATTCCCTATAACAATTTCCTATTTATCGGGTCGAACCCTAAATTGAAATTCCCAATTAAAACTCCAATAGTCTCAATTTAACATTTAGGTCACTCTATGCACCATAATTGACCTTAATCTCTATAATTCATTACCAATAAAATCCAATCTAATTCCCATAATTATTCTCGTTTTGTAGACCTCTTTCCCCAGTTCACAATGAATCTGGAATCACCTCAATTGGAGTTCTACACAAAAAGTTATACCCAACAATCCAAAATCAATCCCATTAAAATCCCATTCGCCGCGACCACGCGACCTTCACCGCGCCACATTCGGATTGCTCGCCGCGACGTGCAGCTCGCAATCCTTCGCCGCGATGCTCACGTATGTCTCGACGCGGCGCGATAATTCATCCGCTCGCCATGGCGTCCCACGCCAGCTCGCCGCGGCGAACGAATATATATTAAATCGCCGTTGGGCTCAGCGTGCGAGCCGCATGCGAAGACGGATTTCGCCGTCTTCTCCGATCGCATTTCCGCCATTAATGACATTAAAACCCCCATAATCACTCCCAACAACTCAAATAACCAAAATAAATGCCATAGAAACTATCAATAGCAACATTAAAACTAGTAAAACTTACCAATCACTCTCAGATCCGAAAATCTCAAGAAATCATCGTAAACCCTAATCTTTCTCAAATCAACGATTTTCCACTCTACAACTCCTCAATCCTTCATCAAACACAATGAACCAATTAGTCTTGCACAATAAGGAGAACACCATAAGGAGAAATCAAGAAATCCTCACCGATGAGAGGAATCGCAAGTCACCGTGGGAGGAGAAGAAACTTCATGATTGCCTTAGAAAATTTTCCCCAATTTCAAGTCTACTCTATATATAGCTATAGGTCTTCTAATCGGTCAAATTTCAGTCTCAAATTTTCAATGGCTCCAACTATAATTCATCTAACAGTAAAACTCTAATTTTTCCATTGCCATTGAACAGTTCTTTCAGTAATATTCAGTCAATCAGTCAGTCACTCAAATATTTTCCGGTCCGGGCATTCACACCCGAATTTCCCGAAAATTTCCTATAAGCCACTATAAAATACCAGTCACTCATAAACTATTCTAAATCAGTCAATTGATCCCAATTACTCTAATTTTTCTTAATTAATCACGATTTAAGCAGTCCAGTCAATTCGATCAGTTCCAATTCACAATTAAATACCGAAAAATCATGAACGCATGTACCAATGAACATATGCATATGCAGTAGACCAGTTCCTCTATAATTAGAGGCCAGTAACATGCTCAGTCAGTAAATACAGTGAGGCCTATCAGTCAGTCTCATAATTACCATAATACCCTTGCTAACAGTAACGGAATGTTACAGTTAATACCTAAAGATACAATCATATGTTTTATTTTTAATTCTTCAGTATCCCATTTAAATTCACCCCTAATTATTTATATTTTGAATTTATAAAAATAAAAAAACAAAGAATTAGGTAACCATTAGGCAAGTAAAATAAGTTAATAAATCACACTAAAGTAGTGTTGTACATCGACAATGCAATGAAACTATCCCTTAAAGTTAGACTTTAAGCCAAAAGAATGGGAATTAACCAAGAGCAACTGAACATCATCCTTTACTCCAATCACTAAACCATGATTCAATGATATGTAAATGAGAATAACAAAATGTTAATATACTTTTCTTATAACAATAACTATCATTGACGTGTGAAGAACACCTTAAACGAAAAAGTATGACCAAAGACCTCTCTACCTTACTAAGGAAATGTAAAAAGAAACCTAAAGAAAGAAACCAATCTTAATCATAAGAATGAGTTAAGCACTCTATTCTCCCACTTATGTACTTACTTAGGTTTTTAGTGATTTTTTCATTTTGGGGAATTGAAAAGAAGAGATTTTGGGCATAAATTTAAAAAGAAAATACTAAAAAATAAAATGTGGTTGAATGTTGAAAAGTTTAAAATTTTATATAGGATTTAAAAATAAAATAAAATTACTAGAGTTTAATGTCTTAGGTCTTGAAAATAAAGTAAAATGCCTAGGGTAATGTCATAGGGCTTGAAAGCAAAAAAACAATGATTATTGATTAATTTAAAAAGAAAGCCAAACTAAAAGAAAAACTTAAATGAAACCCTACAAAAGAAAGGGTTTGATTGGATTTGGAAAGCTAAAAAAGAATTAAGATGTAATAGTTCCAAAACAAGCATGTATTGTGAACAGGTTAGATTAAAAAAAAGGGTTTAGCTTTAGATAAATGATGGACTCTTAATTTAAAAGCTCAAATTATTTAAATGCAGTGAAACTAAACTAAAAGTGTTTTGTTGGATTTTGAAGTCTCAAATGGTTTAAAATAATGGATTTACACTAAATGATCTTGATTGAGTAAAGAAAAGGCTTGATTAAGTTTTGATAGATTTGGATTAATTTGACTAAGCTAAATAGGTTGACTTGAGCTTTTGACCGTATGGCATTTTTTAGGTTAGGCTAAACTTATAGATTTGATTTATGCCTTTAGTTTTTTTATACATATAAGCTTCAAATTAGGGTTTAATAAATTGAGCTTTTCTAGTTTTTGTTTGGGTTGATGAATATGAATTTGATTATCTTTAGCTGACTTAAGGATTTGAGTACGTGTAGAATTATGGATTTTATTTTATTAATTTGCTCATATTTATTAAGACTTTCATTTCATCCATACATTTACAAGATAAACATTTGAAAGCAAGAAAAAAAGATCAAAATTTTGATTTGAAGGTTTGTTTTGGGGATACTGAGTAATTAGGCACTTAAGTGTAAAGTCTAATTGTTGAAAAGCATCATTTGGTGGCACAAATATAAAAATTAATTATTAAATAGATTGTTGGCCCATCTATTGAAATATATAAACAAATTACTAAATGGATTGTATTTCAGTTAACAAAGGAAATTGTTATCCCGAATAGAAACATGGTCAAAAACAAAACTGTACACTAGCTCAAATAGATGCATGGTTGAATGAGGTAACAAAATCCTCCAAATAATGTGCGAGTGATTTTAAAATGTTGTAAAATCATGTCAAAATAGTGTGGAGAGGAAATTAAAAAATCTAAAAACATTAAGATAGATGCAAAACAAAGATTTAGCTCTTGACAATATGGTTTAAGGTTTAATTGTACTAGTACCTAAAAATATATGACAACAAGAATTAAAAAAAAAAGATCTATGATACTAGAATTTCTAGTTTCACATAACGGACTTAAAACACCTAAAAGGAAAGAAGGTGTATTACAACTACGACACAATCAAGAAATAAAAGATAAAATAAAATATCATGAAGAAATTAATCTTAAAATAAAAGGACAAAAATAGCATGCTATATAACTATGACATTTAATCATCCAAAAACAACATAAACATTAGTCTCCTTAATTCTCATTGCATCTTGGATTGTGAAACATTTACATAAAATTTGGATGGAATACTATTGCAAGATAGGTAATGGTAAGAGAACCTTCTTTTGGTTTGACAATTAGTCCTCATATAGCCCTCTAGATGGAGTGGATAAGTTGGCTTTATTGGAATCACTTTTTTGTACCTATAAATACTTAACTAGGCCCTAGCTGTTAAGTAATCATCTTGAATCTACTACTAGGATCGAATCTGGCTAAATTTTTATATAACTTCAATTTGAACTCAGAAGTAGAGAACAATATTTGCTATAAGGGCACTTCTTTGAGTAAGTTTTCATATGCATCATATATAACCAACTTCAAGAGTTCAGGTCCTAGAGCCATTTTTTAATACTAGTATGGAAGGAACATGGACTCTAGCATGCTTCCTTTGCACTCTAGTTGGTAACTAGAAGAAGACTAAGTACTATGGATGGATTGGCTAAGTTCCTATCCATTCCTAACCGATGCACACTTTACAAGTAAGTGTAAGAATCCCTTAATAATTTATTTTTTGTATGTAGTTTCACTAAGCATATTAATTTGGAAGTAAATTATACGAATATACAATATTGATAATCCCCATGTGGACTAGATACAGACTATTAAATTATACATCAGGTAAGGCACAAGAATGAAGGGAACAAATGGATCTTTAATATTACTTTGGGTCATCTAGTTACCAGCATATAGGATGAACACAACAAAAGGATCTTTATAAGCCAAGCCATGCAACAATAGGTCTTTCAAAAAGAGCTAATCCACAACACTAAAGCATATATACTCTTATATAAGGATAAACACAAATCGAGTTAAATTCTAATTTCTAATTAAAACATGTTCTAAACTCTTCAGTTGATATTCTTTCACTTTGGTTACTTATATGTAACATTTTGGTACTATGTAACATTTTGGTACTATAGGCAAATCCATTTATTAGCTTTTTAGTTTTGAACAATAAGTACTTTGTAAATTACGACTCTGAGGTTTTAATTCATAAACATGCCTAAAAAACATTAAAGAATAAAATAGAAAAGTGGCTACTAAATGTTAGAAAGAATTTTAGACAACCACCAATCACAAATATAAACTTATAAGTAAACCCATGAATAAACAAAATTAATAACTGGACACCTATCAAGTCCAATAAACCAAAATAGAAAGAAAATCAATGATAAGGGACTTTGATAACAAAACCCATTTAACCTTTTATATTTATTATAGAATGCATACAACCCATGAAAATAGTTAATATTTACATTAAAATAATAAAAGGAATTGACCATAAAGGAAAATGGTATGAAATTTTCTTGGAGTTTGTCATTATGTATAAAAAATCATATGGAGAAGCTATCTGTCAAAAAATGTAAATATTAAAGGCTACATTTCGTAAAACATGTTAGGTGAGAGAATGTGATCAAGTTGGTTCCAAGAAAGAGCAAAAAGGAAGATCAAGATGTGTTTGGTTTAGCATAAGAAAATGCTTTGTTTCTATTATTTTCAAAATGTAAATCCTTATTTTAATAACAATATAATATCATAACCAAGGACTGGTTTTATATAATGAAAAATAAGAATATGAGCAAATTTAGTTACCAATATATCTTTAAAATTTATTTTTTTATTAAAAATTTTATTACTAATTACAATCATTTATTTTCTTTGATATGATCACATACTTAATTTTTTTATTTTTTAATATGATTTTTAACTTTAGAAAAAGGAAAAATACAAAAAACTATGATTTTTACCTTATAAGCTGAAACATCAAAGTAATAAAACCATCTCAGTCTTAAAAACAAGCTTAGGCTCAAAAGGTTGATAAAAGGGAAGTCTCCTATTAAGGAGAAGACTCAACCCAACACTCTTAGAGCACAAGTTTCCTTTTCACATCGACCCCTTCCATTCGATCCATACATCTGGTATGTAGTACCTCCTGCATTTCTTCTATTTCCATTGCCATTAGTGCCTTAATTTTCATTAACTTATCAATTCACATCTACATCAACCTATCAGTTTCCCCCATTATTTGTCTATTAAATTCCTCATATTCTAGGCCTAATTTGATCCATAGTATCTTCATAATTGATGCTTCTAATTTCCATACATCATATGTTAAAATGGGCCATCATACATTATGATTCCCTCAACATCAATATTCTCGAATGTAGAATCAACACTTATATTCCGGATTATAGAGTCAACATTGTATAAACCTTCTTTCTATGACCAATGACCATCAAAATGATGAAGAAAGTTGATAAGGGGATCATAAAGGACATGATGACTGACTTAACGTAGATATGAGAAGATGATGTAGATAATTAGAAGTACTAAATTTCCTAACAATTTTGCACCTCGAAAGCTTTTCTTAATGCTAAACATTTTAAGTGGCTCTTAAGTTTAAAATGTTAGAATTTGAGAAGTAGGATGGGAATTTAGATTTAAGGGCCATTTTAGGATATTCTACAGTAAGCTTGTGGAAAATATTAAAAAGGAAGACTTGATCCAGTATTTTCTAGAGAGCCTAATTGAAATAGCATTATAGTAGTTCCTGAATCTGGAACAATCATTTGTGAAACACTAAATGGAATTGTTGAATTTATTAATAATCAGTTATAGTTTTACCCAATACACTAAGGTAACTCGTGAAGACCTCTAGTGGTACAAAATTAACTAAAAGCTTAAAAGATGATGCAAGAAGGTGGTGTGCAAAGGCCACATAAGCAAAATGTGTGTTATCTACTTCTTAAATTTTCTCTATTACTAATTTATTACCAAAAATCTTCAACAACGATGCAGCTCATCTCTTTGCTCTTCCCTACGCATTTAAGGTTCCCTTCCGTTTTCATGTTATTTGAGTAAGGTGGAAAAGGCAACATCTCTATTCGCTTCCTTCCAGCCACTGTTGAAGCTCAGAGGCTTCTGTGCTTGTTTCCTGCTGTAGTTTTTTCCTCTTTGCGTAGTTAGCTTCTTGCTTTGATACTTTGACCTATACCTTGAACTCTTTGCATTTCTTTATTCATTCAATCTATTCTTCTTTTCAAAAAAAAAAAAAAGTGAACCTGCTGTTAGTAAGCAATATAATGGTAAATAAGGATTAAATTCTTCAAGTAACTGGTGTGGATTAGAAAACCTAAAACAACTAACTATTCTAAACTAAATTAATAAAATAGTGATGTTGGTGGATTTTGATTAATGAAATATTATATAAAACAAACTTAAATTTGCAACAAATACAATCAATAACAAAGTAAATTATCAAAAAGAGAATTGAATCTTACATTGATGTTTTGACAAGTTCTTCCCCTGGTATTATTTTTTATTTCATTATTCAATAAGCCTAAATTGGATATATTAATTTGGACTAGTAGGATCTCCTAGAAATTGAAACTGAACTCTCCCAAGTTATAACGATTTACTCTCTAACTGGTTACCTCATAGTTCTACCAAACTAACTCCAATTTGAATACACAAAAAGATCACGTAGCTCTCTCTTGAGCATCTTATTTAACCCCTATTTTCTAAGTTCTGGTCCATTTATAAACAAGTTCTTTTGAGGCATCCATAAGTGATTTACAATAGATTTATTTGCTGGAATAACCAAATCATATATTAAGATCATTCAAAAGTAATTCATAGAAATATATCCATTTAGTAAATTAAACATAATCAATCTATACAAAAATAAAAACTAAGAATTTTCTGTTCTAAATATAGAAAATCATTTATCCATAAATCATAGTCAAAAAATGAAAATAATATACAAAATAAGAAAATCATGGTAGAAATATATACTAGATGAAATCATGATATTACATATAACTTCATCCATTGAGATAATATTTCTATCTTTAATATTTAATGAAATAGTTGTAGAATTAGCATCTCGAGCATATTGGAATCTCCCAATGACTAACCTTAACCTATAAAGAGAAAAATATGTGTATAATGTGCAAAGTCTCTAAAAGTCTTTCAAAAATAGGGTTTTCACACTTTACATACATTTTAATGCCCTTATGCATGATCTAAGCCATGATTATAGACTAGGCTGTGAATCCTTCTATTTCCTATAGGGGAGAGACACAGTCTTTGATTTGCCCATGCCCTCATATTGTGTATGCTTTTGGTTTTTAGTGACTAACATATAGTCTCTAGTATGATTGTGGCTCATACTATTTTACTTTACAGACTTCTTTTCAATGCCACATGATCTCTCCTTAGGCTATGTTATAGGTTGTATCTCTTCCTATAACTAAACTATATAGACCACCAATTGGCAAGTAAGTATATGCCAAAACAAGTTTTTTTAAGAATTATAATTTTCTCTATGTTTTTGCTTGAAGTAACCTTTGTTTCTTAATAAATCTAAGGTCAAGTAGGTACAATTACCTAAAAAAAATGTCAAAATTAGGTAAAACATAGTAATTTAACAAAAAAATCAAAATACTTAATACATAAGAAAATATATGTATCTTCTTGTAGTTGAACTATATAGGGCACTAGATGGCACATGAGCATATGTTAAACCTTGTTCTTCCAAAATTGTGATTTTCTCTATTTTTTATTAAAATAGCCTCCATTTCTTAATAAATCTCATCCTAAAGTCAAGTATACACAATTACCTAAAAATATCAAAATTAAGTATACACAATTACCAAAAATATATCAAAACTAACTAAAACATGATAATTTGACATAAAAGTCAAGTAAATACTTAAGAAAATATATGCATATTTCATGCACATTAAATCTAATTAAGAAAATATTTGCATATTTCATGCACATTAAATATTCTTATAGTTAAGCTTCTACTTGTCCTTATGCAAACCAATTTCAATTACTATTAACTTGAATAAGCACATAATTATATAAATTTTAATAAATAAATCGAATAATCAAGGATATCTCAATTCATTTTCAAACATCAACATAATCAATGTAAATCAACCTAATATATAAAGTAAACATAAATGAGCATGAAATGTTTACTTTCAAACATTTTACTAACTTGTATAAAAATAAAATGTTTTTAATTATAAAAGAGCATTAGAGGCTTGTTTAAAAGTCATATTTCCTTTTAATGTAAAATTAAATAGCTTGTCATGAATACTCATGGTTATTCATTTAAGTCACTAATTCAAATGGTTACTAGTTTCACTCTTAACTTAACCGTTTTACTTTGATAAAAGTCACAGAGTGAATTTATTTATGCTTACTTTATTCATAAAATTTACTACTATATTATTTATGGAATACGAAAATGCTCTAAAAATAATGATAAGACTATTATATCATATTGGTCGAAAATGATATGATAACCTTTAATGCCATACCATTATCAACCTGGCTGGTACAAGTCGAGAATGACTGGTATTTATAATACCAGTTCATACTGCATAGACTTATAAAATTATAATTTTCCAAGACTAGACTGTAAAAACCCAGAAATTAATTTGTATACAATGAAAAACTATGCCATTTGTTTGTGTTATAACAAAAATTTGAAAGGTAGAGTAATCACTAGATTGAAAAATCATTCAACTGGAATCAAAGGTGATGTAGAACCTTGTAAGCAAGTGAGTTATGACATTAAATGACTAACAAAAAATTTGTTAGAAGAGTATCAGTATGAGAAAGATAGAAGGCAAAAATTGAATTATAAAATTTGTAGTGGAAGTTCCTTTTTGTGGTTAGGATGATCGTGAGGATGTTGAAGGTGATATCCCTACCCAATAAGAAAGGAATGTTACACTTGATCTGAGGAAAAGAAAAAGACAGGTGTCTAACTTTGTTGCACCATAAACAACTATTAAAAAAATAGATGTCTAACTTTTTTTCACTCTTGAAGCTCAACCTTAAATCTGTGGAGCCTTATAATCTAAAGAATCGGCTCCTAATGTGGACATGAAAATTGTTAAATGGTGGTATAATTCATGTAAAACATTCAGTGCTACCCAGTCGTATTATTACCAACCATAGGTAGATGTTATTGCCTCTTATGGTTTAGGATATAAAGCTCCTTCAATTAATGACTGCAGAAGTAAACTTTTGAGTAATTTTTTTAATGAAATAAACAATTATTTGAATGAAAAAAAGAATGACTTGGGTTACTTATAGATGTTTAATCATGCGTGATGGCTGGATAAATAGAAGATACGAGCCCTGCTATTAATTTTTTGATTTATTTTGTAAAAGGGATAATATTTTAGATATTTGATGAAGTTATGAATAAAGTTGGACTATAAAATATTGTTCAGTTTATTATTGACAATGATTTTGCTTATAAAATAGCTGGAAAAAGTTTACAAAATAGGTATAATTCTTTTATTAGATCCTTTATTGCACATTACAATGACTTGATGTAAAAATTATTAGAGATCCTATATATCATTGATGAGATTGTGCAAAAAAAGAAAACTAAATTCATCTATAATTGTGCATGCGTCTTAAATTTATCGAGAAATAATTTTACTAATGGTAGGAATTTGTGCCATCCTGCTATTATAATGTTTTTACCTAATTTTTTATCACTTTAGTGTTTTATTCTGATGAAGAAGAAGTTAAGGCAAATGTTTATAAGTGATAAGTGAGTTGCATTTCAGTATGCTATATCTAATGCAAGAATCGAAGTTTTTATAATTATAATAATAATAAAGTTTGATCATAATTTTTCATCCTAGTTTGAGAGCCTTTAGTGAGAGTACTTTAATTGGCTAATAGTGATAATAAAGCAATAATGGGTTATTTTACAATGTCATGGAGAGGGCGAATGAAACAATTAAGGCTAATATAAAACATTGGTCTTCTTTGTATATACCTTATGTTACAGTCATCAATAATAGATGAAAAAGGCAACTTTACTTTTAGTTGTATACAATTGGGGCATTGTTGAATCCTAGTGTTTATCTTAGACTAAGTTTTACAAAGAAAGTTGAAGTTAATAGGGAAATGCTATTAACTATTACAACAATTGTTGTCTACGAGATGATGCAAGACCTCCTAAATTCACGAATAGAGGGTTACATAGACCCTTTTGTTAATTTTAGGATGCCCATTATTATTGTTCAAAGAGATAAATTTAATATAGGTATATATTTTTTCACTTTTATTACTTGTGAGAAATTAATCATAACTTTATTTTGCTTATAATATTACTTATGTTGTCTTATTGTTGTTTGATGAGACCAACTGAGAAGTGATATTTTAGAATTGAAAAGGTTTGCAATAAAAATTCTAAGTTAATGTGATATTTTAGAATTGAAAAGGTTTGTAATTCAATTCTAAGTTAATGTTATATTTTAGAATTGAAAAGATTTGTAATTGAATTTTAAGTTAATGTGTGAGTGTAATAAGGTATGAAAAGAATTGGATAGCATTTAAATTTATTCATTCTAAGAAAATGAATAGATCAAAACAAAATGATTTTTCTACTTGTTCTTTGTTCGATACAATTTAAAGTTTTAACAAATGTATATTATTAGCATTATTATGTTCAACATAATTTCTTGTAATTTATTAATAATGTTATTTTATTTATTTATTAAGTCTCTTAATAAAATAAATAGTTATGTAGATCCAATTTATCATGATCATATCGATCTTTTAGCATATTAGGTTTCTAAGAAACCAAGTTCGATAAATGAGAGTGACTTGAAAGAAAATCTTAGATGGGAAATTATTGATAGTCATTTGGTGCAAGGAATTTGGATGATGATGATGATAAGACTCTTCTTAATGATGAAAATTTTATATCAAATGAGAATTAAAGTCAATGCGATTTGACCGAATATTAAATTGAATGAACTTCTAGGTTTTCATTTCATTTCTTCTTTAAAATTTACCAATATTTGATGTATATGTTAAATTCTATATCTGTAATATAAATATAAAATTTTAACTATAAATATTTTTGTTTCAAATTTCATTTCTAGTTACTTGTCTTCCTTGGTATGAACTCTTATTAAAATATTTATGGAGTCATAGAACTTTATTGTTTTTCTATTTTCTGCTTTTGCTGCAATTATTCTCTATTATATAATGAAATTGCAATATTTTAAGTATTATCCTTAGTTTTATATTTGGATGATGTTCAAATGATATTTTATATTAATTGTGCTTATTGTTGATATGTGAAAAGTAATATTAATATAAATAATAGGTTGTTTTATTTCAAATCTTATTATTATAATTTTTAGAGACATGGTTAATATAAAATATAAATTATACAACAAAATTTATTAATGGACTATTTTGTAATTTAAAAAAAATGTGGATTATTTTATAATTTTAAAAAGTATCTTAACTAATAACTAGTATTGACAAATGTGTTTGGGAGGGCCAATCAACTTCAATCCAACCAAAAGGAGAAGTTTCCAAACCAACCAGAGCAAGGTAAAGCTATTAAAACTAGCGAGAGGTAGCGATCAGTGTCTTCTCCCCTTTAGGTTTTTTGGACTGAAAGGGTTTTGACAGTGGGTTTCAAGTCAGAAAGCTCTCTAGACTCCCTATAGAGCACAAAGAGCTCTCCTTCTCTAAGGAAGATTTTCCTGTTCTCTCTCAGGATACACTTGTTGGGGGAAATGTTGTCTTGGCTAATAACAATAGTCAGACTAATAGAGTGCAACAATCGGGCACTAAATCTATTGGAGTGGAAAAACAAAGCTCACATTCAACATCACAAAGGACATATGACTGATTATTAGAATGTTTAAAGATGGAGTTGTTTCCCTTCCTATTGAACTATTAAAAGCAGGCGTGCAAACTTGGTCATGTTCTTTAGTTGGTTTTTTTAGTTTAAAAGACCCACCTTCTCGGTTGTGGAAGCTTGGGCTAAAGCTCGATGGAGTAAGAAGGGATTAGAAAAAGTGATGTTCATAGCAGATAGATCTATTCCAAAAAAGTGATGTTCATAGCAGATAGATCTATTCCCTTTAAATTTATGGATGATGCAAACTTAATTGAACTAGTTGAGCAGGGGTTTTGGAATGTTGGGCATCAACCCCTCTTTGTTCAAAGGTGGAAACTGGGTATGACTCTTGATAGGGGTTCGATTGATGTGTTGCCCTTGTGGGTGAACTTCCATAATTTACCCATAAAGTTTTGGGTAATTTCTAGACTTAGCTATCTAGCTAGTTCCATAGGGAAGCCCATATGTATTGACACACAGACAATAACAATGCAGAGACTTTGTTATGCTAAGATTTGTAAAGAGGTTTGGAAATCTACTCATCTCCTTGATAAGATTCCTATTATGAGACTGAGTGAATTGGGGGAGCTTAAAAAGGTTGAGATTTCAATTACTTATCCATGGAGGCCTAGTAAGACTACCAAATAGTGGAGACCAAATGGCAAAAAATTTACATTTGGATGGTTATGAGCTTATGACAACTAAGAGGGATGCTTTTGCTTATTACCAAGTTAATTCTACACTTGAACAGTTTGAGCATATAAAGAAATAAGGAAGTAGGGTTTTTTCTACGGATAAGGCGTTTGAGGTAATGGCTCAATTAGTTACTTTAATAGAAGATATTACTACACTTAAGTAAGTTGTGCATATGGAGAATCAGGGGAATAAGGACTCCACCACTAGTAGAGCATCTAAGGAAGAGGCTCCTTGAGTTATTTTAACAACACACACTTACAAGGAGTCAGAGGTAATTGCTTAGTATAAAGGGAATTACTTCCTTACAAGGGAATTTAATAGTTAATGATTCAAATCTATCAAATGCTACTACACTAGATAGTGTATAGAAGGCTTCATAGGAGGCCGAGAGTCCTAATGTACTTATTGGTAATACTACTACTAAGGCTAATGGCAAAATTTTGAAAAACTCGAATTGAACGAATCGACGTAGAATAAGGGTAACTAGACATTAATAGGGGACTCCCCCTAGCATGTCAATCTTAGCTTGGAATACAAGAGGACCAAATGACCCATCTTTAAAAATTAGTACTGAAGGAAATGGTAAGAGAGAAGAAACATGTTATCATTGGTTTGCTTGAAACTAAAATAAAAAATAACCCCCATACCTTTTATGGAGCTAGTTGTTTAGGCGCTCATTGGGAGATGTTATCCAGTATTAGCTCTTATTTTAATGGCAAGACTATCTACCTTTTTAACTCTTCTCTGATCGCAGTATAGGCTATAGAAGAAACAAATCAATTGTTTCATCTAAATTGTTAGCTGAAAACTAGTTGCATGAGTTTTAATATCTCACTCCTATGAGCTTCCAACTTTAGCTTCCAACAAGATAAGCTTTAGAGAGACTTACGATGCATTCAACCTACATTTCAACTACCTTGATTGGTGGTGGGTGATTTTAATTGTTCCCTTACCTTGGCAAAAATTGAGGGGGGTTGGAATGTACATCCAAGGCATACAAAAGAATTAGCTACGTTCCTTATAAATAAGGATTTGGTGGATCTTAACCATATTGGATGACACCTTACTTGGTTTAATAATCAAAAGGGTAATTGGTTGCTTAGAAAGAAGCTTGATTGTGCGTTAGTTAATTCCCTGTGGCTGATAGAATTTAAAGACTCTTCTGTTCATTTTGGGGAGAATTGACATCTTATCATTCTTTTTTGTACATATGGTGTCTTACTCGATCACCAAATAAAGCTCTCCATTTAGATTTTTTAATGCCCTTACTGATATGGAGGGCTTCCATAAAGCTGTGGCTAATTTCTGGGTAACTAAAGTAGAAGGATACAAGTCTTATCAATTTATGATTAAGCTCAGATTAATGAAATGGTTACTTAAAACCTCTCTGACACAAATGAATCTCAATCTTCAACTCCTCAAGGAGCAACTTTGACAGGCACAGGAAAATTGTTATTTGTCTCGACATAATTTTAAATACAAATAGTTGGAACGAAATTGTCTAAACCAATAACAGGATGCTTTTCAGTTTCAAAATTCAGTGATGAGACAGAAGGCAAGGCTCAATTAGTTGAGTAGGGGGATGCCAATATATAATTTCTTTTCATGCCTCTCTACTTGCAAGAAGGAATATTAACAAGATAGCTATGTTATATGATCATAGGGGCAAGCCTATGATGAAGAAAACCCACTTCAAAAACTATTTTCTTCACTTGATAGGTTCTACTACAACCTTTTCACCAAGTTCTCTCCTTCAGTAGTTATTTGATTGTCAATTGGATCAAACAACCAGAGAGTTACTAGTCTCTCCTATAACTGCATAAGATGTGAAGAAAACTCTCTTTAGTTTGCATCTATGCAGGTTCCCTGGTCCAGATGGCTTTAATTTCACGTTTTGCCAAACTATTTGGGACATCACAGTACCACTCTTTACAAACACTGTTTCGAAATTTTTCAAATCCAATAATGCTTTAGGAAATCAATTCAATGCACATCCACCTAGGCTTGAAAAAATCAAATCCTAGTAGCATGTGTGACTTTTTCCCTATCTTCTGTTGTAATATAATTTATAAAGTGATATCCAAAATCATTGTTGATTGTCTTAAAGTGGTGGTTTCTAGTATAGTTAATGAAGCACAAAGTGCTTTTCTGTCGGAGCATTTCATCGGAAATAATGTTATATTACTTCAGGAGCTCATTAAGGATTATGAACAAGGTAGGAGGATCAATAGTTGTTTCTTAAAAATCAATTTCTTCAAAGCCTTTGACATTATTAATGACACGACCCACCTTTTTGGACCGTGTTGGCACTAGAGAATGGGTAGGCTTAATGCCCCCAAAGCCCGCAGTAAGCCTAACCTTTCTATATTCTACTAAAAATCTGGCATGACCCATTCATTTATCTGATAAATCCTTGTACCTGCTAATAGGTGCAATTCTCACATACAACATCTACTTATCATCAACCAACATCGTTCTCAATAACATAACATATCCATACATGTTTTATATACATATGATTATGACAATCCATGGAGCATCTACAAGTAACAAAAATTTACATCATGCCAAAAACATTACTTGTCTGCTTATCCTAGCGAGTCTCAAAAGGCTTGGATTTTCTCTCTTGTCCGATCTGCTAATCCCCTGAAATGGTGATTGTGAGATTTGAGTCTACAACGCGACTCAGTGAGTTATAAACATACTATCATGCTTGTGAGGCTAGGTAATACAAGGCTAGCTTCACAAGAATGGTCTGAGGCATTCTGAGCATCAATATATGATCAATATAAAAAACATATAGTAATATCAAATGCGGCAATCACATGAGTATCAATAATAAAGATCAATATGAATTGTTCGAAGAAAACATCAATCAGGTTTCTGAATTCTTTTATGGGTTCTGGGTTCTTTTCTGAATTATGGTTTCTTTCTAAATTTTGGTTTCTATAGGATCCCTAATTCTGAGCTTTCTCATTTCTGAGTTCTGATTCTTTCTAAATTCTGAATTTTTTAGGGAGAGACAGAGGCATGCTAGTACGACATATCTCCCCTTTTCTGATTCTAGACAAGGTTGGCCTAACCTTACCCCTGGAGGCTTGCTCTCTCTAGATAGGACCCAGATCTAACCCATCACCGGCAGATTACCAATGTGCACACAGTCTGGGTATTCTGTGAACTCATCAATCATTGCTAACAAGAAAACACGATTCATTAAAGAATTGCAATCAATAGGTTCAACACAATCAATGAATTGCAATTAATAAGTTCAACACAATAAGGGAACCGGAGGATGCAAAGAATTTGAAATCATCTGGTCAATCTGGTATACAACATGCTAGACTCAACTACATGAAGTCATATGTCAAACAAATCATATAGGTTCGAGAACAATTCCACAAGCCGCACGATAAAAGAAAATGATTACTACACAAGTATAGTAGCATGATTATACTCACCTCAACTATTGCAATGGTTCTGATCTCTTTTCTAATTTTCTTGAACTTGAGAAGTACTGGGTACAGCTTCTAATTCTATTCCTTGCCCGCTTTCACAAGCTATTGGGTAACATGCATGAAAATACATATACCCTTATTAGTCATTCTCACATAAGCTTCGTTTCTTAACAAATATCATTACAATTCTATTTTGTTCTTAATCCATTAGCATAGGTCTCATTCATGATGGCATAACTCTTTACACATAGGTCCAATGTTTTTTCAAACTTTCCAGACCTCTAGTTAACACATAAATTCACATTTCTACACATAAATTCACATTTCTTCTTTTATGACCATGCTTTAATTCGGTCATTAAGGGAATCCAAATCTCCCATTTACAATCAACTTTAACATGCAGTCATGAGCTGGATCCTTCTCGACTCAAAATCTTATAACTTATTCATTTCTAATCCAATTAAGTCAATTCAAAACTTCATTTTCAATATACTCATATGGCTATCACATATCCAAAGATGGCTCAAAAATGATGTAAATTGGATTTATTGTGATTTTTACAATCCTGTTCTGTTTCTGTTCTTTTTTGTATCATTGATGTTAGCAACATCCTTCACTTTTTCAGCCATATCCAACATAACACTCAACAAATTAAAAATGAATTTTCACAGCACTTAGACAACACATTTTGGAGCATTTCTTATGAAAAAGTCATCATCCAATTCTAACTCTAAGGTCTTCAAACAAATAACTTTCAGTTCTCGTTTCAATCTCGCTAGTATTCTGAACCAGTCTCAATTCGGGGCCTCTTTCACTTATTCATCTCACCCTAAAATCGTGGAAAAATTTAGGGAGACAGTAGAAATCTGGATATACAATTTCTATGTTTTGAGTTTTGCAAGATTCACACGTTAAACAACTCAAAAAAAATGTACAAAGAGAGCCACGAATCTGTCTCCATGACAGCTTAACCTTCAAAACCCTAGGTTTTGGTTTAACCCCCCAAATCACCATAAAAACGAAATTCCTTCAAGAATAAGTGTCATTAGACATCAAGGAACAATAATCCATCATCCAATTCTCAAACTCATACATTCCATCAAATGGGTTTCACAAAAGAATAGAGAAACCAAGCTTTAATCCATAGATCTAAGCAAAGGAATGGAGGCTTACCTTTTTATACCACCCAAATTGCTTGAATCTCCTTCCCATTCATGTTACAAAAGTTGAAAAAGCTTGAGAGAAGCATCCATGGAGTTTTCGTGAGAGAGAGAGGAGGAAGATGATAGGTTTTTGTCTTATTCTCCCATTAACTCCTTATATATGCCATAAGTCCACTTATTTACAAAAATGTCATCCTTGTTCTAGTTTTTAAACATCTGCCCGAACAATTTCCTGTGACCATAAAAAAAATCATACATCATTAATTTGATGTCACTAAAATTATTATTTACTGTTATGTAATTTTAATGACATCAGTCTCAAATACCGATTTATTCCGGTGTACCGGGTAAACTAGATACCGGGTATTACATTCTCCCCACTTATTAAAAATTCGCCCATGAATTTTGGAAATTTACCTCATTGGGGAACAACTGTGGATATCTTGTTCTCATTGATTCTTTTATCTCCCATGTACATTTCTCAATTCTTTGATTCTACCATTGGACTTTAATCATCGGAATCTCTTTATTCCGCAACTTTCTAATCTGTCTGTTTATGATGGCAACTGGAGTTTCTTCATAAGAAAGATTCTTTGCTATATTCACTTCTGGGGTTTGCAAGATGTGAGAAGGATCTGGAATGTACTTTCTTAGTATTGACATATGGAAAATTGGATGCACGTAGCTAAGATGAGGAAGCAAAGCCAACCGATATGACACATTTTCGACCCTTTCAAGGATCTCGAATGGTCCAATGTATCTAGGATTCAACTTACTTCTCTTTCCAAATCTGACTACACCTTTCATAGGAGAGACCTTTAAGAAAACTTGATCACCTGGTTCATACTGTACATCCTTCTCTTAGAATCTGCATAACTCTTCTGTCTACTGAAGGCCATTCTTAATCTTTCCTGTATCACATGAACTTTTGCAGCTGTTTCTTGAATTAGGTCTGGTCCCTCTAACTGTTTTTCTCCCAGTTCTGTCCAGCAGAGTGGAGATCTGCACTTTCTACCGTACAATGCCTCATAAGGTGCCATTCTAATGGTGGAATGGTAGCTATTGTTGTAAGCAAATTCTATTAAAGACAAATGACGTTCCCAATCTCCACCAAAGTCCAAGACACACATTCTTAACATGTCTTCGAGTGTCTGGATGGTTCTCTCTGATTGCCCATCAGTTTGTGGGTGAAATGCTGTACTAAAATTTAGCTGTGTAACCAAGGCTTCTTGTAGTTTCTGCCAGAATCTAGAAGTGAACTGTGTTCCTCGATCAGAAATAATAGACACTGGCACTCCATAATACTTCACAATTATGTCAACATATAACTGGGCTAACTGAGCTGCACTATAAGTGGTCTTAACAGTTATAAAGTGGGCTGACTTGGTGAGTCTGTCGACTATAACCCAAATAGAATTATGCCCCTTAGGTGTCCTTGGCAATCCAATCACAAAATCCATGGTAATCCGCTCCCACTTCCACTCGGGTAGTGGTAGCTCCTGTAGTAGTCTAGTGGGCTTCTGATGTTCAAACTTAACTTGTTGACAAGTTAAACAGGTAGATACAAACTGGGCTACATCTTGCTTCATACCCGACCACTAATATATACCTTTAACATCATGGTACATCTTGGTGGTCCCAGGGTGAACACTATAGGGTGCATAATGTGCCTCATGCATAATCCTTTGTCTTAGCCCATTTATGTCAGGTACACATAACCTGTCACCACACTTTAATACTCCATCCACTATATTGAACTCAGTCACCTTACCATCTTGGACAGCTATTCTCAATTTGGCTAGCTCCGGATCACTATCTTGGGTCGTTTTATCATCAATTAAATTGGGCTTCACTTGGAATTGAGTAAGTAATACTTGAGAATCAGATACTTCCGAGTGCAATCCCATATTAAATAATCCAGTTAAATCTTTAACTAGCTCTTTCTTCTTAATGGGGATATTATACAAACTCCCCATCGATTTTTTGCTCAAAGCATCAACCACTACATTGGCTTTACCTGGGTGATACAAGATCTGATAGTCATAATCCTTCAGTAACTTAATCCACCGTCTTTGTCTCAAATTCAACTCTTTCTGTTGTTGAATGTACTGAAGACTCTTATGATCTGTATATATTTCACTCTTTTCACCATATAAATAATGTCTTCAAATTTTTAGTGCAAATATCACGGCTGCCATTTCTAGATCATGCGTAGGATAGTTTACTTCATGTTTTCTCAACTGTCTAGAAGCATAGGCAATTACCTTTCCATTCTGCATCAAAATACAGCCTAAACCAACTTTGGAGTCATCACAGTATATCACATAATCACCTTGCCCTGAAGGGAATGTTAACACTGGAGCTGATGTGAGACATTCCTTAAGCTTTTGGAAACTTTGCTCACAGGAATCATCCCACTCAAATCTTACTTGTTTCCATGTTAACCTCGTCAGTGGAGCAGCTATCTTGGAAAAATCCTTTACAAAACGTCTGTAATAATCGGCCATCCCTAAGAAACTTCGTATTTCGGTAACCTTCGTAGGTCTAGGCCAATTAGATACTGCTTCCACCTTCTGAGGATCTACTTGAATCCCTTCTTTACTAACTATATGCCCCAAAAAATTCACTCTATCAAGCCAGAACTCACACTTTGCCAACTTGGCATATAACTGATTATCTCTAAGGATTTATAACACTATTGCCAAATGTTTTTCATGTTCTTCTTGGCTCCTGGAATATACCAATATATCATCAATGAACACCACAACGAATTTATCCAAATACGGCCTGAAGACTCTATTCATCAAGTCCATAAAGGCCGCTGGTGCATTCGTTAAATCAAAAGGAAGCACCAGGAACTCATAATGCCCGTATCTGGTTCTAAAGGCAATTTTTGGCACATCCTCCTTTCATATCCTCAACTGATGATACCCAGATTTGAGATCAGTCTTAGAGAAATGACTTGCTCCCTGTAATTGATCAAACAAATCATCAATCCGAGGAAGACGGTATTTATTCTTAATAGTCACTTTATTCAACTGCCTATAATCTATGTATAACCGTAGGGATCCATCTTTCTTCTTCACAAATAACACTGGTGCACCCCACGGTGAACTACTGGGTTTAATAAACCCCTTATCAAGCAAATCCTACAACTGCACTTTTAACTCTCTCAATTTTATAGGTGCCATTCTGTATGGAGTAATTGAGATAGGGTTTGTACCAGGAAGGAGTTCTATATTAAACTCGATTTCTCTTTCTAGTGGTAATCCAGATAAATCTTCTGGAAACACATTTGGAAAATCCCTTACTATAGGGATCTGTTGTAGCTCACTGATCTCACTTCTGGTATCCCTAACATGAGCTATATACCCCTGACATCCCTTTTTTAAAAGTCTTTGGGCTTGCATAGCTGATATTCTGTTAACAGGAAACCCAATTCGATCACCCTGATATAACACTTCTGTTTCTGGATCAGGCCTAAGTATAATTCTTTTAGCATAACAATCCATTGCAACATGATGATTTGATAACCAATCCATACCCAAGATAACATCGAATTCTAATACTGCCAACTCGATCAAATTTGCCATAAATTTTCTACCTTCTATTTCCACTACACATGAAGGGTACACATATTTCACTTCAACAGTTTCCCCTAAGGGTGTAACTATGATCAGAGGGCCTTTCATTAATTCTCTCTTTGTATCTAGCTTTCTGGCAAAATTTGGCGCTATGAATGAATGAGTGGCACCCGAGTCAAATAACACTTTAGCATTCTCATTCTGGATAAGGACTATGCCTATATCAACATTCATCATAAAGAAAGAATAACCATATCCTTTATCATAACAGAGCATAAACATTCTATTCATAATAACAATTTAACTAAATATCAACAGGTTTGCATAAGCTTACCAGTTACAGCTGTATTAGAGGCCTGTGCTTCTTGGGGATTCACAGTAAACACTCTCCCCTGACCTCTATTTGCTGGGGCTGGTCCTGACATTTGCCCCATATTCTGAGTGAGAGCTTGACCCTGAGGTCTACCTCTACCAGCTGGGCCTTTATTAATAGATCTTTCTATCTGCACAGTAGTCTGTGAAGCTGGGGGTAGAGCTGCTTGGTTTTCTAGCATTGGGCAGTCTTTCATGAAATGCCCTTGTTGTCCGCACCTATGACAACCTCTGAACCCTAGTCTACAAGGTCCTGGATGATTCTTTCCACAGACATTACAAATAGTTTTAACCTGTGACTGTGCTGGAGGTTGCTGTGATCTAGACTTAGTTGGGTTCTGTGTACCACTAGGTGTTGACAAAACTGATGTATCTGGATTTTTGACCCTGCCTTGACCCCCTCTCTGTGATTTTGGTGGAACAAACTGTATTGTTTGTTCTATTTGTCTCATCTGAGAGCTATCTCTTTCTCTACGGCCTCTACTGCTCTGGCCTTTACCTTTTCTTCTCCATTCTCTTTTTGCCCTCCCCTCTTTAAACTTTGCTTCTAATTGCCGAGTCTTATCAATCAACCTTGACAAATTGGGGAAGTCAATAGCTGCAACAGCACTATACAAGGAAGATATGAGTCCCAACTTGTATCTTTCCATTTTGCGCTTCAATGAGGTACAATGGTTGTAGCAAATTTGCATAAGCGTAGAAATTCACTTGCATAATCATCCACACTCACACCAAAGTTTTGTCTGAGCCTTTCAAATTGCAAGGCTCGATTCTGTCTTTCAAATGGAGAAATGAACTCATCGATTAAAGCTTGTTTAAAGAATTCCTAGGTTGGAGGATTCCCACCATATAATTTGTAACATCCCGTCACTGATGGGATGTGTACAGTTCATTGCATACGTATTTGGCACGAGCATGCATTATAGAATTTGTGTATAATTGGCATTTGTACGTACATACATATATGACATATTTCCGACTTAATTTGGATAATTTGAATTTGGATATGATTAGGTCATGTGTGAGAATTTGGTCAAAATAGGCTCTATGATTGAATTTGAATTAGAAAAGGATGTTAGGAAGTTGAATTATGAAATTGGAGTATATGATAATTAGTTTTCTATTTTTGAGGATTTATAGGAATTTTTCTGGAATTTTCGGAGAAATAGGCCCGGACTGGAAAATTGATCGATGACTGGTTAATTGGATTTTCGGTTCCGAAATTGATTATCCAATGGCACGGACAGGCTAGAAATTAGAATTTAGGAATTTGGGCTTAGTCATTGGAATTCGGGAGAAATTAGAATTGAAATTAGTTTGAGGTTTGTTGGATTTGGTGGTGGAAATTTATTAGCCAAACAAGCCCTTGTTCCTTTGATATTTAAACCCTTACTCTTTGAAATCTTTCTCTTCCACGAAGCTTTCTCCTTCTTCTTCGTGATCATCTTTCTTTGGATTGCTACTCGATTTCTTTGTGCCAATTTCTTTGTGCCAATTGCTTTCTTCTTTTGTCATTGATCATTCCTTTGGCTTGGAAAAGAATAGAGAAGAAGTTGATGGAATTTTATTTGGTGATAGCCGTGGGTGTCGATGATCTTGGAGTTGAGAAATCCTTGAAAATTTGAGGTTATAAATCAAGTAAGTTACTTCTATCTTGTCTCTTATGGTTTGATTATTTGATTTATAAAGTTGTTTGAATGATTTAGTTGGTATATTAAAGGATTTGTGAGTTAGGGTTTCCGATAGGAGTTTTCGGTGATTTTAGGGTTTAGATTTGGGGAAAATGATTGTTTGATGAAATAGAAGCTAAGAATTAGTTGTATGATATGTATGGAATTATTTAGGAGTGATTTGTGAGGAGAAACCTGAATTTGGTGGTGATTCTTTGTCGAGAATTTGAGATTTTACGGGTTTTCGGGCGTGTTTACGATTACGCCGTAAATATGGGTACCTTTGGAGATGAGATCACCTTTGTCAGATTGAAGCGACTCTTAAGGCAGAGCCGAGCCGAGACCGGTCGAGGATCCGGAGGTAAGAGATCCATGTGATCGGGGTAGCCGATAGAGCACGAGCGAGCCTTGAGTAGGTTTAGATCACCGGGGATTGAACGGTGGGTTTTAGTCGAGAGGAGATTTGGACGGATTGGCGGTGGTAGCGATAGTGGTGGCGAGAGGGCGGTCGACTTTGCCATCTGTATACATTGTGATAAGAGGCACGATGGAGAGTCTTTGGCAGTGACAGAGCTTGTTTAGCTTGTGGTTCGATGGACCATATGATCAGAATTGTCCTTTGACTTTGGGAGTCGATCGATTGCTAGTGAGAGAGTGGTAGTAGCTCGACGGCAAAGAGAGTCGTGGCGGTGGACTGGATTTAGGGGCCGAGGCAGAGCCCGAAGTAGAAGCGGAGATTCCTATGTGGGGACCGAGGGACGAGGCGTGAGTCGCAGCCCCTGTGCCGTGGTCTATGCCATGACGAGCGGGAGGCCCAGATTCTCCCGAGGTGGTTGCAGGTTTGCTTCTACTCTCAGATATAGAGGTGTATGCATTGATAGATCCAGGGTCCACGCATTCATTTATTGCACCACATGTGGCATGTAGATTGAATGTGGGTAGGGAGATGTTACAATATGGGTTGCAGGTGAGTACACCTTTGGGTAGTACCACTGCTTTAGGTGAGATCTGCAGGGGATGCCCGATTCGGGTAGATTCAGCAGTATTGAGTGCCGATTTGATTGTGTTACCCCTTCAGGAGATTGATTTGATTTTGGGGATAGGCGGCTCCTCGCCATGGGGCTATTTTGGATTGTTATACCAGGAGGTAGTATTGAGTCTCCTAGTCGGTGGGTCAGATTGAGGTGTTAGTCAGGCAGTGCCAGCCAGGATGATTTCGTTTGTGAGTGCTTTGAGGTTGATGAGAGGTGGCTACAGTGAGGCTTATTTGGCGCATGTGGTGGACTCTAGAGTGCAGCAGAGGTTGCAGGATGTCCCTGTGATCAGGGAGTTCCTAGATGTGTTTCCCGAGGAGTTCTGGGTTTACCGGATCGGGAGACGAGTTCGAGATAGACCTCGTTCAGTGTACCGCTCTATATCAATACCTCCAGATAGGATGGCACCGTGGGCCGAGGGAGCTTAAGGCTCGGCTTCGAGTTATTGGATAAGGGGTTCATCGGCCGAGTATTTCGTCGTGGGAGCTCGGTGTTGTTTGTGAAGAAGAAGGACGGACTATGAGGCTTTGCATCGACTATAGGCGACTTAATCGGATTCTTTATTAGAATAAGTACCCACCGCCTAGGATCGATGACTTATTTGATCGATTCGAGGAGCTCGGTGTTCACCAAGTTGGATTTGAGATCCGGTTATTATCGATTGAGGATCGCAGAGGCCGATGTGCCTAGAGCGCTTTTAGGAGCGGTATGGGCATTACGAGTTCTTAGTGATGCCGTTCGGGTTGACTAATGCCCCGGCAACCTTCATGGCCTTGATGAATAGGGTTTTTCAGCCATACCTGGATCAGTTTGTGATCGTATTCATTAATGATATTCTGGTGTACTCGAGTTCTAGACAAGAGCATGCAGAGCATTTGAGGATAGTGTTGCAGATTATGAGGGATAGGCAGCTGTATGCCAAATTCACCAAGTGTGAATTTTGGCTAGATGAGGTGGTGTTCCTAGGTCATATCGTGTCTGGTAAGGGTATCCGGGTGGATCCTCACAAGATTGAGGCAGTGAAGAGTTGGGAGATTTCGAGGAACGTGTCAGAGTTAAGGAGTTTTCTCGGATTGGCCGGATATTACAGGAGGTTTGTCGAGGGGTTCTCAGTGATCTCCGCCCCGCACAAGACTTCGAGGAAGGAGTAGCCTTGATTGGACGATGAGTGTCGAGGAGTTTCGATGAGTTGATACATCGATTGGCGGCGGCGGCCGGTGTTAGCCCCCTTGGGGCGGGAGGATTTGAGGTGTTGATGATGCTTCGCAGCAGGTTTAGGCGTGTGTTGATGCGGCATGGGAGAGTCATCGCATGCATCGAGACAGCTTGAGAGCCCATGAGGTAATTATCCTGTGCATGACCTGGAGTTAGCAGCAGTTGTATTTGCTTTGAAGATCTGGAGACATTATCTGTATGGGGAGACGTTCCAGATCTTCATCGATTATAAGAGTTTGAAGTACTTGCTGAGTCAGCGGGAGCTGAATCTGAGGCAGAGTAGATGGTTAGAGCTGTTTAAGGATTACGACTGCACTATCGAGTACCACCCAGGGAAGGCCAATGTGGTGGCTGATGCATTGAGTAGGAGATCGCATGGTAGTGCAAATCGATTGAGTTTCGAGGTTGTCGTGCTTAGTTCAGTTGAGAGCTCTCAATGTGCAGATGGATTTGAGTCAGGAGGGAGCTCTGATAGCGACCTTGAGGCTGAGGCCGGTATTGCATGATCGGATCAGGAGAGTGCAGGATCGGGATCCAAATTGGTGAGACGATGGATAGAGTCGATCGGGATGGCGATCGAGTTTGGTGAGAGATGATACTTTGTGGATGGGCGGAGGTTGTGTGTTCTGATATAGATGATTTGAGGCGAGATTCGGAGGAGGCTCATTTGGCTGCCTATGCCATGCATCCCGGTGTCACCAAGATGTATCGCACTCTTAAGTTGCATTTCTGGTGGCCGGGTATGAAGAGGCATGTGGCGGAGTTTGTTTCTCGGTGTTTGACGTGCGGCGAGTTAAGGTTGAACACCCGCCCAGTCGAGAGATTGCATTCGTTGCCCATTCTGGAGTGGAAATGGGAGTGTATTACGATGGATTTTATTATGGGGTTGCCCAGGACGCCGAGGCAGAGTGATGTTATCTGGGTCATAGTGGACCGATTGACTAAATCGGCTCACTTTTTGCCAGTGAGGGAGAACCATACCCTTGATCAGTTGTCCCAGAAATATGTAGCAGAGATAGTTCGACTGCATGGGGTCCCAGTTTCGATAGTGTCAGATAGGGATCCCAGATTTACTTCGAGGTTCTGGAGGAGCCTGTAGTCAGCTATGGGTACGAGGTTGAACTTGACCTGCGTTTCATCCTCGAGCATGATGGGCGGTGAGAGGACTATTCAGACTGTTGAGGATATGTTGAGAGCCTGTGTATTGGAGTTCCGAGGTGCATGGGATCAGTATTTGCCTCTGGTAGAGTTTGCTTATAATAATCAGTACCAGAGCAGCATTGGCATGGCACCGTATGAGGCGCTATATGGGAGACCGTGTAGATCCCCTCTTTACTGGGATGAAGAGGGTATGAGGATGTTAGAGGGTCCCGAGCTGATCCAGACACCGCTGATAAGATATGATTGATTGAGTCGCATCAAGCCGCTCAAGATAGGCAGAAGAGTTATGTGGATCAGCATCGGAGATAGATGGAGTATGCTGTAGGAGATAGAGTGTTCCTCAGAGTGTCTCCGTGGAGAGGAGTTCTCAGGTTTGGCCGTAAAGGCAAGTTGAGTCCTCGGTATATTAGTCCGTATGAGATTACCGAGAGGATAGGACCGTTGGCCTACAGGTTGGCCTTGCCGAGTGAGATGTCGCAGCTTCATGATGTCTTCCATGTGAGCATGCTTCGGAGATATCGATCTGACCCGACTCATGTGATTCCGGCTCAGGAGGTAGAGATTGCCAGTGACTTGAGTTATATTGAGGAGCCGGTGCGGATTATTGGATCGCGGGTCAAACAGTTGAGGTCTCGGGTTATTCCATTGGTGAAAGTCCTTTGGAAGAACCACTCTTCAGAGGAGGCGACTTGGGAGACTGAGGAGCATATGAGGAGGCAGTACCCTCATCTGTTTGATCAGTCAGGTAAGAAAATTTCGGGACGAAATTTTTATTAGGAAGGGAGAATTGTAACATCCCGTCACCGATGGGATGTGTACAGTTCATTGCATACGTATTTGGCACGAGCATGCATTATAGAATTTGTGTATAATTGGCATTTGTACGTACATACATATATGACATATTTCCGACTTAATTTGGATAATTTGAATTTGGATATGATTAGGTCATGTGTGAGAATTTGGTCAAAATAGGCTCTATGATTGAATTTGAATTAGAAAAGGATGTTAGGAAGTTGAGTTATGAAATTGGAGTATATGATAATTAGTTTTGTATTTTTGAGGATTTATAGAAATTTTTCTAGAATTTTCGGAGAAATAGGCCCGGATCGGAAAATTGATCGATGACTGGTTAATTGGATTTTCGGTTCTGAAATTGATTATCCAATGGCACGGACAGGCTAGAAATTAGAATTTAGGAATTTGGACTTAGTCATTGGAATTCGGGAGAAATTAGAATTCGAAATTAGTTTGAGGCTGTTCGGATTTGGACTGGTGGAAATTCTATTAGCCAAACAAGCCCTTGTTCCTTTGATATTTAAACCCTTACTCTTTGAACTCTTTCTCTTCCACGAAGCTTTCTCCTTCTTCTTCGTGATCTTCTTTCTTTGGATTGCTACTCGATTTCTTTGTGCCAATTGCTTTCTTCTTTTGTCATTGATCATTCCTTTGGCTTGGAAAAGAATAGAGAAGAAGTTGATGGAATTTTATTTGGTGATAGCCGTGGGTGTCGATGATCTTGGAGTTGAGAAATCCTTGAAGATTTGAGGTTATAAATCAAGTAAGTTACTTCTATCTTGTCTCTTATGGTTTGATTATTTGATTTATAAAGTTGTTTGAATGATTTAGTTGGTATATTAAAGGATTTGTGAGTTAGGGTTTTCGATAGGAGTTTTCGGTGATTTTAGGGTTTAGATTTGGGGAAAATGATTGTCTGATGAAATAGAAGCTAAGAATTAGTTGTATGATATGTATGGAATTATTTAGGAGTGATTTGTGAGGAGAAAACCTGAATTTGGTGGTGATTGCTGTCGAGAATATGAGATTTTCTGGGTTTTCTGGGCGTGTTTACGGTCGCACGCCGCGACGCGCGAAGAACATGCCGCGGAGAGCAGGAATGCTTCGCACGCCGCGACGTGCGTGGAAGGCGCGCCGCGACAAGGATGGATTTGACGCCGCAACGTCTGGCGATGTGTACGTCGCGACGAGAGATGCGTGAGGCGCCGCGGCGAGGCGAGTTACGCCGCGGCGAACGTGGCGGGCGAGGAATGCTGAAAAATTGAAATTGGAGGATTTAGAGAATGGGATTTAGGAACTTGATGGTTCAATTAATTATGGATTAAATTCAATTTGGAAATTATGAATTTGGGAATTCGAGATTGAGGTCGGGAAATTTGGATTTGTGTCGGAAATGTCATAACATGTATAGTACGTACATTATTCGATTCTTATGCATCATTGGATATTAGAATTGGTACATTTTATAATGTTATTTATATTTTGATTGTTATAGCGGCTCAAGTGGATCGCCGATCATCAGACGTAGGCGAGACTTCCCGGCAGTAGCTCGGAAGTGTTGAGGTGAGTAACCTAGTTGGTTTCTCAACCTATATGTGTTAAATTCGCTGCAATATGCCATGTGGAGTTAAGGATGGATTGTGTGTGTTTGATTTTGATTGATTTCGAACCACGGGTGTTCGAAATATTTGATCTGTTGTATAGAAGTGTTAATTGTATATAAATTGTTCATAATTGGTTTAAAATGATGAGAATTAGGCATTTACAGATTCAATGTGATGCATGTACTGTAAATCGGACATGTGCATACATGCACAAAAGTATGATCACATAAAAAGGCAGTTGTGATCGGTGTAACCACCGTATTCAGAGCTTTAAGCTCAACGCACAGGGTTATATGCCCAACGATTTGCAGAGCTTTACGCTCAACGGATTAGGGCTTTTGAGCCCAATGTTTACAGAGCCTATGGCTCAACGTATATGAGCTCAGGCGCACGGTCACAACAACGAAAGAAAATGAAAGAGTCACATGCACATTGCATATATGAATGTTTACATGCGAATTGTGTGAAAGGCATACCGCCTTATAAATGTGAAATTGACTGCATGTGATTTCTTGAATGTGATATTATACGATATTATGTGATTGTTTGGCTATGCATGAGTTGAGCGAACCATCGATGATGGTTACTCATTGAGTTTCGCAAATGTAGGAAAATCCCGGGAGGTACATCACATGTACCAGGTAGCGAAAACAAAATTTTTATTCTGGGACCTTCCGAAGGCCGTGGATCTATGTATTCAGATGAAGATTCAAACTGAATAGCCAATAGAGACTATCTCTAAAGGTATCCACGCAGAGATCGAAAACCTAACCGACAAACCCTTTTGACCCGGAATAGCTAGAACAAAGTAAAGGCGCTAGACCTACCTACGTCCTTGGAGAGCTTAAGATTTGACGAAGCTACCACAGGAGAAGAAGAGAAAATCGTTGATCGTTCCTCTTAAAGAGAAGCCTTTGAAAACAATTTTCATAGGTTTTTAAAACCTTTCTCTCTTTATCCAAAGCCAACGACCTCAATGATCTTCTTCATTAAGCCATGTGTCTTTTAACTTTTAAAAGACTCATTAAATGCTTAAGTAGGTGGACCATCCACGTTAGCCATTTATATATATATATACATATAAAGCTAAACCATGTCCTCTCCTCCTCCATGCCACGTTTCACATATATATATATATTACTTAATTAATTCTTTAATTAATTAATTAATTATATATATATATAATTGCTGAAGTGGTCCAGTCACACTGGGGTCGGTCCTACCGGCCTACCGAGTCCCGGTATGGAATAAACCCCCGAAAACCTTTTTCAGCAATATCGATGTCGCGATCTCATCGGGACATATCTCGATCTCATCGGGATCCATTTAATCTAATGCTCTCCATAATTGGAACTCGCTTCAATCTTATTTCTGATTCTCCAAACACTCTTATGCGTGTGACCACTTTAGGTTCCGGTTATGTTGGCCACTTAGATTAACACTTAATCTGAGCAAGTCATGGCGCGCTAGCAACACATCATGACCCCAATTGATCGGAAAGTAATTGGTTTGATGAATTCATCACGAACGGATCACGAACCCTTCCATGAATAATTCTTGTGCAATTAGTCCTTTCATCATCCTATACCCCACTTAGTTATTAGTATGGTCAGCGTGTCAACTCTTACTAGACTAAGTCTAGCCCAAGTGATATAAGTTCTGTCTTAGGACTCATTACTTTATATGTCCATGAAGACACTCTGCATGACATATTTATGCTCGGCCGAGACTTAAAGTAATGATCCCGACGAAGAGGTCAGGTATCTCTTACGCTATCACGTGAAGTGATGAATCCTCTATTGGCTACTCAATTACCTTCAATACCTCAAGTCGCACCCAAGCACCACCCTATGAGTAACCTCGAAAGGCAACAAGGAATGGAGTCAAAGCACGTAATCAAGATCAAGATATCCTTGAGTACCTCAAGTCTAAGGATACTTGCACCATTGCTATGATGAGATTATCACCGACATTAGAATAGGACATCCATGTGATGATCTCATGGCGTGTCATCCAATGTACTTACTACCCTTAGTAAGCATCCACATGTCAACTCTAAATATCCCATATTTACAGTTTAGAGATCCTTTGCTGATCCAATCAAGGAGTATAACATATGTTAGTCAATCCGGATTAATGATGTCCAGTCTCATTAATCCTATGACTAGGGAGAATTTAGAATCTTGACATAATTGCACATGATAGGAATCTCGGTAGTATGATTACATCATAATTTCCTTCATGCTATGTCATATATCATGGACTTCATTAATTTGATTAAAAATCAATATCAATTCATAAAGAACATCAAATAAATGAAACATGCCTTTCTTTATTTCTTCATAAAGTCTGTACATGACTATGAACAAAAAGCGCTAAAGGGGATTGCCTTTAGGGCACTACTCTAACAATTTCATGGTACTGTACACGCATAAGTCGACTTACACGGGTATACAAGTCGACTTATTAGTACCGAACTGGTATAAGTCGACTTATATCTCAATACAAGTCGACTTACACCTACAGCAAACTCACCCAAATTGCGACTATTTTTCAGGACAGAGATAGTTTGACTTCTAGCTCCGATCAGTGAGATTTATCCTGCTGTGTGTGCCGGCGAGAGGAGCATGGCCCACAGGTCTGTCAGCTGGGGATCTTTTGGGGGTATTTTGTGGATGACTTATGTAGGAGCTATGTTAGTCCTTTTAGGTCGCATGATGATATATATACAACTGATGATGTATTGACGGTTTCATGAATGAATGGAAATGAATCTTTTGGTTTTAAATTCTAGCGAATTTGATATTACTGCCTTCTTTGTATGGATGCCATGAGGTTATAGAAATGATAGTTTGGTAGTGCACCCTAAATCGTGGGTTGTGCATCGGTACGACCTACGGGCGACCCGGTGTATACTCTACGGTGAGGGGGCGCTACATTAGGTGGTATCAGAGCATGGTTTGGCATCTTTTGGACATAGTATATTTTAGGCTTGAATTTCGTAAGAAAAGCAAGAAATTGATCGAAATTGTGATTTCTATTGTAGGTCATCCATCTTTGGTGATCAAGTTGATCAACCAGCTGACCAAGGATCAGTCGGAGCGAGTAGGGAGTCTTCTGTGCCGATGTTTGAGGAGCGACCTTGGTAGTTCCCACGAGGCGGAACGGAGGTATGATTGCTGCGTAATCGGGGTTTGTCGATTTTACGGCAAAGACCTCGCCGAGGTGAGGGTTGGTTGGAGAGGACCGAGCGGTCTTAGATCGGATGGATTGCGACCACGAGGAGCGCTTCGATTATCTTTGTTTCTTTGCTCGTGGTCCCACATCAATGGTGGAAGATCGTCGGGTAGTTCCACCAGCCGTGTGTGTTGACTTAGGTGACTTTCTCGAGGGCTTTCCGAGACAATTTTATGCCCAAGGAGTATTTGGATATGAAGATGCAGGATTTCTTAGAGTTGAGACGAGGATCGATGACAAGCGGTGGCGATTATGAGGTCGATTTAATGAAATCAGCGTATCGTCTGTTCGATTGCCTCCGAGGTGATAGGTGCCGAGATTTGAGGGAGGGTGAATCTGGATATTCGTGCAGTGTTAGCTGATCAAATATGGGTACCTTTGTGGAGATGAGATCATTCTTCGTCGATTAAGCGACTCTTAAGGCGAGCCGAGCCGAGACCGTCGAGGATCCGAGGTAAGAGATCGATGGATGGTCGGGGTAGCTCGATAGAGCACGACGACGCCAGAGTAGGTTTAGATCAGCTGGGGGATTCAGACAGTCGGGTTTTGGTCAGAGAGGGAGATTTGGACAGATTGGCAGTGGTAGCAGTAGTGGTGGCAGAGGGGTAGGTCAGACTTTACCAGTCTGTATACATTGTGATAAGAGGCACATGGAAGTCTTTGTGACAGGAGCTTGTTTAGCTTGGGTTCGATGGACCATATGATCGAAATTGTCCTTTGACTTTGGGAGTCGATCGGTTGCTAGTGGGAGAGTGGTAGTAGCTCGGCAGTGCAGAGCAGAGTGGCAGTGGACTTGGATTTAGGGGCGGGCGAGCCCAAGTAAAGCGGAGATTCCTATGTGGGGACCGAGGGACGAGGCAAGAGCGATCAGCCCTCGTGCCGTGGTCTCGCCATGACGAGCAGAGGCCCAGATTCTCCCGAGGTGGTTGCGGTTTGCTTCTACTCTCAGATATAGAGGTGTATGCATTGATAGATCCAGGGTCCACGCATTCATTTATTGCACCACATGTGGCATGTAGATTGAATGTGGGTAGGGAGATGTTACAATATGGGTTGCGGTGAGTACACCTTTGGGTAGTCTGCACGCTTTAGGTGAATCTGCGAGGATGCCCGATTCGGGTAGATTCAGCATATTGAGTGCCGATTTGATTGTGTTACCCCTTCAGGAGATTGATTTGATTTTGGGGATAGACTGGCTCACTGCTCATAGGGCTATTTTGGATTGTTATACCAAGGAGGTAGTATTGAGTCTCTGGTCACCGAGGGTCAGATTGAGGTGTTAGTCAGGCAGTGCCAGCCAGGATGATTTCGTTTGTGAGTGCTTTGAGGTTGATGAGAGGTGGCTGTGAGGCTTATTTGGAGCATATGGTGGACTCTAGAGTGCAGCAGAGGTTGCAGGATATCCTTGTGATCAGGGAGTTCCTAGATGTGTTTCAGGAGTTCTGGGTTTGCCACGGATCGGAGACATAGTTCGAGATAGACCTCGTTCCAGGTACCGCTCCTATATCAATACCTCCGTATAGGATGGCACCGGTGGAACTGAGGGAGCTTAAGGCTCAGCTTCAGGAGTTATTGGATAAGGGGTTCATCAGGCCGAGTGTTTCATCGTGGGGAGCTCCGGTGTTGTTTGTGAAGAAGGACGGGACTATGAGGCTTTGCATCGACTATAGGCAGCTTAATCGGGTTACTGTTAAGAATAAGTACCCACTGCCTAGGATCGATGACTTATTTGATCGATTCGGAGGAGCTCGGTGTTCACCAAGTTGGATTTGAGATCCGGTTATTATCAGTTGAGGATCGCAGAGGCCGATGTGCCTAAGAGCGCTTTTAGGAGCAGGTATGGGCATTACGAGTTCTTAGTGATGCCGTTCGGGTTGACTAATGCCCCGGCAACCTTCATGGCCTTGATGAATAGGGTTTTTCAGCCATACCTGGATCAGTTTGTGATCGTATTCATTAATGATATTCTGGTGTACTCGAGTTCTAGACAGGAGCATGCAGAGCATTTGAGGATAGTGTTGCAGATTATGAGGGATAGGCAGCTGTATGCCAAATTCACCAAGTGTGAATTTTGGCTGGATGAAGTGGTGTTCCTAGGTCATATCGTGTCTGGTAAGGGTATCCAGGTGGATCCTCACAAGATTGAGGCAGTGAAGAGTTGGGAGATTCCGAGGAACGTGTCAGAGTTGAGGAGTTTTCTCGGATTGGCCGGATATTACAGGAGGTTTGTCGAGGGGTTCTCAGTGATCTCCGCCCCCTTGACAAGACTTCTGAGGAAGGAGTAGCCTCAGTTGGATGATGAGTGTCAGAGGAGTTTCGATGAGTTGATACATCGGTTGACGACGACGCCGGTGTTAGCCCTACCTTCGGGAGCAGGAGGATTTGAGGTGTTCAGTGATGCTTCGCAGCAGGGTTTAGGCTGTGTGTTGATGCAGCATGGGAGAGTCATCGCGTATGCATCGAGACAGTTGAGAGCCCATGAGGGTAATTATCCTGTGCATGACCTGGAGTTAGCAGCAGTTGTATTTGCTTTGAAGATCTGGGGACATTATCTGTATGGGGAGACGTTCCAGATCTTCATCGATCATAAGAGTTTGAGGTACTTCTTTGGTCGTGAGGAGCTGAATCTGAGGCGAAGGAGATGGTTAGAGCATTTAAGGATTACGACTGCACTATCGAGTACCACCCAGGGAAGGCCAATGTGGTGGCTGATGCATTGAGTAGGAGATCGCTTGGTAGTGCAGCTCAGATTCAGGTTTCGAGGTTGCCGTGCTTAGTTCAGTTGAGAGCTCTCAATGTGCAGATGGATTTGAGTCAGGAGGGAGCTCGATAGCGACCTTGAGGTGAGGCGATGTGCATGATCGGATCGGGAGAGTGCGGATCGGGATCCAAATTGGTGAGGCGATGGATGAGTCGGATCGGGATGGCGATCCGAGTTTGGTGAGAGATGATACTTTGTGGATGGGCCAGAGGTTGTGTGTTCCTGATATAGATGATTTGAGGCGAGAGATTCTGGAGGAGGCTCATTTGGCTGCCTATGCCATGCATCCTGGTGTCACCAAGATGTATCGCACTCTTAAGTTGCATTTCTGGTGGCTGGGTATGAAGAGGCATGTGGCGGAGTTTGTTTCTCGGTGTTTGACGTGCCAGCAGGTTAAGGCTGAACACCCGGCCCCAGTCGGAGATTGCATTCGTTGCCCATTCTGGAGTGGAAATGGGAGCGTATTACGATGGATTTTATTATGGGGTTGCCCAGGACGCCGAGGCAGAGTGATGCTATCTGGGTCATAGTGGATCGATTGACTAAATCGGCTCACTTTTTGCCAGTGAGGGAGAACCATACCCTTGATCAGTTGTCCCAGAAATATGTAGCAGAGATAGTTCGACTGCATGGGGTCCCAGTTTTGATAGTGTCAGATAGGGATCCCAGATTTACTTCGAGGTTACGGAGGAGCTGCGATCGACCATGGATGCGAGGTTGAACTTGAAGATGCTGTTTCATCCTCGAGACGGATGGGCGAGTGAGAGGACTATTCAGATGTTGAGGATATGTTGAGAGCCCGTATTGGAGTTAGAGGTGCATGGGATCGATGTTGCCTCTGGTAGAGTTTGCTTATAATAATCAGTACCAGAGCAGCATTGGCATGGCACCGTATGAGGCGCTATATGGGAGACCGTGTAGATCCCCTCTTTACTGGGATGAAGAGGGTATGAGGATGTTAGAGGGTCCCGAGCTGATCCAGGACACTGTTGATAAGATACAGTTGATTCGGAGTCGCATCAAGGCGGCTCAAGATAGGCAGAAGAGTTATGTGGATCAGCATCGGAGATAGATGGAGTATGCTGTAGGAGATAGAGTGTTCCTCAGAGTGTCTCCGTGGAGAGGAGTTCTCAGGTTTGGCCGTAAAGGCAAGTTGAGTCCTCGGTATATTAGTCCGTATGAGATTACCGAGAGGATAGGACCGTTGGCCTACAGGTTGGCCTTGCCGAGTGAGATGTCGCAGCTTCATGATGTCTTCCATGTGAGCATGCTTCGGAGATATCGATCTGACCCGACTCATGTGATTCCGGCTCAGGAGGTAGAGATTGCCAGTGACTTGAGTTATATTGAGGAGCCGGTGCGGATTATTGGATCGCGGGTCAAACAGTTGAGGTCTCGGGTTATTCCATTGGTGAAAGTCCTTTGGAAGAATCACTCTTCAGAGGAGGCGACTTGGGAGACTGAGGAGCATATGAGGAGGCAGTACCCTCATCTGTTTGATCAGTCAGGTAAGAAAATTTCGGGACAAAATTTTTATTAGGAGGGGAGAATTGTAACATCCCGTCACCGATGGGATGTGTACAGTTCATTGCATACGTATTTGGCACGAGCATGCATTATAGAATTTGTGTATAATTGGCATTTGTACGTACATACATATATGACATATTTCTGACTTAATTTGGATAATTTGAATTTGGATATGATTAGGTCATGTGTGAGAATTTGGTCAAAATAGGCTCTATGATTGAATTTGAATTAGAAAAGGATGTTAGGAAGTTGAATTATGAAATTGGAGTATATGATAATTAGTTTTGTATTTTTGAGGATTTATAGGAATTTTTCTAGAATTTTCGGAGAAATAGGCCCGGATCGAAAAATTGATCGATGACTGGGTAATTGGATTTTCGGTTCTGAAATTGATTATCCAATGGCACGGACAGGCTAGAAATTAGAATTTAGGAATTTGGACTTAGTCATTGGAATTCGGGAGAAATTAGAATTGAAATTAGTTTGAGGTCGTTCGGTTTGGGTGGTGGAAATTCTATTAGCCAAACAAGCCTTGTTCCTTTGATATTTAAACCCTTACTCTTTGAAATCTTTCTCTTCCACGAAGCTTTCTCCTTCTTCTTCGTGATCTTCTTTCTTTGGATTGCTACTCGATTTCTTTGTGCCAATTGCTTTCTTCTTTTCTCATTGATCATTCCTTTGGCTTGGAAAAGAATAGAGAAGAAGTTGATGGAATTTTATTTGGTGATAGCCGTGGGTGTCGATGATCTTGGAGTTGAGAAATCCTTGAAGATTTGAGGTTATAAATCAAGTAAGTTACTTCTATCTTGTCTCTTATGGTTTGATTATTTGATTTATAAAGTTGTTTGAATGATTTAGTTGGTATATTAAAGGATTTGTGAGTTAGGGTTTCCGATAGGAGTTTTCGGTGATTTTAGGGTTTAGATTTGGGGAAAATGATTGTTTGATGAAATAGAAGCTAAGAATTAGTTGTATGATATGTATGGAATTATTTAGGAGTGATTTGTGAGGAGAAAACCTGAATTTGGTGGTGATTGCTGTCGAGAATCTGAGATTTTCCGGTTTTCGGGTGTGTTTGATCCGCACGCCGTGACGCCGAAGAACACGCCGCGCGAAAGAGATGCTTCAGACGCCGCTGGCGTCACGTGGAAGACAGCGCCATGACGAGGATGGACGGCGCACGTCGCAACGTACGCCTGTGTACATCGCGACGAGAGATGCGTGAGGCGCCGCGGCGAGGTGAGTTACGCCGCGGCGAACGTGGCGAGAAATGGGTACTCGCCGCGGCGAAGGATCTGATGCCGCGGCGAGGAATGCTGAAAAATTGAAATTGGAGGATTTAGAGAATGGGATTTAGGAACTTGATGGTTCAATTAATTATGGATTAAATTCAATTTGGAAATTATGAATTTGGGAATTCGAGATTGAGGTTGGGAAATTTGGATTTGTGTCGGAAATGTCATAACACGTATAGTACGTACATTATTCGATTCTTATGCATCATTGGATATTAGAATTGGTACATTTTATAATGTTATTTATATTTTGATTGTTATAGCGGCTCAAGTGGATCGCCGATCATCAGACGTAGGCGAGACTTCCCGGCAGTAGCTCGGAAGTGTTGAGGTGAGTAACCTAGTTGGTTTCTCAACCTATATGTGTTAAATTCGCTGCAATATGCCATGTGGAGTTAAGGATGGATTGTGTGTGTTTGATTTTGATTGATTTCGGACCATGGGTGTTCGAAATATTTGGTCTATTGTATAGAAGTGTTAATTGTATATAAATTGTTCATAATTGGTTTAAAATGATGAGAATTAGGCATTTACAGATTCAATGTGATGCATGTACTGTAAATCGGACATGTGCATACATGCATAAAAGTATGATCACATAAAAAGGCAGTTGTGATCGGTGTAACCACCGTATTCAGAGCTTTAAGCTCAACGCACAGGGTTATATGCCCAACGATTTGCAGAGCTTTACGCTCAACGGATTAGGGCTTTTGAGCCCAATGTTTACAGAGCCTATGGCTCAACGTATATGAGCTCAGGCGCACGGTCACAACAACGAAAGAAAATGAAAGAGTCACATGCACATTGCATATATGAATGTTTACATGCGAATTGTGTGAAAGGCATACCGCCTTATAAATGTGAAATTGACTGCATGTGATTTCTTGAATGTGATATTATACAATATTATGTGATTGTTTGGCTATGCATGAGTTGAGCGAACCATCGATGATGGTTACTCATTGAGTTTCGCAAACTCACCCAAATTGCGACTATTTTTCAGGACAGAGATAGTTTGACTTCTAGCTCCGATCAATGAGATTTATCCTGCTGTGTGTGCCGGTGAGAGGAGCATGGCCCACAGGTCTGTCAGCTGGGGATCTTTTGGGGGTATTTTGTGGATGACTTATGTAGGAGCTATGTTAGTCCTTTTTGGGTCGTACAGATGTATATATATACGACTAATGATGTATTGACGGTTTCATGAATGAATGGAAATGAATCTTTTGGTTTTAAATTCTAGCGAATTTGATATTACTGCCTTCTTTGTATGGATGCCATGAGGTTATAGAAATGATAGTTTGGTAGTGCACCCTCGTCGTAGGTTGTGCATCGGTACGACCTACGGGCGACCCGGTGTATACTCTACGGTGAGGGGGCGCTACATAATTGATCTTCAATATTCCTCTGGAACCATTCCCAAGAATTCTTTGTCAATTTAACTCCCACTAATTCTATGATCCGTGCATCCGAGCAAGTCAATCTCTGAACCATTTTCTCAGTATGACCCATAAACTCTTGGGGATCCTCATGTCTCTCACCGCCAAACTCAGGGGTTTGTAATTTTAAAAAATCATTGATACTCACCCCTTCATCATCTAAAGCTCACCTAGGTAATCCTCTAGGCATTTGCATTGGCTGTGGTGGTGCAGGAACAACTTCAGGTACACCCTGAGTTCTTTCTCTTTCTCTTTCTCTTTCTCTAAGTATTCTTACTTCTTCTCTCAATTCTAGAACCTCCTGCCTTTCTCTTAAGGCTCGGTTCTCTGCTTCTAAGGCTTCAATTCTTTGTTGTAAGGTTCTAACATCTTCCCTTTGAGCATTTGGGGTTCGAGTTCGCCCTCTATCTCCGATCTCCTCCTAACTCTGGGTGGAGACCTTTCTTCTTGTTCTTCTTTGCATCGATTCGACATCGTATAGCTGTAACACCCACTCCTGAAGACCAACCCGATATCGTTGGTGATATCCGAGTCCGTTCCCCGCGAGGGTGGCGTACTACATCACTCGATTAAGACTCAGTATACATTTTTTTTCTTTAGAAGCCATTGATTCTACATTAGCGCGGCAAACAAAGTAAGTAATTAAAACCCGTGTTCATAATAAACCAGCCAGAGTTATTACGGTCATCCAAGAATAATTTACAATCACCAATAGTAACACATTAAAATCACAATGGGCTCAAGAAAATACAAAGCATTGTTATACGGTGATTGCGGAACACAATTTGCTAAGACACTAATGCGCATACGGACTGATCCCAACCTCTATCCTTCACTTGCTCGGTAGTCATACTCCGTGTCAACCGGGTATTCTTCAAGACCTGAAAAATATGTGCAAATTTTGGGTGAGTTTTGCGAACTCAGGTGAGGAACCATCATCGATGGTTTTCCCAATTCATGCATCAATTAACAATCTATAGTAATCAGCAGCTTTGATAATACAATAGTGTATGCGACACAAGAGACATATGTCACAATCACAAAATACAATCAATCACAACATTCACGGTAGTCATACGCTTATTGATTCGATGCGTATGCGATGCACACGTGATGCTTTCCATTTAGTTCAAGTTGTGACCGAGAGCTTTACAATGTCGATGGCGATGGGGAGTGGATTTCTCCTTGAGCTCGTGGCTCGATATCGGTATCAATGAGGGGAGTGAATTTCTCCTTTCGAGCTCGAGGCTCGATATCGATATCGAGGTGTCTTTGCGGTCACAACCGTATTATCGATTCATGTAGTGATGTATGCGATGCATATACCAAGATTCACGCTTATTTACCAATCGATCACACAGAATAATATTCAATCGAGTATACACAGTGCACAATAATCCCCGTAGGGCAATCAATTCACAGTAAGCACAGAGCACACTAATCCCCGTAGGGCAATCAAGACACAGTAAACATATAGATTAAGATAACCACCTAGGTTACTCACCTATTACTCCCGAGCTAATATCGAAAAGTTTCCGCCCCGTCGGTCGAACGACGCTCCACTTGGGTCTCTATAAAAAACAGAGAAAGAACGAGTCACTAAATATGCAATTTGTGCACATGTAGGTGAAATATGCACGTTCATGAATTCCCGGCCCTAATCTCATTTTTTCCCTCAGAAAAATCCGTCTAAAAATTAAAAACCTATTGGCGCTGACAATGCGCAATTCGGACCTTTATAGATCCCCAATCAAATAAAACAGTGATTAAAGGCTCCGTTACCCATGGCCACGTCAATTTCCCGTCTAAAAATTCCCAATTTCTCACAAAATAGAATTCAATATGTTACCAATCCGATGCCTCAAGAATCAGGTCAATCGGACGTCGGACGGAAAAGAAATTGACAAAAGAAACAATCGGGTCATTTAATGCCAAATAATAACAAAAATAATTATATATATATATATATATATATATATATATATATATATATATGCCTTCCTTGCCCTTTTTCCAGTTTTCAATCCAAAGTTCCAACCTTTATAATTCTTAGCATACAATTCGGAAAAATACAAACTATAGCTTGTTGGAAAGGTCATGAAAAGCTCTACAATTCTCAAGAAGAACATAAAAATCAATTTCACCCCTAAGGGTGTTAAAAATCCACCCAAACTTACTGCCCACTCAAAACCTATCAAAACAGGGCAGTACATTTCAAATTCAGTAACTCTCTGATTCTTCAGTCAACAATTACACAATAAATATGCTCATCAAGATCACAATGCTATCTATAACTTTCATGAACAACCCAAAATCAGATTCACTTGTTAACTATGTCAAACAATTCACCAAAGCATCAGCCTACTGAAATCAACCAATCTGGACAGTAATTTCCCAAACAGCATATCTCTTAGCACAAATGTCACTAAATTCACTACCTTATATACCTGAAAAGATAAAATCTCAAAATTCAAGTTTCATGAAGAACTCAAACTCCAATTCGATTTCTAACAATTTCAAAACCAGTATGGAAGTTACTGCCATGACCAGCCATTCACATCCTAATGCAGGATCAGTATTTGCAAAGTCATAACTCCTAACTCTGACCTCTAAAAATTACATGCCATATCTCATTTTCAAGATAATTTCTTCCCCTACAACTTTACAGAAGATCACTCACACCAATTCAGTTCGCATAAATTGTTAAAATTGCTCCCAAACAGAAAGCTCACAAAGCCAACACTTTGCCTAGGTTTTTCCAAAAAGCATAAAACCAATCAGTAGAAATCAGTTCATATCTCCCAATATACAACTCGAAAATTAGCAAGATCAGTGGCAATGGAAAGTTAACTCAATATGCTACAACTTTCATGAAGACCAATTTCCCAAATTCCATCTCAATACTTTTAGAAAAATCAGCAAGGTAATCAGGTCATATATGCGAGTACTGTTCACAGATCCTAAAAACAGCAATTTTCCATGCAAGAATTCACACTTCTAACATTACAATCTAACAACACCTATTTCACACAAAGTTGTAGCCAACATCCCAAAGTTTCATTGGGCACAAACCTTACCTCATTTACTCACCTACACAATTAGTTATGATCAAAACATTACAATAGGTCAAAGATTGATTTTCCAGCTTTCAACATTAATCTAACTCCTATCACTTCTAATATCAATAATACATCCCTAAGCATCCAATTATACCTCTAATTCAGTCACAATTTCAGCACAACATATACTTATATAAGAGAGCATAAGTGGCAGCATCTATACATATTATCTTCCTAAGTTTTCCATTCATCTAACCTTGCAAAACTCAATCCAAACCAAGCCAAAATCAATGGAACTATAGTCATTCATTTATCCATACACAAGCATGCTTTTAAACCCATTCAAACCTACCCCTTTCATGACCAAATAAATGCACAAGTGCTTCCCATGCATGCTTCCAACTACCATAAATATACCTAATGAAAACATCATTAAAACAAAGAACTTAAAAGAACCTTACCTATCAAGCTTCCAATCTTTACTTCCTTCTTAACTTCTTTACTTACTACTCCAACTTCCCACTTTCTCTACTTTCTAAACCTCACACAAGGAGTTTATTATGCATGTAAGGGAGGTTCTCAAGGTGGAAGGAAGTATCTTAAAGGAGAAGAAGAGAAAGAAAAATTCGATGGAGATGGGAGATATGGAGATTTTCGGATGATGGAGTAGAAAAAATGAGTTATAACTCTTCTTTTCTCACCTATTTAATGTGATCCACCGAAATCAAGGAGAAGAAGAAGACAAAAGTCTTAAATGGGTGGGACACTTGGCATTTTTCTTTTTGAAAAAGACAAAATGAACTTAATTAACATAAGTTAATCATAACACTAATCTCATTTAATCTTAATCCAACATATGCTAATGGTCCTATAACAATTCCCACAATTATTTATTCCATCGTCCAACGCCATTAGGCAGTCCTTTTTAGTACAGAGAAAGTCACTCAGTCAGTCAGTTGGAATTTTTTTCCGGTCCGGGCAAGAACTCCGAAAAATTCCAGAAAAATTCCTAAAAATCCCTTAAAATAGAAAACAATTTATGGTGCACTCAGAATAATTTTTCAAACCCATTAACCACGTTAATCCCAATAAAATTGTCTTAGGCACGTAAACTGGGAATATCATGTATGCATGTACAGTAATTTCATGTGCACGATTGTGACTGTGTATCAGTCCTATTATACAGTACTAATTAATCCCTCTCAATCCCTTCCTATGACAAATTTCCTATTTTACCCTTCCAGTAGGGGGTGGGATGTTACAATAGCAGTCGGGATCCCCCTTTCTAGGACGACCTCGACCTTGTCCTCGTCCTCGTTGAAGAGGTGTTCTTCTTCTAGGAGGCATCTCTAGTATGGAGAAAATAAAAATCATTTAGACACAAAAATAACATGCTATTGACATGATGCAGATCCTATGCTCCATGGTGTCATGCTTATGCAAAAATATCATATGCATTTTTCATATCATAAACCTTTCTTTAATACTTCTTGTACATCATGTAGATCACAAGATCCTTACTCTTATACAACCTGGCTCTGATACCATCTGACACGACCCGCCTTTTTGGACCGTGTTGACATTAGGGAATGGGTAGGCTTAATGCCCCCAAAGCCTGTAGTAAGCCTAACTTTTCCATATTCTACTAAAAATCCGGCATGACCCATTCATTTATCTGATAAATCTTTGTACCTACTAATAGGTGCAATTCTCACATACAACATCTACTTATCATCAACCAACATCATTCTCAATAACATAACATATCCATACATGTTTTATATACATATGATTATGACAATCCATGGAGCATCTAGAAGTAACAAAAATTTACATTATGCCAAAAACATTACTTGTCTGCTTATCCAAGCGAGTCTCAAAAGGCTTGGATTTTCTCTCTTATCCGATCTGCTAATCCCCTGAAATGGTGATAGTGAGATGTGAGTCTACAACGCGACTCAGTGAGTTATAAATATACTACCATGCTTGTGAGGCTAGGTAACACAAGGCTAGCTTCACAAGAATGGTCTGAGGCATTCTGAGCATCAATACATGATCAATATAATGAACATATAGTAATATCAAATGTGGCAATCATATGAGTATCAATAATAAAGCTCAATATGTAGCACCCCACTCCTGCGAGACCTGAACCCGACATCTACAGTGATATCCGAGCCCGTGACCCGAGAGGGTGGTATGCCAGAGCAAATCATTTACACTTTAAAACTCGTTATAACATTTTTCTTTTCTTCTTTTGAAAAACAAATGAGTCGAAAACGATAACCAATTTGGGCCCGATTCAATACGAAAACATTTTTCAAATATAAAACAATTTCAGTATTTCAATACAATTACACATAATCAATTGGGGCCTACTTAATAAATCACTACACTAATGCAGATGTGAACAACACTGATCCCGACCCTTTACTCTGCCTTGCTAGCGGTAGTCATACTCCCATTTGCCCAACGGGTACTCTTCATTTCTGAAAATAGATGCAATGTTGGGTGAGTTTATTTAACTCGGTGAAACCATCATCGATGGTTCACTCAACCCATGCATTCACAAAACATATCCACAAGATATCACATGTTAACACATTCATAAAATCACATGCATTCAATTTCAGTTTCACACGGACACCTTTGATCATTCATATATGCAATATGCATGTGACACTTTCATTTTCTTTTCGTTGTTGTGACCGTGCTTTGAGTTCATTTTCGCTGAGCGGTGGCTCAAATCGGATTAGGCGTGATATGCCTGCGGTGAGCCTAAGGCTCTAACGATCGTTGGACTGAAGTCACGTGCGCTGAGCTTAAAGCTCTCATATACATTGGGCGTAATATGCCCCGATAATCCTGTGAAGGGCATCTATGCATTGAGCTGTGGCTCAATACGCTAGTACCACGGTCACAACTATCATTATCGATCATGCAATTATGCATGAATGCACATGTTCACTTTTCATTTCGATAACACTTTTTAGTTCTTCGACCTTTGGTCTGGTATTTCGATCATATGCACATTCAATTCATTTCACTCATGCATTACAATCCAATTCGCTAATGCATTTATACACAATTATTCACGCTACACTTCAATATCGCAATCCAATATTTCAAACACCCATGGTCCGAAATCAATCAAAAGCAATCACACATATATCCATCCTTAACTCCACATGGCATTAATGCATCTAATATTAAACACATAAAGGCTGAGGAACCAACTAGGTTACTCACCGCACTTCCGAAATATAGCACGAAGTCCCAAAGATATCCGTGGAATTGCTCCATCGGTGCCTTTAAAACAATCAGAAAAATCGAATATCACTCATTGCACAATTTTCGATATTCAAAAATGCAATTATAGCAAATACACTGAGTACTGTACATGTTATGACATTCCCTAAATTTTCCCAATTCGATTACTTTCACTCTGATTCATAGCAAAATCCAATTATCATAAGTCAATAGACTAGTATCCAATTCTCTGCAGTCACATTCCAATTAAAATCACAATCACTATTTATTGTCACTAGATTCCCATAATCATTGAATTAAAATCCGAAATTCCATCTTATCAATTCAAATTCTTAATCTCTAAATTCCAATTAATCACTTAGAAAACAATTCAATTGAAATCAAATCTCAAATTCATTACTTGTAACAATCATCTTAAAAATCACTTCATTTCATTCTCCAGAAATTCAATTGATCCATAGCCAATCCCTTAGAAACTAATCCTCCAAATTCATAATCTCCATATTGAATTAAATCCATAGGTAATTGAACTATCAAATTCCTAGATCCCCATAATTTAAAACCTCAAAAATCTCATTTTGGAAAAAATAGCATTCCTCATGGCGTTAAATCCCTACGCCATGGCGACTCCATATTCTTCACGTTAAGGCAGCATACATGCCTCGCCATGCGAATCATACTCTTCATCGCGGCGCAGACGCATCGCAGTTCGCTATGACGCGTCCTTTTTTTTCCTCACAAGGCGCGCTTCCACAAGACGTCACAAGGCGTCTTGGCATTTCTGCTTTCGCCACGGCGTGTTCTTCATCATGCTTGCACAAGGCAACGACAAACACGCCTTAAAATCCAAAATTTCCAGATTTCTCATATTCAACTCAGTCGATTCCATTCTAAACACTCCCAATTAGTTTCATACACTATATTGAACTCATTTCTAACCTCAAACTATCTAAAACTTATTATTCATCAAAATCCCAAATCAAACTCAACATTTTCTCAAAACCCTAACATCCTAAACTTTCAAATTCTCTAAACAATTTCATAACTCAATCAATGATCAAATTAAACAACTTATATCATAAGGAAACAAAGACTTACTTGATTCAAGCTTTAATTCTCCAAAAATTCCTCAAGAATCTCCAAATCCCAAGTTTTCTCCATCCAAGGCAAAACCCATTTCCTTTGAAAACAAAGGAAATTCGTGGATGACGATACAGACGATTTCAATTTATAAACAAAATATCTAGGGCTTGTTTGGCAATTTAATTACCACAAGTCCAAATCTGAACCACCTCAATCCAATTTCTTATTCTATTTTACTCCCAATTTCACAATACCAAATCATATTAAATCCTAAAATCATAACTCAAATTGTCTCATATCAATTGCCAATCAATCACGGACCCGGAATCCGATTTATCAGTCATTATACCATTTTTCCGGTCCGGACTCGATTCTCTAAAAATTCCAGAAAAATTTCCATAAATTCACAAAATTAGGAATTGCATAATCCTACACTCCAATCTCATAATTCAGTTCTCTAAATTCAATTTTTCTCATTCCAATTCATATACAAAACTCATTTATACACTTTTCGCACAAATTTCCAATTTCCACAATTCAATCGGGAAATGTCATACATGTACGCATATTCTTATACTTATGCCATCAATAATCATTTACCGATGACTATAGAAACTATAATACATGAAGAATTCACATTTGCTCGTATTTTAACTTTGACGATCCAATCTATAAATATACCCGTCACTTGATAGCGGATGTTACAATTCTCCTCCTAATAAAAATTTCGTCCTCGAAATTTCACATACGATCGATTAGGAAGTCGGAGATTTATTCCATCACTATAACACTGTTTCCTCTATATCAATACGTAATTCTATTTATGCCAATTCACCAAATTAATACAATCAATTACCTCTTTTCCTTTCTCAATTTCCACATCGTATTCACTATTCTTTATTTTAATCCAATCATACACACATCCGATCATATCAATATTCCTTATCTCTGCTCATATAACACTTTACAAATCCCAATCACTCTTTTAATTTTACACTAACTTCTATTTACAAAGACAATCACATCGATTCACAAAGATAATCACATCGAGGCCGCTTATAACAAATTTATTTTCTCCCAATTTTACCTTTATTCTCAATCTAAGTGTATCTTGATCGAGCGATACACTTCAAAACATTTCATTAATCAATTATCAGATCACATCGCTATATGGTTCAAACACCAATTTCATACGATGCCAGCCACCTCGATAAAAATCAATTCGATTCATCATCATTTACTATGTTTCACAATTTCTATTTCGATTCATTTCACCGATTTACACATCTCTAATAGCGCACACTTTTGACCCTTATACACTTTTCAACCGGTAATACCAATACAATTAATATACTCTATCAATGTGAATTTTACATCAATCTCATATCCTTATGAATTCCACAATATCGATTTCACATTTATCTCCAACACCAAGTCTGCTGGTTATTCACACAAACAATTACTCGATGTCACACTCTACTTTCTATCACCCTTCCAATACACTCTTATTAGAACATAAAGCTTTAATCATTTCATACACCTCTTACAATTCCTTAAGTGGTATCACCCACATTTCGTAATTCAGTCTTAACAATTAAATTTCCTCAACGGTCAAATTCATTTTCTAAATCCACAATTGCTTTTGCCAAATTCTTTTACACACATACACATCCGATTTGGAATACCAATTGCCCATAATGCTTTCTTTTGTCCCTTCTTCGTTCGACAGATCGCGTTTACTATAACAACAGTTTAATAACCTTATCGCCTCAAAATTGAAATTTTCTCGTCGTCACATTTTCCAATTCAATACTTCACATTGCAATACTATTAGATTCTAAAATACTCAGACACATAATTCTGTTCAAATCTTTCAAATTCACGAAATACCTCAATCGCATAATCCTTTTCACTGTTTTCAAATTCACCAATATCTCAACCATTATCACTTTGCGTATCCATAGATACATCTAAACACACTTCTGTACAAATAGGTCTCCAAAAAAAAATTTAAAACAATTATCCAGTACATATTTATCAATCATCAAATCACAAGTCGACCGTTGAAATTATATTTATCCCTATGCACATAAAACCACTTTATTTACCATCATTTCAAACTAGGTCGATGACACATTTTATCAAATACACTTGTACTTTCCGAACATTTTTTTTTCACCAATATTTACAAATTGATATTTTCCCCAATTACGCAACTAATATCTCTTCACTGTTCAATAATCCTATTACACAGTCACATTCTTCACCTTAGCATAATACACATCCTTTCAGTCACATTTTATTTCTAACTCTCGAGTCTCCACCAGGATTTGGACTCCCAATAAACGCTTTTCATTCATTTTCAATTTATCTCAGATTTATCTCTTAATCAATAATTCATCCAATTAAATCATCTAATCAACTTAACCCAATTCAGGGAAACTCTTCTTTGAAAGAAGGTTTCTATCTATCTTTTATCAATACCACTTATGAAATTCCTAATCAACAACAATTGTCACATTTCTTGCCAAACATTCACAATGCCTTATGAAATCACTTTTAACTATACTCATACTATCCCATATGAATCGCTTATGCCTCAATTCATATAAATCGAACATCCTTTTAAATACTACACATCGAGGTACATACCATCAAAATCATTTCATCGACATCAAGAGACAAGTGTAAAATAATTCACCAATTAATCGCTACACTATCCAATCTATGACTCCATTCATATCCAGCTTTACAATCTTAATTCATTTCAATAAATCACTATAGGCACTTTCACTTCTTACTCTAACTCACAATGATCTTTAATCATAAAAACTATGACCAAGGTTCTCTCATCGACTCACCAATTGATTCCGATATCATTCCATAGGCTTCATATTTTCACTTACTGTGATGTATTCCCATCATCAGGTGTGCATTCACATAGGCAATTCAACTCATCCTTGATAACCTTTTTCATCTACCCTTACCATTGTCTTACATTTCAATCTTTTTCATTATTAATTCATACCTATAAATTTTCATTCTCAAATCAATATCATAGTTATGCAATTATTCTCGATTTCCTCACTTAACACATTTTGACTTTAAGTCACAAATCCCTATTCATAACTCTTATCACTGAAATCAAACCCAATTATATTCTCTATAATTCGCAGAACATTTTAATTCCATTCACTTTGTTTATACACTGTCAATCTTACCAATTTTATCATATCGCTATTTCCCTTTATCAATTTACCACTATACATTCATATCTATTCTCCATCCCAAGATACATTCCAATATAGCACAGATGTTGCCTATCATAACATATTCACTAATACCAATACCCTAAATCCTCATTTGTCAAATCGAACCATACACTTTTTCTTATTTCACAACATTCCCAATTTCCTTTTATCACATTCTCACATATCATCTTTTCCTCACTATTTCTCATCACTTAAACACTAGTATGCAGCTCATGTATGAGACTCATATGCTAGATCGGGGATCGCTTGTCACTATCGCCAATGACATGACTTAAATGTATGCAATTTGACACACTTTTCGTAAAGCCCATGTAAGATTGTATACGGGCTCGATACCACAATGTAGCACTCCACTCTCTGCGAGACCCGAACCCGACATCTACAGTGATATTCGAGCCCGTGACCCGCGAGGGTGGTATGCCAGAGCAAATCATTTACACTTTAAAACTCGTTATAATATTTTTCTTTTCTTCTTTTCGAAAACAGTTGAGTGCGGAAAACGATAACCAATTTAGGCCCGATTCAATACGAAAACATTTTTCAAATATAAAACAATTTTAGTATTTCAATACAATTACACATAATCAATTGGGGCCCACTTAATAAATCACTACACTAATGCAGATGTGAACAACACTGATCCCGACCCTTTACTCTGCCTTGCTAGCGGTAGTCATACTCCCGTTTGCCCAACGGGGTACTCTTCATTTCCTGAAAAATAGATGCAATGTTGGGTGAGTTTGCGAACTCAGTGAGAAACCATCATCGATGGTTCACTCAACCCATGCATTCACAAATCATATCCAAAGTATATCACATGTTAACACATTCATAAAATCACATGCATTCAATTTCAGTTTCACATAGTACACCTTTGATCATTCATATATGCAATATGCATGTGACACTTTCATTTTCTTTTCGTTGTTGTGACCGTGCTTTGAGTTCATTTTCGTTGAGCGGTGGCTCAAATCGCTAGGCGTGATATGCCTCGCGGTGAGCCCGAGGCTCTAACGATCGTTGGACTCAAGTCTGCATGCGTTGAGCTTAAAGCTCTCATATACATCATGAATATTCCCGATAATCCCCGTGAAGGGCACTATGCATCGAGCTCGTGGCTCAATACGCTGGTACCACCGGTCACAACTATCATTATCGATCATGCAATTATGCATGAATGCACATGTTCACTTTTCATTTCGATAACACTTTTAGTTCTTCTGACCTTTGGTCCGTATTTCGATCATATGCACATTCAATTCATTTCACTCATGCATTATAATCCAATTCGCTAATGCATTTATACACAATTATTCACGCTACACTTCAATATCACAATCCAATATTTCAAACACCCATGGTCCGAAATCAATCAAAAGCAATCACACATATATCCATCCTTAACTCCACATGGCATTAATGCATCTAATATTAAACACATAAAGGCCGAGGAACCAACTAGGTTACTCACCGCACTTCCGAAACTATAGCACGAAGTCCCAAAGATATCCGTGGAATTGCTCCATCGGTGCCTTTAAAACAATCAGAAAAATCGAATATCACTCATTGCACAATTTCCGATATTCAAAAATGCAATTATAGCAAATACACTGAGTACTGTACATGTTATGACATTCCCTAAATTTTCCCAATTCGATTACTTTCACTCTGATTCATAGCAAAATCCAATTATCATAAGTCAATAGACTAGTATCCAATTCTCTGTAGTCACATTCCAATTAAAATCACAATCACTATTTATTGTCACTAGATTCCCATAATCATTGAATTAAAATCCGAAATTCCATCTTATCAATTCAAATTCTTAATCTCTAAATTCCAATTAATCACTTAGAAAACAATTCAATTGAAATCAAATCTCAAATTCATTACTTGTAACAATCATCTTAAAAATCACTTCATTTCATTCTCCAGAAATTCAATTGATCCATAGCCAATCCCTTAGAAACTAATCCTCCAAATTCATAATCTCCATATTGAATTAAATCCATAGGTAATTGAACTATCAAATTCCTAGATCCCCATAATTTAAAACCTCAAAAATCTCATTTTGGAAAAAAATAGCATTCCTCGCCGTGGCGTCAAATCCCTCGTCGCGGCGAGCTCCCATATTCTTCACGTTAAGCATGATACACCGCCATCGCCGCGTGATCATACTCTTCGTCATGGCGACGCTGCGACGTGCTTTTTTTTCCTCGCCACATGGCGCTTCTTGCGCTTCAAGCGTCTTGAAGCATTTCTGCATCACGGCGTTCTTCATCATGCACAAGGCAACGACAAACACGCCCAGAAAACCCAAAAATTTCCAGATTTCTCAGATTCAACTCCGTCCAATTCCATTCTAAACACTCCTAATTAGTTTCATACACTATACTGAACTCATTTCTAACCTCAAAACTATCTAAAACTTATTATTCATCAAAATCCCAAATCAAACTCAACATTTTCTCAAAAACCCTAACATCCGAAACTTTCAAATTCTCTAAACAATTTCATAACTCAATCAATGATCAAATTAAACAACTTATATCATAAGGAAACAAAGACTTACTTGATTCAAGCTTTAATCCTCCAAAAATTCCTCAAGAATCTCCAAATCCCAAGTTTTCTCCATCCACGGCAAAACCCATTTCCTTTGAAAACAAAGGAAATTCGTGGATGACGATACGGACGATTTCAATTTATAAACAAAATATCTAGGGCTTGTTTGGCAATTTAATTACCACAAGTCCAAATCTGAACCACCTCAATCCAATTTCTTATTCTATTTTACTCCCAATTTCACAATACCAATTCATATTAAATCCTAAAATCATAACTCAAATTGTCTCATATCAATTGCCAATCAATCACGGACCTTAATCCGGTTTATCACCACTATACCATTTTTCCGGTCCGGACTCGATTCTCTAAAAATTTCAGAAAAATTTCCATAAATTCACAAAATTAGGAATTGCATAATCCTACACTCCAATCTCATAATTCAGTTCTCTAAATTCAATTTTTCTCATTCCAATTCATATACAAAACTCATTTATACACTTTTCGCACAAATTTCCAATTTCCACAATTCAATCGGGAAATGTCATACATGTACGCATATTCTTATACTTATGCCATCAATAATCATTTACCGATGACTATAGAAACTATAATGCATGAAGAATTCACATTTGCCTGTACTTTAACCTGACCCGATCCAATCTACAAATATACCCGTCACTTCGGTAACGGGATGTTACACAATTTGAATTGTTAGAAGAAAACATCAATCTCGTTTCTGAATTCTTTTATGGGTTCTGGGTTCTGGGTTCTTTTCTGAATTCTGGTTTCTTTCTAAATTCTGGTTTCTATAGGATCCCTAATTCTGAGCTTTCTCATTTCTGAGTTCTGATTCTTTCTAAATTCTGAATTTTTTAGGGAGAGACAGAGGCATGCTAGTACGACATATCTCCCCTTTTTTTATTCTAGACAAGGTTGGCCTAACCTTGCCCTTGGAGGCCTGCCCTTTCTAGGTAGGACTCGGATCTAACCCATCACCGACGGGTTACCAATGTGCACATGGTCTGGGTATTCTGTGAACTCATCAATCATTGCTAATAAGAAAACACGATTCATTAAAGAATTGCAATCAATAGGTTCAACACAATTAATGAATTGCAATTAATAAGTTCAACACAATAAGGGAACCGAAAGATGCAAAGAATATAAAATCATCTGGTCAATCTGGTATACAACATACTATACTCAACTACATGGAGTCATATTTCAAACAAATCATATAGGTTCGAGAACAATTCCACAAGTCGTAAGATAAAAGAAAATGATTACTACACAAGTATAGTAGCATGATTATACTCACCTCAACTATCGCAATGGTTCTGATCTCTTTTCTAATTTTCTTGAACTTGAGAAGTACTGGGTACAACTTCTAATTCTATTCCTTGTCCACTTTCACAAGCTATTGGGCAACATGCATGAAAATACATATACCCTTATTAGTCATTCTCATATAAGCTTCATTTCTTAACAAATATCATTACAATTCTATTTTGTTCTTAATCCATCAGCATAGGTCTCATTCATGATGGCATAAATCTTTACACATAGGTCCAATGTTTTTCAAACTTTCCAAACCTCTAGTTAACACATAAATTCACATTTCTTCTTTTACGACCATGCTCTAATTCGGTCATTAAGGGAATCCAAATCTCCCATTTACAATCAGCTTTAACATGCAGTCATGAGTTGGACCCTTCCCGACTCAAAATCTTATAACATATTCATTTCTCATCCAATTAAGGCAATTCAAAACTTCATTTTCAATATACTCATATGGCTATAACATATCCAAATATGGCTCAAAAATGATGTAAATTGGATTTATTGTGATTTTTACAATCCTGTTCTGTTTCTGTTATTTTATGTGTCATTGACGTTAGCAACATCCTTCACTTTTTCAGCCATATCCAACAGAACACTCAAGAAATTAAAACTCAATTTTCACAGAACTTATACAACACAATTTGGAGCATTTCTTATGAAGAATTCATCATCCAATTCTAATTATAAGGTCTTCAAACAAATAACTTTCAGTTCTCGTTTCAATCTCGCTAGTATTCTGAACCAGTCTCAATTCGGGGCCTCTTTCCCTTATTCGTCTCACCCTAAAATCGTGGAAAACTTCAGGGAGACAGTAGACATCTGGATATACAATTTCTATGTTTTGAGTTTTGCAAGATTCACACGTTAAATAGCTCAAAAAAAATGTACAAAGAGAGCCACGAATCTGTCTCCATGACAGCTTAACCTTCAAAACCCTAGGTTTTGGTTTAACCCCCCAAATCACCATAAAAACGTAATTCCTTCAAGAATAAGTGTCATTAGACATCAAGGAACAATAATCCATCATCCAATTCTCAAACTCATACATTCCATCAAATGGGTTTCACAAAAGAATAGAGAAACCAAGCTTTAATCCATAAATCTAAGCAAAGGAATGGAGGCTTACCTTTTTATACCACCCAAATTGCTTGAATCTCCTTCCCTTTCATGTTACAAAAGTTGAAAAAGCTTGAGAGAATCATCCATGGAGTTTTCGTGAGAGAGAGAGGAGGAAGATGATAGGTTTTTGTCTTATTCTCCCACTAACTCCTTATATATGCCATAAGTCCACTTATTTACAAAAATGTCATCCTTGTTCTAGCTTTTAAACATCTTCCTGAACAATTTCCTGTGACCATAAAAAAATCATACATCATTAATTTGATGTCACTAAAATTATTATTTACTGTTATGTGATTTTAATGACATCAGTCTCAAATACCGATTTATTCCGATGTACCGAGTAAACTAGATACCGGGTATTACAATTAATTAGCAGTATCTCCAGTTTTTCCTTGAAGCCTTACACCTGCATCAACAGTTTATAAGGTGGATCATGTCATGTATTCAATCTCTAACATTTAGTGACCTAATGAATAGTGTTCCTTTAAAGAGGTTTAAAACAACTAAAGGAATCAGACAAGGGGATACCTTATCCTTTTATCTATTTACCCTTGCAATGGAAGGACTTTCTAGGCTAATACGTAAACTCACCAGTTGCAATCGTTCCTTCAAGTACCATCATTGATGCCGAGAGGTCAACCTTACTCATCTTATGTATGTTGATGGCTTGATCTTACTGTGTGGAATTGATTCACACTTAGTAATTATGATGATGCAGATGCTAGAGTTGTTTGAGCAATGGTTTGGCCTAAAGTTAAATCTGGATAAAAGCCACACATACCACTTAGATGACGTGAGAAATGTTGATGCTCTTACTAGTCTTACAGGTATGAATATTCATCCTCTACCTTTTTGCTATTTGGGCATTCCTATAACAACCTCTAAACTGAAGTTTGTTGACTCTCTACCAATTATGGAAAGGATGAAATCCAAGGTGCTGGCTTGGCGAAATTGATTCCTATGATGCCCAACTTACTTTGATCATATCGGTTCTTAGTAGCATGCACATGCAATGGACGATTCATATTTCTATTCCTAAGAAGGCTATGAAGGAAATGGATTGAATTATGAAATCCTTCCTATGGTCTGGCAAACTTAATGACTCAAGAAAAGCGAAACTCAAATGGTCAAAAGTAATAGTCCCTAAGAAGTTCGATGGACTTGGAATCATGTCCATTTCTGAAATGCAAAATGTCATGATAAGTAAGAGGATTTGATGGGTTATGACCGAACATTATGTGCTTTAGATTAAATGGTTACATGAATTCTATTTAAGGCACACGAACATTTGAATAGCTGATTTTTCCAAGGAGGGATCTTGGTTACTCCAACAATGATGAAGCTTAGACATATTATATATCCATGTATCAAACATACAATTGTGAATGGCGATAAGACATGGATTTGATATGATAATTGGTTGGACATTAGTCCTTTGGTGCATTCAAAGATTTTTTTTATCACCTTAGATATTGAGTGCCACTTCAACTTAGAGTCTCCTCCTTGATTAAGGATCGAGCATGGCCTAGTAGCTTCAGAGGGTTTCAGCTTCTGATTGCTCACTTCCCTACTTTGCGGACAACTTCAGGTGAGGACACATTAATATGGACACTGACTTCAAATGGAAAAAACACTAATCAATCTTGTCATAAGTTGTTCACTAACACTACTACACAGGTCCCTTGGTACTCTCTTATATGGAAGCACTCTCTATGTCCAAAAGCTTCTTTTATTACTTGGCTTGTGATTAGGAATAGAATCCAAATGAAAACCAATGGCATGGAAGCGAGATATGTTATGCTTATTGTGCAACATAGAGGTTAATGATAGAGATCATTTGTTCTTTCAATGTAGTTTTTCTAAAGCTATTCGGAGTATTAGTATGTTACACATGTTACCATATAATAACAGTGGCTATAGCTGGAAGCAGATCTTGAGATGAGCTATCAGAAATTCCAAACAAGGTTACCTCAATTCGATGTTGCACAAAATAGCCTTCATCGTCACCATTTACAACATTTGGAGGGAGATAAATTGAAGGAGATTCATAGATGAAAAGCAATAGAAATACCAATTGGCTAATAAAATAGCAAATTATATTCGAGCATGTTTGGTGGCTCACCATGAGCAGTAAAACCTTTCCATAGAGATGCAACATCGGTTAAATCTATAGTTTTCTCTTTTTCTTTTACTAATAGATGTATAGCCTTGTTTAGTTTCTTTTGACCAGATGTATATATAAGACGGGCATGATGCCTAGAGCTCTTGTTTTTGTAGATTTAAATCCTTCTATAATAATACCACTTTCGTTTTTTAAAAAATAGTATTGACAAGCATCAATACAATACCATGCTAGAACCAAATCTAGTATCAGTATTGATATGACATTCGTAACATTGTCTAAAAGAGTAACTTTCTATAACTCAAATAATGTCATATTATACAAAAGTGTCATTATATAATTTAAGCATCTATTTCAAAATCATTGAATCAATTTGAAACTAAACACAATAATTAATGTTAACATTTGCTCATTCAAACTCGTTAAATCATAAAACAATAAAACTTCATATAAGTAATCTTAACTATTCTTCTTTCATCATTAAAATTTTTGGAATTATTATCTATTAAGCTAATTGTAATGAAATTAATTTACCAAGTAAAATAGAATAGGTTCACAAATAATTAAAATCCCTTAACACCCTTAAGTTGTACATTGTCATCAATATACCAAATATAAAGAATGAAAACAAAATTAAGGAAAATACAAATAAAAATAAAGAGAGGAAAAATAAAAGGAAAATGAAACTTCTTTAAGCCTTGTTTCTCTCATAACTTAGGCGATTTGTTTATCTTGATTGGTTTTTTACATGTCATATCTTGTCACTTTCGTGACACATTTTACCTATATTGTTGCTCTTCCGGCATGTCGAATCTCGTCACTCTCCTAATATTTTTATCTTGATTGCTCTTGCATATTTCATTTCTCATTAATCTCACAGTATATTGTTTATTCTGTTGCTTTTACAAAAATTTTAATCTCATTACTCTAATAATGTGCTTATCTTGCTTGCTTTTTCAATGTGTTATTTCCCATTGTTATCATGATATATTTAGTCTATCAAGTCACTCTTGTGGCACATCTAGTAATATTACTCTCTCAATAGTCAATATACATGTCTATTCTTATTGCTCTTATGTTTATTCGTGCTACTCTTTCGACACATTTAGTAATGTCACTTTCATAATATATTTAGTATATCCAATCACTTTATTAACATATCTAATCTCATCGCTCTTGCGATATGCCTCTAGTTCCTTTTTCACTTTAGGAAAAACACTACAAATTACTATTCGAAGACTTCTTTGTTTAGTTTTAAATGCTTGCATACCCCTTTTTGTCTATCTTACTTGGAGGAAATCCTAAAAACCTCTCTAAGGCTCCCCCTTTTAGTCTTAAATGCTTGGATAGTTTTGGTTTCAATCATTGATATGTCTTCCCAATAAGAGGAACAAGTGAGATAGAAAGATAAATTAATAATATTAGAACGGACTGCAATACCACGAATGAACCAAAGGTTTCTGCATGGTTTAGAAAAGACAAATATATATAGTACGTGTTGAATAGTAATTACCAAATTGAAAACGATTTTTAGATTGTTGATTAACATGTCTGGTCGGGTCGGCAGTGTCGGGCCCGGATCCAGTCAAGACGACCCGTGGGTCGATCGGTCCATTCATCAGAGATCAGTCCTATGTCTAAGCCCATGCCCTCCTTGGCCCATCCATATAAGGAAGTCTCCCATGCAAACACGTAAAGACCTAAACCTAACTGCAAAACCATATATAAGGTATAATTCTCCCATAATTGAGGTACGAAAATCATAACCTAGTTGTTCTCTCTGCATTAATCAACCTCACCTTCACAAAAAGACTTACTTGAGCGTCGGAGGGGCTAATCGGGACACAACTCCCGACGTGCCTTCCTTGTTTTGCAGGTATCTTCACGTCGGACTCATCACAGAAAGCAGCAGACTCATGGAGCAGAACGGCAACGTACAGTTCAGCCAAAATCTGGCAGAACCAATTGGCGCCCATCGTGGGGCCCGACTTCCGGGCACCAATTCCAAAAACACACAGATCAGCCAGGCAGCAGCGATGAACCCTGATATAGCCGCTGTTGCGGCTCTGGCGATGCAACGCATAGGTTTGTAGCTACCTGCAACTCTGCCGCCTGCACCACATGTTTCCCACACGGAATCCTCAGATCCTAACGATCAACCACAACCTCAGGATTTGGAACAAGAAGAGCAGTGTCGCTTTAGGATAACGCCGACTCAATATGCACCAATCTCCCAAGACCGATCGAATGCAGATCCTGTTCCGCCTGTGCACACCTCCCTCACCAGGAAACAGATTGAGGAAGCGGCTGATCTATTGATCCGCCAGATTTTGCAATCTCAACTAGCACAACAGCATCCATCTGCGCGGCAAGCTGCGCGACAGACCAGCATCACGATCGATCGCCACCAGACCGAAAACCTAGAAAAAATTGTGGACGATCGGATTAACGCAGCTATGAGCTTCCGTTCAGATCGCCCGACATCACAATACAGCTCCCCCTTCACTCCGAAAATTTTGGATAGCTTTCCGGCACCCGGAACCAAAATACCAACGCCTGAAAAATACACTGGCAAGACCGACCCCCTGGATTACTTACAACACTTCCGGTCGATGATGAATCTGCACTGTGTGCCAGATGTCATCCAATGTAAGGCTTTCTGCATGACCTTTCAAGAGGGAGCCCGACGGTGGTTCAATAGTCTACCACCGGGCTGTATCACCTGCTTTGAGGATTTCAGGCTACTTTTCCTCAACCAGTTCGCCACCAGTAAATGGCCACAGAAGACAGCTTTGGAGGTGATGCAACTTACCCAAGGAAGGAATGAAAGTCTGCAAGAGTTCATCACTCGGTTCAATAACGAAGCGGTCGAGGTCCCCGACCTCACTTGCTCGTCTATGCTGGCCGCGCTTATGAGCAATACGAGGGACGAGGAGTTTAAGAAGTCGTTAGCCCTCGATCAGCCCCGATCTATTCAGGAAATCAGACACCGGGCAAATAAGTACATTCAGCTCAAAGAAGTGTTAAAGAATACAAAACGTCGGGCAGATGATCGCGGGCCGAGTGGTAGGGCAGATGAGTCTCACAAAAGACAGAGAGATCAGTCGACCTGGAGAAAACCGATCGGTCAGCAGTGGCATCAACAAGACTTCACCCCGCTTAACAAACGATATGCGGAAGTACTGGCGGCCATGAGAGCGAATGGGGAAACTATCCGAAAACCTAATAAAATGAAGACCCCTTACAAGGATAGGAACCCGGATCTATATTTCCGTTTCCACAAAGAAGTCGGTCATGATACGGAAGATTGTTGGCAGTTGAAAAAAGAAATCGAATCCCTCATACAAAGGGGAAGGTTAGGCCGGTTCGTGAAGCACGAACGAAACACCGATCGGGATAATCAGCGCAGAACCGATCGGTCAGACAATAGGCGACCGCCCTAGAGGCGAAATGACAGGAATGACGGAGGGAGGCAGAATACGAATACAGATAATCGACGAGAAGAGAGAGGGCGATTGAGGGAAAGAAACGACGAAAACACTGGGCAACAAGACGAACGACCGACTGCGGTTATTAACACGATATTCGGTGAAAATGCAGCAGCGGATCCACCACCAAGGGGAGAAAAAGATATGTCAAATAGGTCGACAGAGACTCATCCATAAAAAAGTCGAGGGAGAACGATGGGATGATATCATTCGATGAATCCGACCTCGATGGAGTAAGTTGCCCTCATGATGACGCACTCGTGGTAAATTTGAACATGGATGGTTACGAGGTGAAGCGGATGATGATAGATACGGGCAGCTCGGTCGACTTACTGTATTATGAGGCCTTCAAGCAGATGAAGGTACCCGAATATTGATTACTACTAACAGACGACCCCATTAAAGGAGTAACCGGGGCGTCAGCCTACCCGTTCGCCCGGGTGAATTTGAAAGTGAAATTCGGACAGAAGCCCTGTCAGATAGAAAGGGACGTTAAGTTCCTAGTCGTAAAGTTTCAAGAGGCGTACAACGCAATAATCGGGCGGGCTACTCAAAATGCCCTTAGATCGGTCGTCTCCACCTACTACCAAGTTATGAAGTTCCCGACACCCCACAGAGTTGGTGTTGTCAGAGGTCAGCAGAGAATTGCTAGGGAATGTTACTTAGCGGAAACGAAGACATTAGATGGGGCAGTAGTCCTGACGAGCTCTCTTGATGTGAGAGCCGACGAGGAGATGGATAGGATGAACCCAGTGGAAGAAACACAATGGGTCGGATCGACGGTTTAACCTTCTAAATTCACAAACCTAGGCTCCGAGCTGCAGGGCGACCTGGTTAAAGAAATCACAGACTGTTTGGTGAAAAATAGATCGGTTTTCGCTTGGGTGCCGAGCGATATGCCTAGAATTTCCCGATCAGTTGCGTCGCACTCCCTCGGTATTCGACATGACTACAAGCCGATCAGACAGAAGAAGCGATGGCACAGCAAGGAGCGACAAGGGGTGATCGAGAAAGAAGTAGAAAAGTTACTCGAGGCCGGGTTCATCCGAGAAGTCAAGTACCCTGAATGGCTCGCCAATGTGGCTTTAGTGAAAAAGAAGAACGGAAAGTGGAGAATGTGCATAGATTTCACCGATTTGAACAAAGCATGTCCAGGGCGGATTCTTCCTCGCCCAAGATCGACCAGCTAGTAGACTCTACCTCAGGGCATGAACTCCTTAGCTTCCTGGACGCTTTCTCGGGCTATCACCAGATTCAAATGAGTCTGGAAGACGAAGAAAAGACCGCCTTCATAACCGATCAAGGCACATATTGCTATCAAGTAATGCCTTTTGGCTTGAAGAACGCGAGGGCGACCTATCAGCGACTCGTCATGGAAGTCTTTAAAAAGCAGATCGACCGGTCGGTGGAAGCTTATGTGGATGATATGGTGGTAAAAAGTAAGACGGCCACGGAGCATGTGGAAGATCTCAAGGAGGTCTTCCAGACCCTAAATAAATTTCAGATAAAGCTGAACTCGAAAAAATGCGTTTTTGGGGTGACATCCGAAAAATTCCTAGGGTTTATGATCACTCAACGGGGGATTGAGGCTAATCCAGAAAAGATCAAAGCCATCATCCAAATGCCTTCGCCTCAATGCTTAAAAGAAGTGCAGGTATTGACCGATCGGATAGTCTTTCTAAGCAGGTTCATCTCCAGATTGGGAGATAAGTGCCTCCCATTTTTCAAAATCTTGAGGAAGGCGAACGTAACACAATTCTAATGGCCAGACGAATGCGAGAAAGCTTTTCAACACTTAAAGCAATACTTGTCCAACCCGCCTATCCTGCAAGGCCCGGTAGAGGGAGAGAACCTGATCTTATACTTGGCGGTTACGGAGGGGTCGATCAGCGCGGTACTTATTCGATCGGAGGGAAACGAACAACACCCTGTCTATTACGTCAGCAAAGTATTGACCGGACCAGAAACGCGATACACGCCTATAGAGAAACTAGCCCTCTCCCTGATAATGGCGGCTCGGAAGCTAAGGCCCTACTTCCAAAGTCATACAATTGAGGTATGGACCGATCAACCCCTCAGGCAGTACCTTCAAAAGTCCGAAACTTCGAGTCGACTAATAAAGTGGGCAGTGGAGCTGGGAGAGTTCGACATATAGTACAGACCTCGCACGACCATTAAAACGCATGTGTTGGCAGACTTCATCGCGGAGATGAGCCAACCTAACTCGAAGGACGAGCAGCTCCCTGCCTGGAGCTTGTTTGGTGACGGGTCGTCCAATGCTGAGGGATGTGGAGCGAGAGTAGTGCTGATCAACCTGTACAATGAAGAAAAGATGGAATACGCCCTTCGGCTTGAGTTCAAAGCCTCCAATAACGAAGCAGAATACGAGGCCCTAATAACCGGTCTCCAACTAGCTAAGGAAATGGAGAAAGGCATCTAAAGATATATAGTGATAGCCAAGTGGTGATCGGCCAAGTCACCGGGCAGTATGAGGCCAATGGGAACAACATGATCAAGTACCTGGAGCTGGTAAAGCAGGAGTTGAGCAATTTCGAACAGTACTCGATCAACAGAATAGAAAGAGCTCAAAATGCTAAAGCGGACGCGCTCTCCAAAATGGCTTCCGATCGCGATGCCATGAACAATGTTCTGGTCGAACGACTAGACCGGCCTAGTATTCAAAAAGCCAAGGAAGCTCTCGACGTAAGTACCAGTCAATCGAGTTGGATGGAACCGATCACACAATACCTTTTGGAGGGAAAACAACCGGAAGACGCGTCGGAGGCCAAGAAACTAAGAATAAAAGTAGTCGAGTACACGGTCGTTAACGACACTCTATACAAGCGGTCTTACGACTGGCCACTGCTTTGATGCTTGAATGAAGAAGAAGCCGAGCAGGCAATGGCCAAAGTCCATGAAGGGATGTGCGGAAACCACGTAGGAGGCAGAATGTTGGCTCACAGACTGATCAGACAGGGATACTACTGGCCGACAATGAGAGGAGACTGCCAGGAGAAAGTCGACCGACGTGAGGCTGTCGAGAAACAAAGAATTGTCTCACCAAATTAATCGAAAGGATGAAAATTGTGAGCCATCCTATCTCGTTTGCTCAATGGGGAATGGACATACTGGGGCCCTTCTCTCTCGGTCCCGGGCAGAAGAGGTTCTTGATAGTGGCGGTGGAATACTTCACCAAATGGGCAGAAGCGGAAGCGGTCGCTACAATTTCTTAGCAGAAGGTAGAGAACTTTGTGACGAAGAATATACTCACCCGCTTCGGGATGCTCATGGTGTTGGTTACGGATAATGGTCGGCAGTTCGACAACGACAAGTTCAAAGATTTCTGCGACCGACTAAAGATCAAGCTACAGCTGACTTCGGTAGCCCATCCCCAAAGCAACGGTCTCGCGGAGAACACCAATAAAAAGATAATGAATGCTCTCAAGAAGCGCCTAGATGACCGAAAGACCTGGGTGGAAGAACTAGACGAAATGTTGTGGACATACAGAACCACACCGAACGAGCCACGGGGAAACACTGCTCGAATGACCTTGAGGCGTAAGCCACGGTTAATATAAGTGACGCTGCATAATCAAAGGGTGTCGGGCTATGAAGAAGAGTGGAATGATGAAGTTCTGCGACGGAGCTCGCTCTCCTCGGTGGGGACAGGAAAGAGCAATTACCGACCGAAGTGATCGTAAAAGCGACCAAATTCTACAACAGAAGGGTAAAGCCGAGCGATGTAAAGATAGGCGGGTACGTCCTGCGAAAGGCCGAGGCGGCCGAGAAGCATCTTGGAAAGCTCGGACAAACATGGGAAGGACCTTATCGGGTGATTAAGCAAGCCGGGCATGGCTCTTACATTCTACGCGATGCGAATGGGAAAATTCTACCAAGGCCGTGGAACTCCCGAAACCTAAAGGCGTTCTACCAATAGATAAGTCTTATTTTGATTAATGTTTGTTCAATAATGTTTTTGTACAACACTTGTGGGTACCTTTTTTCTGTCCCTACCAGGCAGATTTTTTAACGGCCCACGCCCTCGTTATCATTAATAAAGGGGTTTCAGATTTCTTGGCAATAAAGAGTTACATTATATGTGACAAAGAGTAGAAAATCCAATCAGCCATCGCTCGACATCTCCATAGACCGACTACGGTCGGTCGGGTCGCCAAGACAAGATCCTTGGGACCCTCGCTCGCCATCTCCATAGACCGACTACAATCGGTCGGGTCGCCAAGACAAGATCCTTGGGACCCTCGCTCGGCATCTCCATAGATCGACTACAATCGATCGGGTTGCCAAGACAAGATCCTTGGGACCCTCGCCCTCGCCCGGCATCTCCATAGACCGACTACGGTCGGTCGGGTCGCCAAGACAAGATCCTTGGGACCCTCGCTCGCCATCTCCATAGACTGACTACAATCGGTCGGGTCGCCAAGACAAGATCCTTGGGACCCTCGCTCGCGCTCGCCATCTCCATAGACCGACTACAATCGGTCAGGTCGCCAAGACAAGATCCTTGGGACCCTCACTCGCCAGCTCCATAGACCAACTACGGTCAGTCGGGTCGCCAAGATAAGATCCTTGGGACCCTCGCTCGGCATCGATACTAATCGACTGCGGTCGATCGGTCGGCAAGACAAGATCTTTGGGACCTCGCTCGGCATCTCCATAGACCGACTACGATCGGTTGGGTTGCCAAGACAAGATACTCGTTCGACTTTGCCATCGATCGACTACGGTCGATCGGTCACCCGACAGGTCGACCAGGTTACCTAGACAATCCTCGAAACCATCGACCACTACGATCGATCGGTCGCCAAAGCAAGGACCTCGGGACCATAGCTCGACCTCGTCTGACGGATCATCCAGGTTACCAAGACAATCTTTGGAACCATCGATCGACTTCGCCATCGATCAGCATGGTCGCCAAGACAGGGTCCTTGGGACCACAGCTCGGCCTCAACCACAGATCGATCTCAATGTTGGTTGGCCAACGACTTAGCTAAATTCTACTACGAATCGAAAATAAAGAATATAAATATGAAAGATAGTTAAGAAACTGAAGGCAAGTTCATTCCTTGAATTAGCCCTGGTTAAAAATCAACAGAGGGGGAGGTTTGAATGATCGGGGGAGCAGGAGAAGCCTCGGAGGGAGGCGGATGCCCAGGAGAAGCCTCAGAAGGGGGCGACACAATGGGAGCAGGAGCAGGAACCAGGGAAGCAACCGGAGGAATATCTTCATAAGGAAGCTCTTCTTCGGAGCTGAGATCCAGCTCTTCATCCGGAATGACGCCCATCGACCCCTCAGCCTTCTCCTTGACCTCCTTCAAAGAAAGCCCGAGAGCTGCAGGAAGAAGCGGCTCGGCGTAATCCTCAAATGAAGGGCACGTCGACCCATCAGGAGTGTAGAGCTCGTGGCCCCTCCTCAGAACTGAGAGGGCCATGTCACAGGCGAGCTCTAAACTCTCCTCGTACAGAAACCGCCTCTTCCATCGCTTAATTGCCTCAATCCGTTGCTTCCTAACAGAGCATTGCACCTCCCGCACGGTGTTCTCGGCTCTGTTTCTACCTTCCACTGCGGAATGGCAATCTTGGCGATATTTCTTGTTAAGCTCCCGCTTCGCCCTCATCGTTTTCTTCAGTTCGTCCCTCTCCTCCTCCCCTTTGGCCAGTCGAGCCAACAAAGCGCCCATCTCCCCCTCCTGGGACTTCTTCTCCTCTTCCAAGGACGTGTTTTTAGCCTGGAGGAGGTCTCTCCCCTCCTTCACCTCTGAAAGCTCGCCCTTCAAAGCCTTCACCTAATCATGGAGGTCCTGGACTTCCTGGTCTAGAGTCTCCAAACGCTGAAACACTGTGAAGGACGTCGTCGCACTCCGCACACCGAGACGAACAAGCTGAGACCCTAACTCCAGGCTACTCCTCTTGTCCATGAATTGCTCGTCCACAGGGGGAGTAATCCTCTCAAGCAATGTAACGGACACCTCGAGATCCCCGATCAGGGCATCCTTGGCCAACTTGAGGGCGACTCCTCTTGCGCCTGTGATTCGCGGCTTGCACCTTTCCTTGCCCTTCTCTTTCATCGCCACCCGGCTCCGACTCACGGGCAGACAGAGATCACCCAACGAACCAATCTCTTCCTCTTAAGAGGAGGACCCGCATCCTCCTCCTCCTCCTCCTCTACCGAAATATCTGCCCAGACGACGGGCACAATCGGCAGTGATGCCGAATCAGCAGGACGGCTCTCGGCAGGTGGAACACCCGTCGACACTGCGGGGGAACCCAACCCCACAGACAAAATAGCGCCCCCACCAGCCTGCGCCTCTTTCCTCTTCTCCTTCTGAGCGGCCCGCTTCTTTGACTTGGAAGCTTGGGCAGGAGCGTCTTCCATCCTCACCATGGCTGCACAGCAACAAAGTAAATTAGAAAGAGGAACCAAAAATCAAGAATATAATAAGGAACTCGACACCGAGGGCTCAACTAGACGGGACGTTTTCCTCTGCCAACTCGCTAACTCGTGGCGGGGGGTCAATAAGAAAGGAGCTAGCCGAGACACCCCCGGAATAGGCTCTTATCAGCCCCGCAAAATCGTAATGGCCGAGCTCCTTTATGCGATTGATCAACCTCTACTCCTCCCTACTAAGAGACACGTTCGATGTGTCATTCCACTGCTCGACTAAGGGGTACCTCCACGAGCGAGACTCGCTGGAAGACCCTGGGGCTTTCACGAAGAAGAACTTCGTCCGCCAAGAAGAAACTTTCGAGGTCAGACTTGGTCAAGCGATACCGGCTTCCTATATTATAGAAAGGGGACCCCAGCCCCAGAACTCGGACTCTGACCCATCCTCAAAAAATGACGCAAGATGCCAACCGTGGGCAAATGATCGAACTGATGGCATAACAGTGCCAAACCATTAACAAACCTCCAGTTATTCGGAGGAATTTGGCTCGGCATCAGCTGGTAGGCCATGCACACCTCGTCGATGATTGGAGCATACGGAAGCCTCATACCACCAACGGAGAAGAAGCTTTCGGAAACAGCAAAGTACCCACTTCAGTTGTTGTGGATCCGCTCGTTCCCCAGAGCAAGCCGGGGACCCCAGGACAAGGGGATGCCATACCTGATTATTGACCTATTCAACTCCCTCAGGGTCATCGTCGACGGATTCCTTGGCGGCGCCTCCACAACCAACCCATCTTTCCTTTCTCTCGTTGATATCTCCTCAACGCCCCCTATCATACTTCTAGAACTACCCGTCGACATACTTACCAAGGACGTACCTATTTAGAGATTAGAAATGGGTATATCGGACAGCGAAGCAAAAAGCAATTTCTGGGAACCGTGAACGATAAAGAGCAAGTGAAAGCAAAGTGTAAGTTGCAGAACGAAAGCAAAAGGTAAAAAACACCGCAACTCATCGACTCTGAATACTTATAGGAGGTCAGTTGGAGGGACATTCAATCAAAGCTCGGCACGTGGAGAAGATCCGAGCAAGCTCGGACACTCGGCAGAATCTGAACCAAGGAGAATCAGGGCTATTCAAAATCGGAACAGCGCGAACAGATGAAGGGACGCACATGATAGTTGTATGACGATCATGAGGGCGATACGTTTCAGATTCTGAAAGCTGTCAGCCAGCACACGCCGTCTACAATAAATGCTCCGCACGCTCGCCAATGATAACCACCCGATCTGTTTCAACGAGAGCTGTCGCGCAATAAGTGCCGAGGCCGATCAGTTGGGGCACTCGGTCGATCGATCCCGAAACGAGTAGTTATGCGCAACCGGTCGGTATCCGAGTAGTTACGCATAATCGGTCGGTACCTGATCAATGGGGGCTGCCCGAGCTGTCCCATGACCAGGCTACAACAACAATGCCCGACCGATCGACTACTGCTGACCTACGGACGAGCTACTTCTCAATGCTCAACCGATCGCCCCAATCACGAGTCGTTCTATGTACGAGCTATAAAACCTCTACATACTCCTCCAACCCTTCTCTTCGCCGTGCTCGAGGAGTAGGGGGCTTATGGTCGCCCGGCGATGTCGGGCCGGATCCATCAAGACGACCCGTGGGCGATCGGTCCATTCATCGAGATCGATCCATGCCTAAGCCCATGCCCTCCTCGCTCATCCATAAGGAAATCTCCCATGTAAACACGTAAAGACCTAAACTTAATCAAGAAAACCATATATAAGGTATAATTTTCCCATAATTGAGGTACGAAAATCATAACCTAGTTGTTCTCTCTGCATTGATTAACCTCACCTTCATAAAAAGACTTACTTGAGCATCGGAGGGGCTAATCGGGACACAACTCCCGACGTGCCTTCCTTGTTTTGCAGGTATCTTCACGTTGGACTCATCACGAAGCGGCGGACTCACGTGGGCGAATCGACAACGTCTGATTCAAATTAAAATTGGCAGAACCAATGTCCATGTTCTAAGGTCCAGCAAACAGTATTATCTTGGATACTAGGTACATGTCGAGGGAGTTAAAAGGCGAATCGAGTGTTTTGGAATTGCTAAGTATAGTTTGGTTTATAAATTGAACTTTATAAATTACAAGATGAGCAAATTTGCATCTTCATTAGACATTTTGTATTGGACTTTGGTTAGCCTATTTGTTTGAGCATTGATATCATTGAATAAGACTGTTTTGTTTGAAAGGTCGTATTGAATATGTTTTACTTAAAACTTTATAACTTTATTTAGTTCTCTTATTTAGAATGATTGGAGAAAATTTTTCTAGTGGCCGACATAATAACTTCATTAATAGAAATCTCTAGTTATATATTGCGAAGTCACTAATTCTATCCTGGCCTTTTATGTTGATATAACTCTTCAACTGGGAATTACAAGTGATATGCGAATCCAAGCTCTTACTCCACACTAATTCGTAAACAAGATTAAGAATGGCATCATGAATAGAAATTGAGGAAGTTGAACGCAAGCACAGAGTCGTACTTGAAGGTGACATGCATGAAAATTACGAAAGAGGTACAAATGAGAGGAGGGCGTAAAGAGGAAAGGGTACTAGTTAAACCTTTGACTGATAGGTGCTATCCTTTATATATATATATATATATACACTTATGATTGTTACGATTTACAAATGCCTATCTATTGAATAGTAAAAGAAGAAAGAGTCTCTCTTTTTTTTTTCCATTCTATTAAGAATTTCAAGTTCTTCAACTTGAAATAAGCAAAATGATACTTAAAAAAAGCACATAAGACACAAGACACGGTCAGATTATCTTGTGATGTTTGTATTATATTCAATGTTATTAATTAACCTTTTATCTGAGAAGCATTTGATTTATAATTAATATATTAGCCATCATAAGATGATCTCATTTTTCATGCCCCCAAAAATGAGATTGTACCATCCAAAGTACAACCGTCCTCATTAGACGGGCCAGAGCATTGGAGAACGCCACCAAACCATCATGCTCCGCGCTTTCACTCCCAAGTAGTCGCTACTACACTGTTCAACCAACATGAATCATCTTACATCCATCCTATTGTCTGGTTCAACTCCCAACAACAAAAGCTATTGGTACTTTTTTTGTTTTTTTGTTTTTTAATGTCAGTTACTAAGGTTTTGATCGAGTGAGATTAGATCATCTATTTTTATTAATTTATTTCTATCACATCCATTTATTTAATAAATAAGATTTATAAAATAAAATTATAAAAGTATTTGATATTTTAACTTTAAACAAGTATGCCAAATACACTGGTAAAAAGGGTCTGGTTCACTCAAGATTTTGGTGCGCTCCTGCTTCCAGAGGAATCAGAAGTCAGAACCGTCACATGTTAAATGGCAAGTTGGTGACCCTTTCGGCTTTTTCTGCAGAGGGAACTCAGGCCTAGAATTAGCAATCACGTCAAGATTGTTTCCTTTCAGTTTCAGATGTTTGACCCACCTGGACCAAGGAAACAGTGATTGACTTGAAATCTGTATTTGTAAAAGTGGGTCAAAGCCAACCGCAGCTTTTTCTTTTAATCTCTTCCTCTTCCTCCTTTTCCTCAAAACTATTTCGGTCGTCAATATGATCTGGCTAATAAAGAGCTGCCACGTTGACAAGCTAGACTTGCTCCCTGTAATTATCCGACTCCCGCGTGCTCCCACTTGGCTCGAACCTCTCAGTTCTTCACACATGATCAGGTCATTTATCTCTCTCTTCCTTGTTCAAATAGAAATCGACAATATAAGGATGCGGTCAATAAAATTTATTTGTTAACAATATGATAATACTTCAAAAGTCAGATATTTTTCAGGGACGAAGCTGATACGCTTCCTCTTCCACAAGAATTCGTACGACCTAGCAGTGAAAATTGAAAAACGACAACAAAGGAGTCCTTCACTACAAAAATCACATATTGTTAATGTTAATTATATACAATCCATCTAACATGTCATTTAAAAACGATTCTTATTGTTGTCTTAAGGAAATTAGCAAAACATCCTTATTAGTTGGGGTGCATGTTTTATCCGATTATTTATAACATTTAATAAAATTAAGCTAAGACATGCTACTAGAATATAGTGACTGGATTTTGGAATTGTCATCTTCAGCTCATTTTTTGTTGTCTTCCTTTTATTTCATCACATGGAGAGGCTATGTTTCTATATATAAAACACGTTTAGGGACAACGCTTTTTCATGGCCTTAGCAACAGGCAGCTTAAATATCACAGAGGTGACAGAAGAGTTGGCTTACGAAGATAGGCAAAGTGAAGAAGGGTAACAAGTGAGAAAACCTAATCCGCTGGATGTTTTTAGGTTGAAGTATATAGTACTGTAGCCCTGCAACGGGCGAAAAGCTTTGGGATAGAGTTTCTTTTCAGATAATTTCAGATTTGAGCTTAGCATTGAAGAAGGGAAATGGGACCTTCCCCGAGGAACTGTTAAGCCTCTAACATTGAATTCTAAACCAAACTGACATAACTGGAATCACCCATAACCTGATCATACCACAAAACAGTAGCAAACAATGTATGACGACCCTCCACAGGGAAGGTCTCCCTAGTCCCCACCGCCTACACCTCCACGGCCCATTCCCTTCGCTCCTCAGACGGGAAATTAGCCAACCCTGCAAATATCTAATAAACTACATAAAACCCTAACAGGTGGCGAAAATGATATAATTTTCTAGTATAAAGACGTTATACTAAAAAGAAAATCAAACACCTCTCTATCATCAACATAAAAACAAATGACTTCCCGATTCCTTGTAAATTAAGCTGGATTCAGCCCATGTAAAATTAAGAAGACACTATGTCTACACAACGTTAACTAATTGTCCAAACAAAATCTGCACGATCACTCCAGCTGATTTTCCTCGAACTTTTTCCTAGTAAGGAGGACGAGGTCCCCAGTGCATAATATCTGGAGGAGACATCTGGCAATTGATAGGAGAAGGGTTACCAGCCACACCATAAACAGACATCGACATGCTTGTATTATTGCTACTACTATTATTCCCCACAACAACACTATTCCCACCGACACTAGGTTTTGTCTCCTCAACCTCGTCGTTCTCAAACGGAAGCCTGTGAAACGTAGGGTTCGAGAATGTAGCAACAAGTACCACCACCTGACTCGCCACTGTCACCTTTCCGGCCACTATCCCACCAAACAGTTGCCCCTGTGCGCCTGCAAGAGATATCCCAAAACAAGAAGAGGAAGAATAGAACGAAGCAGAACTCGAAGAAGATAGGGAATTTGTTGCCAAAGACCCAAGAAACGAGCCAGAGAGCGCAAGCAAGTTAAATGGTCCGTGTAAAGAGAGAGAAGCAGCATGAGAAACTGGGTGGCGAAGAGTGACATTGGAGACAGATCCTGTAGCGCTTATCACACTAACACCAGTACGGTTTCTACGAGCAAATTTGATGATAGAGTCGATAACATCAAAACCAGCGGAAATCTCGAGGATTGCTGGTTTCATGGCGGATTCACTGTCTCTGGTGATGACAATGGGAGGCTTTGGCCTGTTCTTACTTCCTGGAGGCCTGCCCCTGGGCTTTCTCTGAATCTGATCACGCAAATGCCCATCATCAGACTTCTGAGTAGTAATGGTAGTAATGTAACGGTTTTTTAGTTTGGAAGATGATGATGATGATGCGAGGGCAGATGGTAGAGTGGGCACGCTCCGGGGACTGAGGTCATCGTCGGAGTCGTCGGAGGTATTGTGGGAGGGTTCTCTAGAGAGAGACATAGCCGCTCCGTAATCGGCCATTAGTATGAAGTGCGTGGTGACTGATGACTTAGAACTAGAAGAGTACTGTTTCCTTGAGTTCGCTAGGGTTGCTTTGTAGTTCGACACTTCGGCGTCTGAGACTGGGTCCCACTAAAATTAGTGGACTCTTGGTTGATGTGCGTGCGTTCTACAAGTCTGACAGAGACGAAAAGATTTAGAGAGAGAGAGAGATTTGGGACCCATGCAAAACACTTCCTAAGTTACTATATGTGCGGTCACGTCCCAGCCCCCCTCTCTCTCTAGACTCTTACTTTCAGAAGAAAGGAAATGACATGGAGGTCGATCTCGTTTTGTTTGCTGTACATCCGATCTTTTTCTTTGGAGTGTGTATTTTCGCAGTTCACCAAGCTACCGAATTTATTGAAGAAGTTTTGGTACCGTCGATGAATATCCGTTATTTTATTTTATTTTTTTGTACAAAAGAAAGACATAAGAAAAGGCTAAATCTAACTCAAGCCAAACAGGCTTATCTATTACACTCAGATCTTACGAGCCTTTTTCTATCAGATGTCTCATAATAAGATTGTTCGGAACGTAAAATATCACTTAAACAAGAAGAGATAGTATCTCATTGATGAAGGCTTACATGTAATAAGGCTACTCTCGCTAAAGAATGAGCTGCCTTATTAGCATTCCTATGCGTCCATTGGAAGGACAGATGGAGGAAGTGTCGCTTAAGAGTATGACAATCAAAAGCCAACATATCGATTTTCAAAAAATTAAACGAGAGAGATGTGATTGCTTGAATCGCCTGTAAACAATCTGATTCAACTATAACATGCTCAATGTGTTTGTTTTTCAACCACGAGAGTGTCTCCCGTATCAACATTAGTTCGGCGATAACTGGATCCAACAAAGACGCAGAATGACCCGAGAACGCAGCAACAAAACTACCTCTTGAGTCACGAAGTACCACACCAAAGCTTGTCCTTTTCTGTTCTTTGAAGATGGCAGCGTCAACATTGCATTTGAGAAGTCCGTCTGGTGGTTTACACCAGCCTGATATACTAGGAGGAACCCCATTATCTGGTATAGTAACCCTCATAAAACATCGTCGTGCGTCCTGCCAAGATTTAAGAAAGTTATCCGCAAAACTAACAATCGTGCTTGGGTAGACCGTCTTACCTTGCCAGACTCGAAGATTCCGGTGATACCAAATGCTCCATAGAAGAGTTAGCACACGGGTTAACAAGAATACCGGCATGATCTCGAGTATGTGCTCCAGCATATCGTTAATCCCCTGACTCGGAACATACAAATTCGCCAGCCTCCAACTGTCTTTTGCCATATTGCAATCCAAAAGCACATAAGTTAGATTTTCTGCGTTACCGCAGACATCACAATCAGGAAGAAGTATAATGCCCTTTGTCTGTAGACGCACTTTACAAGATAAAAACTCCCGAAAACACCGCCATGTGAAATCTTTAACCTTGGGAGGGATGGGTAAATTCTACAATCTATTCCAAGGTTTGCCCTCTAGAAAATTATTCTCGTCTGAGTGCAATTTACAAGCAATTTGGTAACCAGATTTCACCGAGTATCGCCCGTCCTTGTTGTGATGCCAAATCAGTTGGTCTGGGAGCTTTGTAGTCGCTATAGGGATTTTTGAGATTCGCTCCACATCCGACAGCGTAAGGAGCCCTTCAATCAGCTGCTCATCCCACCCCGATTCTGACTCCGTGAATAGTTCTCGCACTTTCATGTCCTCCAATTGTGGGAATTGAGGGGACGTGATAAAGAAATTATCTGCATCATTAATCCACGGGTCCTTGAAAACCCGAATAGAAGAATCGTCGCCTAATCTCCACCTAACTCCATGGACCAAAATGTCTTTTGCAGCAAATATACTGCGCCATATAAAACTTGCGTTAGCTCTATCCTTTGCTTCCAGAAAATTACCTGTGGGGAAATACCTCGCTTTGAAAATTTTGCTAAGGAGAGAGTCCGGAAAGGCCAAAAATCTCCAGGCTTGTTTGCATAGCATGGCAAGATTGAAGCAATGAAGATCCCGAAAACCCATACCCCCATACTTTTTGGGCACACAGAGACTATCCCAACTCGCTCAATGTATATTCCTTCTGTTTTTTGTGCTCGATCCCCACCAAAAGGCAGTCATCGATTTTTGTAATTCATCACATGTGCCTCGGGGAAGAAGAAAGACACTCATACAGTATGCAAGTAGCGCTTGGGCTACAGTTTTAATGACAACCTCCTTACCTGGTCTGGATAATAGTTTGTTTTTCCAACTCATGATCCGCTTGCTAAGTCGATCCTTGACAAAAGCAAAAATCTGTTTTTTCTGTCTCCCGATAAGCGATGAAAGACCCAAATAACGTCCATGGTCAAGGGGCGCACTTACACCTAATATAGATTCAACCACAAGCCTCTCAAATGTTTTAGTGTGAGAACTGAACATGATACCTGATTTTTGATAATTAACTACCTGCCCCGACGCTACTTCATAGATCTCTAGAATTCTTTTTATATTCTGTCCCTCCCGTTCATTGGCTCGGAAAAAAAGAAAGCTATCACCAGCGAAGAAAAGATGGGATACACTGGGGCTGCCTGAATAAATGGTAGCTCCATGAATATCCCCTCGCGCCTCATATCTCCTTAGCAGAGCTTATAGCCCTTCAACACATAGTATGAAAAGATAGGGAGACAGTGGATCTCCTTGCCTCAGACCTCGTTTAGGAATAATGGGGCCAACTTCAATACCATTGAAAGTAACTGAATACCGGACAGTAGTAACGCACACTGTTGGGACCCGATCTCGTGATCGGATCCCAACCGAAAAAGCAGAAACGGAAACGAAAAACAAATGCGAAAAGCAGATCGAAACTGAATCGAACAAACGAAATCGAAAACCAAAGCGAATGAAACGAAAAGAGCACGAAAATAATCGGATCGAATACAAATCGAAAGCGAAAGCGAAGCATATCGAAAATCGCAACGAAACAAAATCAAAAGGCGAACGAACACACGAATTGAATCGAATCACAAAACGGAGACAAAGTACAAACGAATCGAAGCAAAACCCCAAATGAACAAAGCGAAACGCAAAACAAAAATGCGGCAACGAATCAAACCGAAATCAAATACTCGGAATCATAAAGCGAAGGAATTCGTAGTGGATACATAAGGCGAATCGAAATCGAATTATCGAATAACAAAAATACGAAACAAATACGGATCGAATCGAAGCAAATAAAACCGAATCTGACATCCGAAACAAATATCTTAGAAATAGCGTTAGAAACCTTAAACTATTTCTATTCGAAACGGATCAAAACCGGTGTAAAAAATTTTTATAACCATCTGTATTCAATTTCATGCAAATCCATATAATTTCCCTTTTCTTGGAAATTATCCTCAATCAAATTCTCAATTCATACAAACTTCTTATATAATACAAACAATTCCCAAAATTTATCTTTATACCAAATTTATCAAAATTTCGGCAGCATAACGGCTGCACTTGAACAAACCCAAACCTGCAAAGTGTAAGACTCACTTCTAAAATTCCCAAACAATCGTACAAATCATCAAAAATTCACCGGACTCTCCGTCCGAAATCTCAGCATATACAAACAAAATCTTAAACCTAGTATTTCACATATCAGAAATCATCCAAAATCAATCCACAATTTTTTTACAATACATCACACTCATTTATATACACAGTTTCATAGTTCATCACAATTCATATACAATTTCATAAATCAAATCCTTATACAACTCATAGTGGCAATTTCACAAAATTACAAAAATCGCAAACATGTCGAACGAACATCTTGTCTCTCCCTCATCCGATCTCTTACAATTTCTAGGAGATTTGGGGATAAAAGGGAAGGGGGGAGGGGGTGAGCACAAAGCTCGTGGATAATATATTTATAAATTAAAAGATAAGCGAAAATATTTTGCAAAAACTTTTTGCCATTTATTTTTAAAGATTTCACAGTAGAAAAACTGGCAAATTTCTTATTTCTTAAACTTTGCAAAATCGTTGCTAAAATCACTTCAATAAATTCTTGGCTGAAAAATCTACAATAATTTTCACATTTTTCATATTTCATGAACCAAAAATCCATATTTCTTAAACATCGTTCAAATCATGCAATGCATCACACTTATAAACAAAACAAAATACATAACACATCAAATGGTTTGGTTCGGTCTAAAACAGAACGTACTGCACACTCCCGCATAGCGGTCCTGTGCAGTCGTGAACCGAACGTACTACACCTTCCCGCATAGCGGTCCGGTGTAGCCGTGACTTATGGGAGTCTGAAATCGGAACTTCAATGTCACTAGCGGGCAACCGGGAGAAGGCTTTAAAACAGACAAGTGCGCACTTGTCCCACTTATAGGACCTGACCAAACTCACATAACACATAATCGAAAACAAAAATTTGGATTGTCCGAAGACACATTTCAAAATCTTGATTTTCAAATTTTCATATTTCCATATCGTGTCGAACTTGACACATTCACAATCACATATCCAACACGAAATCACATAGCAATTCTAATGCAATTCAAATCATCGATTTAATCACATATCATATCAATCAAATTCATAACAATGAATGCAATAATTTCTTTAAATCATAATTCAAACATATTCTAATTCACAATGCACATTTTTCAAATCATTCAAATAATTCGAAATCAATGAATTTCATAAACCTTGCATTTTCTTAAAATCATTCCGAAAATAAGGAATGTAATCCATTGAAATCAAAATATATAAATAATAATTCCTTAAAATTTTTCTTCTTGATTTTTCAATAACACATGCTTAGCTTAAAATTCAATAAATAAACATACTACCCACCTCGAATCCATGCTAGAAGCTTGTCCCATTCATCAATTTGTCCATTGCTTCTTTTCTTCTTCCAATTTAAACTTACCTAAACTAATTCACCAAAATTCAATATCATAAATAACATAATTACTTAAATTGAGCTTAGAAAACACTAATCTCTCATATATTTAAGCTATCTAAATCAAAGACTTCCAAAAACCTCAAATCACAAAATTGGGCATTAACCCTAATTCACAATTATCCACAATTGAACCAATTAAACTAAGCATTCACCAAAATCGACTTCATAATCCACAAACCCATACCATTTTCCATGATTCTAAACCAAAAATTTAAGAAAAACTCAAAACTCAAAATTTTCTCTTACCTCATTTCTCCTCCATTTTCGAAATTTCTTTGTTCCTTAAGAAGCTTTTATCTTCTTCCTCACTTTTCCCCTTGAATCCACACAAAAATCATACTAGAAGCCCCAAAATTTCGAAACCCTAACATCATCTTCTTCCTTCTCCTTCCTCTCCACGACATCTCTCATTTCTCTCTTCTCTCTTTGTTCTTTTCCCTCTAATTTCGTGGGTTTCATCCTCTTAAATAGAAGCCCTCATGCCATGTCATTAATGAATGGCTAATGACCCTTTTGTCCCTCCTCATAAGCCTATAAACTTAACTCTTCAAGTAAACTTTCAAAACTGCCCCTGAACTTTATTTCAATTTATGCTTACTTTAGGACATTATTCTCACATCAAAATGAAGGAATTTGCTGAAACTCCTTTTTAGAGAAATGTTCATCATTGTCTTAATTTCATAATGCCACCAAAATCATTTAATTTGGTGCTCTACATCAAAAGTTATAGTCCAAACATTTCCGACTGTCATTTTGCTAAAATATTTTCCAATACTTTTTTTCCATCCTAAAATTGACATTCTTAAAGAAAAAATTGAAACTAGATTTCTTCATAACAATTGTATCCCTATTTCTCTAGTTTAATCCAAATCAAGAAACACCTCATTTGGGTAACTAGAGCAAAAGTTATGGCCAAAATACTTTCAGATGTTCCTAATTCAAGACTGAACACTAATCCAAACTTCAAGTCAGAAATTGAAAGTCTTAGGGGCTAAATTGAAATTTAATTTCTTCATATGATTTGTATCCCCATGTATTAATTTTATTTTGCCTCAAGAATCACCTTAATCGAATCACCACTGATCCCAAATTTCGCAAAAGACTGAACCATGTTCAGAAATTTATCTAACTCACTTTGATTCAATCAATCTTCCTCATTTTAATCTCTAAAATTCATAATTATCCATGGACAGATAGAGGATGTCTTAGGAATCCAATGCTTTGAAAACTAAGTCAATCGGATGTCAGACGAAAAAGATATAAACCAAAGATTGGACAAGGTTGGATGAAGAAGGAAAAATAGCAAAATCAGAAGGAAACAAATCGTCCTGATTATCTTAAGACGTGAGCGTATTCCAAGAAAATCACCTTAGTTATTAATGGTTCATCTTCTTTCTCTAATACCAAACATGAAACTCTATATCTCTTGATCATTTTGAAGAAATAATCATCCCAATCGGAGTCCTATAACTCAAGATATGCTTAAAACGCTGAAGCGTGCATATACTCAAATCATGTTCTTCTAACCGGCCTCTCATAATTTTTCAATCAAACCTTTTCAATTCAACTCCAATTAATATAAATTTTCATGGAGAGAAGGATACATGTCTTATAAATCTATTGGTCCAAGAATCATCTCAATTGGAGGTCGGATGAGTGAGTTATGCCCAAACAAATAACCCATGTTTAAACCCTAAATCGATTTGAACCTCTCTTGGAGCAATAGCCATAACTTTCAATATAGAAGTCGGATTGATTTCGTTCTTAGACCATTTGAAAGTATACTTCTAGATCTACAACTCTTATGAAGACCACAAAATCATATTCGACCTCTAAAATGGTTAAAAATTGCGATTTTCACAAGTTGACCTGTGAATGTCCGTTTAACGGACATACATGTCCGTTAAACAGACATTCACGGCCTTGGAAGCACCATTTCATCCGAGAAAGTCTGTTAAACGGATATCCATGTCCATCTAATGGACATGTGCGAAACAAGGGGTCCTTTTGACCCGAGAAGGTCCGTTAAACTTCTTGGAGTTATGTAAATATAGTGCCCTGGAAAGCAAGTGTATTTACATGTAACTTTATCTTCTTGATTCTGATTTTGTAATGAAAATATTTATTATTAATAAAATAAAAGAGTTTAGTTTTATCTGTATGAGCATTATATATCTGGTCATAAGGTACCAAGATTCTTTTGTAAGTAATATACATATACATAGAGATGTATGGGAAACTTGTATATTATTAGAATCTGAATTAATTGATTCACAGTTGAATAATCAAGTTGGTCGCTTGATTATGGTTTAAACTGTAGTGTTGCGATTTATCTCCATATAAGTAAAGGAGTTTACTTCAAGGGAATGATGAGTTTCGTATCATGATAGTAGTTGACTATCGATAATGGCACTATTAAATGAATATGGAATTAAGTATGCCTTCAAGAATAAAGTGAGCCGTTACTTTAATCTTAAAACATACAACTTAAGTATTCGCTTATTATGAAACATAATCTTGATGAGTGGTGAACTCATATATGTTTCGTTATAATTCTTGATATGATCGGAATGGATTTTTACAGAGTATTAATCCAGTTTCTGCATGTTGGAATTATTAATTGAAATGTGTATCAGGGAACATTCACTCAAATAAAGAGTTTATAGTGTTATCATCTCTTCTAGATGTTTTAAGGAGATTTGGTGATTAAACTGGCGCCAATAGTTTGATAGACTAGCTACCCATCAAGTCTTAACACTAATATGAGATCTTATGTGTTAATCACCATATAAAGTAAAATGAGAGATCTAGAAGGAAAAAACCAACATAAGGCCAAAACAGTAATTTTACTCTTTGTTGTGCGGATGGCTATAATAAGGTTCTAAATAGGGTTTGCAATTGGACATATTTTTATAATATTTAATAATTCAAGAGTTCAACTAATTGTCTTTAGTGGAATGACATTTAGTTAATAAGCTAGAATTAATTCCAATGAGATTGAATTAATTCTGGGCTTATTGGAGCTTGAATTATCAAAATCCCATAAGATTCTCCACTTGGCTTTAAGGAAGGTTATCAAGCTAAGTAAGAAATATAAATGGAGGTTAATTAGAAGCCCATAATTGAATCTTAGGCTTGGTCTAATTAAAGAAGCCCAAATGTACATTCAGTAATGGGCTTGGTTTTTGGTTTAATGTAATTAATTAGATTAATTATATTAAAACAATTTTATTAAGAAGAAGATAGCAATTTCGGTTATTCCTAGGTTAAATGTGTAACCACACATTTGACATTAAAATGCTAAATAAAGATGGCCTTTATTATGGTTAATAATCATTAAATGAAGTTATGAACTTACCATTAAATGGTTTAATGGTTGTCTTTTAATGTTGGCTTGTAACCTATTTGCATTCATTAGATTAAAGATGAAAGATATACATTAGATGGACCATCTTCCTTCTTTCTTCTTGGCAAAACCGAAATTGGGTATTGAATTTTAGGTTATAGTCTTTTCAAATAGCCATCATAAAGATAAATGAAGATAATCTCATTTATTGTAACATCCCGTTACCGATGTGATGGGCATATTGGTAATTTGGATGTATTAGGATTGAGTGCATTCATAATTTGAAATTGACACATGCATTTTAGCCTTTATATTTCGTAATAAATGATTATTGTTGCACAAGCATATGTATGTACATACATGTATGACATATTCCCGGCATGATTGTGTAAATTGGAAATTATGTAATTTTTGTATAGATTGTGCTTGGATTAGTGAGTGAAGTGAAAATTGAATGCTAGAGGTTCGGAAAATGGAATTGGATCGTAGGATTATGTATTTCCTATTTTTGAGGATTTTTAGAAATTTTTATGAAAATTTTAGAGTTATGGACCCGAACCGAAAAAATGACCTAAAGGCTGATTAATTGGATTCTGGTTCCGAAATTGATTGGCAATTGGCACGAGATAATTAGAGTTATGATTTTAGGATTTAATATTTATAGCCATTGAAAAATTTGGAAGAGATTAGAATAAGAATTGAATTTTTAGACCCTAAGGATTGGACATGTGGCAATTGAATTGCCAAACATGCCTTTAGCTTTAAATCCCTAGTATAAAACCCTTATCTTTTGAAATATTGCTTTCCACGATACCTTCCTCTTGCTTTTCTTCTTCTCCTCCATCGTGATCTTCATCTTGCTTGCTCTTTCCTTCCATTTTCTTCTTGTTAAATTGCTCTTATCTTCATTTCTAACCTAACCCTTTGTTTTGTGTTAGAAAAGAAAAATGTTTGGTGTTTTTATGGGTGATTGCCGTGGGTATGCTTAGCTTGAGGGTTGGAGAATCTTGAGTGTTTTGAAGCTTTGCAAGGTTTAAAATCAAGTAAATTATTGTTCTTTTAAGTATAGATGGTTTGATTTGATCATTGGTTAGAACTTAAGATTGTTGAAAAATGTATGAGTTTCGGATGATAGGGATTTGAGAATTTTCTTGATTTTGATTTGGGTATTTGAGGGATAATTGATTTTTGATGAAATTGAGTTTAAGGGTTAGTAGTTTAGAGTTTATTGAGTTGTTTTGGAGTGTTTGTAAAGAGAAAAGATGGATTAAATGTTGACAGATATGAGAAATCTGGGTTTCGTGCGTTTTCTGGATTTGCACGTCCCGACGTGTGATGAACACGCCACGGCGAGGAAATTCCCTTCCGCACGCCGCGACGAGCAGAAGTGGGCACGCCGCGGCGAGCAGATTTCTTCTACACGCCACGACGAGCGAAGGCGCACGCCGCGGCGAGTAGAAACGGGGGCGTCGCGATGCGTCGAACGCACGCGCATGTGACGAGGTGAGGGGACTTCGCGCATGAGGCACCCATTTTTTCGAAAATGAAGTTGACCCTTGTGATTGATTTTTGAGGTTCTAAATTCCTAATAAGTTGGTTATTGATTGATTGTGATTTAGAGACTAAGAATTTCAATTTTAAGAATAGAATTTCTGAATCAATTTCGAAGGTTCTCGAAATCGGATGGCAATTGAATAGTGAATGTGATTCATAATTGGAGTGTGACTTTAGAGAGTTCGGATCTTAGTCAAAGGAATTATGATGTTAGGAATTGCTATTCTTGAGAGAGAAAGAGTTGAATTGGAAAGATTCGGGAATAGGATCGGGAATGTCATAAACATGTATAGTACTTAATTCAGTCGCTGCATGTGCATAATTGATGATTGAAAATTGTGCAATTAGTAATGTTGGAATATTCTGACTGTTTTAGAGGCTCAAGTGGAGCGTCGATCTTTCGACGTAGGTGAGACTTCCCGACCGTAGCTCGGAAGTTTAGAGGTGAGTAACCTAGTTGGTTCCTCAACCTTTATGTGTTACATTTTATGCACTTATGCCATGTGGAGTTAAGGAAGGATTTGTGTATTTGCTTTTGTTTGACTTCGGACCATAAGTGTCCGAATTATTTTGAACTTGATATAGAAGTGTCAATTGTGGTACATGACAATAATTTGATTGTAATGCGATACGAAACATGTGCATTCATGCATAAATGCATGATCAGTTAATGACAGTTGTGACCGGTGCAGCCAACTTATTTCAGAGCTTTAAGCTCAACGCATCAGGACCTTGAGTGCAACATAATTTTAGAGCCACAGGCTCAACGTATCAGGGCTTCAAGCCCAATGTAATTCAGAGCTATAGGCTCACCATTAATGAGCTCAGGCGCATGGTCACAACAACATAATAAAATGGAAAGTGTCACATGTGCATTATATATATGTGAACGATAAATTGTGAGCTATGTGAAAGGCGAAATGCCTTATATTGTGAGATGATGATGCATGCGGTATTTTCGAATATGTTATTGTGTGGTATTATATGAAATTTTGTGAACTGTTTATTTATGAATGAGTTGGGTGAACCATCGATGATGGTTTCTCGCTGAGTTCGCAAACTCACCCAACATTGCAAATATTTTTTCAGGTCAGAGATAGTAGACTCCTAGCTCCAGTTAGCGAGGGACTTCTCCTGCCTTGTTGAGCGTGTTGGGAAGAGAAGTATGGCTCACAGGTCGGTCAGCTGGGATAGTTTCTGGGGATGACTTAGTTAGTTGTGTATCAGTTCCTTTTTGGAATATGTGTATAGATTGTGGAAATTGATAAGCTTGTAAATTGTGTTCTGAGGTTATGAAATGGAAATATTTCAGTTTTAAAAATCTAGTGATTTTGATATTACAGTTTTATTATATTGATGCCATGTGGATTATAGAATTGATCGTTCGTAGTGCACCCTCATCGTGGGTTATGTATCGGAACGACCTGCGGGCGTTCCGGTGCGTACCCTACGGTAAGGGGCGCTACATTAGGTGGTATCAGAGCCAGGTTAATTGTAACATTCCATTATCGATGTGATGGGCATATTGGTAATTCGGATGGATTAGGATTGAGTGCATTCATAATTTGAAATTGGCACATGCATTTTAGCCTTTATATTTCGTAATAAATGATTATTGTTGCACAAGCATATGTATGTACATACATGTATGACATATTCCCGGCATGATTGTGTAAATTGGAAATTCTGTCATTTTTGTATAGATTGTGCTTGGATTAGTGAGTCAAGTGAAAATTGAATGCTAGAGGTTCGGAAAATGGAATTGATGTATTTCCTATTTTTGAAGATTTTTAGGAATTTTTCTGGAATTTTTAGAGTTATGGATCCGGACCGGAAAAATGACCTCAAGGCTGATTAATTGGATTCCGGTTCCGAATTGATTGGCAATTGGCACGAGATAATTAGAGTTATGATTTTAGGATTTAATATTTATAGCCATTGAAAAATTTGGAAGAGATTAGAATAATAATTGGATTTTTAGACCATGAGGATTGGACATGTGGCAATTGAATTGCCAAGCATGCCCTTAGCTTTAAATCCCTAGTATAAAACCCTTATCTTTTGAAATATTGCTTTCCACGATACCTTCCTCTTGCTTTTCTTCTTCTCCTCCATCGTGATCTTCATCTTGCTTGCTCTCTCCAATTCCATTTTCCGAACCTCTAGCATTCTATTTTCACTTCACTCACTAATCCAAGCACAATCTATACAAAAATTACAGAATTTCCAATTTACACAATCATGCCGGGAATATGTCATACATGTATGTACATACATATGCTTGTGCAACAACAATCATTTATTACGAAATATAAAGGCTAAAATGCATGTGCCAATTTCAAATTATGAATGCACTCAATCCTAATCCATCCGAATTACCAATATGCCCATCACATCGGTAACGAGATGTTACATTTATTGGCTATTTTATGAGTGATTAATGAAAGAAGTGATGCATTTGATGCCTCTCTCTCCTTCCATCCATGCATATACAAAATTGGTAGGCAAGAAAAAGCTCTTGCATGTTCTTTACACCTTCTCTCCTTTCATGAAAGAGAGAATCAAAAATACCAATTGAAAGAGTTTCAATTTTGCTTCTTCTTCTTCTAAGAAAATCTCCTCCAAACATTTCTTCTCCTTTCCCACCAAAGGATTTTATTAACCTAATTGTCCTTGAAGAACAGGTGGTAAATATAATTGGTTGAGGATACTACAACAAGGAGAAAGTAGATTGCTAAAGGAAAAGAGTCAAAGGCAAAGGATTTAGATACACGAAGAAGGAGAGGATAACGCAGCGAGGATATAAAGCTGTAGCGAAGGAGTCGGTAATACTCCTGATCTTGTTTATATTTTATTATCCTTATAACATATCATGTATGGATTGGCATGTTGATTTGGATTTGTTGCTTCCGCTGCAAGTAATGATTTCTTAAAAGTTTTGAAATCTACCGTTTTTCCAAACAAAGCATGTTTTCTTTTTCCGATCCAACAATTGGTATCAGAGCCAGTTTCTAATGCATGATTTCGGTTCCTATATAGTGGATGCATGGGTTGGCAATCTTTTTGTGTATGCTGCATATTTTTATGTGATAGAAATATACATGGTGTATGTTTGCTCTTTTGGTTGTCCATAGAAGTTAAATTTACCTTGTAAGATTTCTTCATTGGTTGTAACAAGGAGGGTGGTCTATCATCACCATGTTTCCTCCTTGGTTTCTTTTTTCTATTTTCTTTGATTTTGTAATGTACAAATTGATGTAATGATGAAGATGGAGCAACCATGGATTGAAGAAATGGAAAGGTAAAATTTTCGGTGTATCCTTTTGTGTATTGGCATAAGTTTTGTGAAAACATAGTTGCTAGAATTTTGTTTCAATGGATCACTTTTTGGTTTTTATTGTAAAAACAAGTGCTGGATTTTTGTTTCAAAGAATCAAATTTTAGTTTTACTAAAATACTAAGTGCTGGTTTTTTATTTTCATGAAATGAGCTTCGGTTTTAATGAAAACTAATGCTGGAATTTTTTTTGTCAAAATAAAGATTTGGTTTTCTAAAAATCTGGTGCTGAAATTTTATTTTTCAAAGTGACAAAATTCGATTTTCATATATGTCATTACATTTTGTTTACCGAATGGGCCGGATCAAGTTTGTGAAGAGTTCAAAGCGGAAGATCCAAGTCCAAGAAGAATACTTTGGGCCTAAAAGGCTTGTAATTATTTAATTTTTTTAGGATGGACAATCAAAAGTGGCTTTATTAGTTCATGTGATGAATGGAGAAATGAATGCTTATAATATGTGATATTATGTGATTGCATGTCATTTAGAAAATTGCCAACCTTAGGCTTTGCCATGCATTCATTATGTATGAGATATATAATGAAACAATATAGGATGGATAATAAATTGCATCTAGACAAGATGGTATTTAAAACTTAAAGCCCAAAAAGATTGAGTGGGAGATGATGCTCCTGTGAGAGTCTACGGTCTCCAAATGATGGCTCGTTTGTATGTGGTGAAGTGTTACTCCCCATCGGAGGGCATGGATCCTAGATCTTGCATGGTTTGGGTCTCTTTAAGGATAAGTCCACTTAATGATAGCAAATGTGACCTCCCACCGAGGCATGGTTTGTAGGTATCTTTAGTGAATGAATCAAATGGTTAAACACTCAACATTTTTTGTCAATAAACTACCCACAGTAGCTCTGTTGGTAAAATTATAGACCAAATTAAGACGCTTCTTAAAAAATTAGGCATGAGATGCTTGGTAGTTTTTGAGTGGGAGGGTCCCAGTTTTTCTTTTAATGGATAAGATGGCCCACCGTCACTTAGTCTGTTATAGATAAGAAAAATAACCGTTGTATAATGTTTTAATTTTTTAAGTTTTGTTAAATCTATCATCATTCATACATGCATCATGATTTTATACAAAGTTCCATAAATTGTTGACTAGTATGCTCATGTTTTAATAATTTATATTTTCAGACATAATCAACCACAAAATGAATCCACTCACCCTGCTCTTGACTAATAACAAATTGGAAAACGAAGACAATTTTAATGAATGGAGACGTAACCTTGACATTGTTCTTCAATATGAACATATTTCATGGGTGTTAACTGAAAATGAGCCTACACCTCCAAATGGAGATTCAACTCCTGAGCAAGTCCAACAACATGAGCGTTGGCAGAATGCTGACAAGACTACTAAGTGTTATATTAAACTTCATCGTGAAGATGTTGCAAAAGCAAATTGCTTGTATGAAAACTGCTAGTGCAATGGTCCATCACCTACATGAGAAGTTTGGTGTGAGGACTAGGTCTGCAAGAGTGAAAGCTATCCAAACCTTTCATAATCACGCATGTAAACCAGTGAATCAGTGCGGGATTACATGATGAAGGTAATCTCTGCGGTCACTGAGGCTGAGATGCTTGGGGCGGATATGGATGCGGACACGTAGATGATTATGATCATCAATAGCTTAAACTCTTCTTTTCAGCAGTTTAAGTTGGACTATGAGCTCAACAGCAAGGATTACACCTTGAGTGAGTTGATGAATACCCTCCAGAGCACGGAGGATATATTGAATATTAAGGCTCATGGGCCAGAAGCTAATGTAGCTTCTTCTTCTAAGCCTAAGGGTAAGGGCAAGGAAAAGAAGAAGGGTCCAATGAAAAAGAAGGCCCAAACAGGGGTCAAGGCCAAATCCATGAAAAAGAAGACCAAAGAGAACATCAAAGGAAAGTGTTTCCACTGTGATGAGATGAGCCACTGGAAAAGAAACTGTCCAGTCTGCCTAGAGTCCCTCAAAAGCAAACAAGGTATGGGCTTCCTAAGTTTGTTAGGAACTAGAAATGTGGCAGATTTATCTACTTCTTGGATATTAGATTCAGGAGCCACTAACTATGTTTGTAATTCTTTGCAGGGGTTCCAGCAAAGGAAAAGACTACCTAAAGGTCAGTTTCAAGTCAAGATAGCAGATGGTTCCTATGTTTCAGCAGAATAAGTGGGAGTAGTTATCTTGGACTTTCCTAGTGGTCATAGGTTATATTTGAAGGATGTTTATTACATGCCAATGATTGTAAGGAACATGATTTCTGTTTTTTGTCTAATAAAATATGGTTATTCCTTATATTTTGAAAAGGTTGTTTCAATATATGAGAATAAGGATTTTATTTGTGAAGCGATAATTAAACAGGGATTGTTTTTTATAGAACCTATGAAAGGCTCACTAAACACCACAAATTGATAAAACCAAGACAATCCAAAATCTCTAACATTAATTCAAAGTATCTGTGGCACATAAGAATGGGTCATATCAATCAGAAAAGACTTGACAGGCTAGTAAAGGATGGGATCCTTATGGGCTTGGATAGTGATCCATTACCCACATGGGAATCTTGTATTGAAGGAAAAATGACCAAAGCCTCATTTACTTCTAAAGGAAACAGATCTGAATCCACATTGGACCTAGTACATACTGATGTGTGTGGGCCCATAAATGTACAAGCTAGAGGAGGTTATGAATATTTCATAATTTTTATAGATGATTACTCAAGACATGGCTATTTGTATTTGATGCATAAAAAGAGTGAATCTTTTGAAAAGTTCAAAGAATTCAAAGATGAAGTGAGAAGCAACTTGGCAAGCCATTAAAACGACTTTCGATCGATCGAGGTGGTGAGTATTTATCCGGAGAGTTCCAATGATATTTAATTGACAATGGAATTGTTTCCAATTTGTCAGCTCCTCGTACACCTCAATAGAATGATGTAGCAGAGAGGAGAAATAGAACTCTATTGGAAATGGTAAGATCAATGATGTCCTACGCTAGCCTTCCAGAATTGTTATGGGGATATGCCATACAAACGACAACATATCTTCTTAACTTTGCTCCATCCAAATCAGTGCCTAAAACACCTAGGGAGTTGTGGACTGGCTGAGTGCCTTCATTGAGGCATTTGAGGACTTGGGGCTGTCCAGCCCATGTTCTAAAGCCTGAATCCACAAAGATGGAACCAAGTTCAGAAGTATGTTTGTTTGTAGGATATCCTACGGGAACTCGAGGGTACTATTTTTACAGTCCTCATGATAAGAAGGTATTTGTGTCGACAAATGCAATCTTCTTAGAGGAAGAGTTTGTGAAAAATCATAAAGGAAGAAGTGAAGTATACTAAAGGAGTTAGCTATTTCATCCAAACCAACAGTTGTTTTGGATATGACATAACAAGATGTCGAAATGGATTCAAGAGTTGAATCAGAAGTGCAACCTGAACATCAAGGTGTGCCTAGACGTAGTGGGAGGGTTGTGAGATAACTAGATAGGTATCTGGGTTTAGGAGAAGGCTTAATTGCCATCTCGGACCAAGAAGAAATAGATCCCATTACGTATACACAGGCTATTAATAATGTTGATGTAGGAAAATGGCTCTAAGCGATCGAATCGGAAATAGATTCTATGTATACTAATGAAGTCTGGGTCTTTGTAGATCTACCACCAGGTCTAAAAGCCATAGGGTGTAAATGGATCTGCAAAAGGAAAAGGGGATCGGATGGAAAGGTAGAGACCTTTAAAGCTAGATTGGTAGCTAAAGGCTATACTCAAAAGGAGGGTATAGACTATGAGGAGACTTTTTCTCCAGTTGCCATGCTTAAGCCCATCAGGATTCTTTTGGCCATAGCAACCTATTTTGATTATGAAATATGGCAAATGGATGTCAAGACCACATTTCTTAATGGGGATCTTGAGGAGACCATTTATGTGGCCCAACCAGAAGGATTCATTGAGCCAGGTAATGAGCATAAGGTTTGCAAGTTGCAAAGGTCCATTTATGGACTTAAGCAAGCATCTAGTTCTTGGAACATTAGGTTTGATAAGGCTATCAAAACCTATGGGTTCATACAAAACCTAGATGAGCCTTGTGTTTATAAAAGAATACAAGAAGGTAAGGTTACTTTCCTAATCCTGTATGTTGATGACATTACGCTCATTAGGAATGATGTGGGAATGTTATCTGCGGTTAAGGGATGGCTGAATGAACAGTTTTCAATGAAGGATTTGGGAGAGGCTACCTATGTTCTAGGGATCAAACTTATAAGGGATCGAAAAAACAAGCAGATAGTTTTGTCTCAAATAACCTACATTGAGAATATGCTCAATAAGTTCACCATGCAAGATTCCAAGAGTGGTTTTACTCCTACTAGACATGGAATCAAACTTTTAAAGGAACAAGCACCTAAAATCCAAGAGGAGGTTGAACACATGCGTAACAATCCATATGCTTCGGCAGTTGGTAATTTGATGTATGCAATGCTGTACACTAGACCGGATATCTGTTACGCAGTGGGACTGGTAAGCAGATTTCAATCTAATCCAGGAATGAAACATTGGACTGCGGTTAAGTGTATATTTAAGTATCTTCGTAGGACGAAGAACTTAATGCTTGTTTACTCTAGAAGTAATCTTATTCGGCGGGATATCTGGATTCGATTTCCAATCGATGTTGATTCAAGAAAATCAACTTCTGGTTCTATATTTACTTTAGGAGGTGGAGCCATAGTTTGGAGGAGTGTCAAGCAATCTTGTATTGTTGATTCGACTATGGAGGCTGAGTATGTTGTTGCTTGTGAAGCAGCAAAGGAAGCAGTCTGGCTCCGGAAGTTCCTAAGTGATTTGGAGGTAGTTCCAGAGGCGGAAAAGGCCATTACACTTTATTGTGATAATCGTGGGGCAGTAGCTAATTCTAAAGAACCTCAGAACCACAAAGCTGCCAAACACATTGAGCGAAAGTATCATCTTATAAGGGAGATAATACAATGTAGAGAAGTGGATGTGGTAAAGATTCCCACCGAGCAAAACTTTGCTGATCCGTTCACAAAGACATTGACTCAAAAGAGCTTTGAGGGTCACCTAGAAGGGATGGGAATGAGGGATATGTCAAAATTGCTTTAGGGCAAGTGGGAGATTGTTGGAGTTATGTAAATATAGTGCCCTGGAAAGCAAGTGTATTTACATGTAACTTTATCTTCTTCAGTTACAGTTTTGTAATGAAAATATTTATTATTAATAAAACAAAAGAGTTTGGTTTTATCTGTATGAGTGTTGGAACCCCTCCCAGGTGAGTCGCATGCCCGACGTCCTTCGTGACATCGGGGCGCGCATCTCACGAGGGAGGAATTCCTCACCACGAAGGAAACCTCGAATTGAACTTAATTTAATGTCATCCGAACAAAACTTGATAACTTCACCCTAATTATCCTCAAGTAAAAATTTATTTGCTTAGGGCCCATAATGAAATCCGATGCTAAAATGAAATTCCATATCTTTAGGGCAAATAGAAACAAACCTCACTTCAATCGGATCTCTATAGGTCACAAAGTCGCCCAAAAACGGACTTCTATCGAAACCCGTCACAAAATTGATTCTCTTTCGTAATGTCCGTAAAGTCTGACTAAAACCTGACACTCTCATTTTATCAAAAAGGGGTATGAATTTTTTTCTGAAGATAATGCTTCAAAAATCGTGCAAATCGAAGGTCAAACGGGGAAATTTCGAGCAAAAGAGTGAGAGAAAGGAAAAATTGGAAAAGAAAAAGAAAAAGGAAAAAGAAAACAGAAAAACGCCTAAACGGCGTCGGAGGCGCCAAGAGGCGCTCGCGATCATGGCGCCTCATGATCTTGACTCCTCAGGCGCCTCAGGCCAAATTCAAATATTATTTTTTTTTTTCAAAAACTGAAATAACCCTTAAACTTTGCAAACTTATAACTTTTTACCCCGAAATCGAAATTTTGCAAAATTAGTGTCATTAGAAAGATAAAAGGGAGTTCTACAATTTCCTAGAAGGATTTAAAAACTAATTTAGCCATTAAGAGAGTCATAAATGGCTTCAAAGGTACTGCTATTAACACTCAATTTCCCTACACAATGCTAAAATTTGAAAATTCATATCTTTTAGCACACAAGTGTAAAAATGACACATTTTACCTCATTGGAAAGATAAAAAGATGCCCTACAAGCTTCAAGAAGACCATACAAACCAATTCAAGCTCTAAACTAGTCTAAAATCAAATGAAAGTTGCTGCCCAATTTCTGGAAAAATTGGACAGCACCTCCCCTATTTTACACCTAACCCAAATCTTCAATCCAATGCTACAACCTGCATAACAATTCAGTATTCAAAGGCAACAACACACTCCTAAGCTTCTAAATATTCTCAAATCACAAAGCAATCTTACTTCTAAGCATTTCTTCAATTCCAATCCATCAAGTTACAAGATTTCATTCTTTTCTTTTTATCACTATCAACCATACAACAATACATGTCTAAGAAACAAACACAAGATACATTTCAAATCAAAACTCTTACAAATATGCGAAATTAAATTCATACAAAGTTTTAGAGGGAATTTTGACCCGATTACATCAAAAGTAGCAAAAAGTACATAATAGCCCAAAATGGGACCTAAAGCCTGTTTTCTCAAAAACACAACTTCAAATACAACTTCAAAAACAAAATTGCATTGGAGTTGCCTCAATCCCGATGCGGTGACTCAGTTTCTCGCTCAATACCTGTGAAGGAGAAATGGGGGTGAGCTCGACGGCTCCGTGGGTGATAACTTAATAAACAAGCAATAAGCAAAAACCATCATTTACTCATTTTCAAACAATATCACATAAAGGAAAACATTAACAATTTTCAAATCTTTTCGTCAAATGTATCACGTCAACAGTTTACAAATATAACATATCACAAAACAATCTGACTTTTTACAAAATCACAAACAAGATGGTTCGGGTGGATCCGAAACAGAATGTACTACACATTTCTGCGAAGCGGTCATATGTAGCCATGACAAATAGGAGTCCTTAAGAGGAACTCCACGGCCACTAGTGGGCAGGCGGGAGAAGCCTATGGATAGACAGGTGCACCTGACTCAGATTGGACCACCACAAACCCAAAGAAAACATGGATATCACATAATTCACACAATTTACAAGCATTAGCCACAATTTTGTATTACTTTCACATAATTGAGCTGGATCTTTCGAGATTGTGAACTTAGTATTGATGGATCTAGTTTGGTAGTGGATCTGCTACCTCTAGATCTGAAGGGGTTAGATGTGATCGTCGGAATGGACGTGATGGAGAAGTATAAGGCGAAGCTGGATTGTGGTCGAAAGGAAGTGAAATTTGATGCAGGAGAGGGTCGGGCGGTGGTTTTCGGAGGTGATAGAAAGTTGACACCGCTTGAGGCTTGTTTGACTTTGTTAGGTGATAGGTGATGGGAAGAGGTCAGAAGCCTTTTGGCGTGTGTTATGGATACCAGTGTGAAGGAGAGTAAGGTGGAGGATATTCCCATTGTGAGGGAATTTCCTGATGTGTTTCTTGAAGAGTTGCCCGGTTTGCCACCGAAGAGGGAGATCGAGTTTGTTATCGATTTGGCTCCCGGGACAGCTCCTATTTCTATTCCACCTTACAGGATGGCTCCAGCTGAGCTGAAAGAGCTTAAGGAGCAGTTGGAGGATCTATTAGAGAAGGGGTTTATTAGGCCGAGTACCTCACCGTGGGGTGCATTGGTCTTGTTTGTTAAGAAGAAAGATGAAACTTGGCGAATGTGCATTGATTACAGAAGAATCAATAAGGCGACAGTAAAGAACAAGTATCCTCTACCTCGGATAGATGATTTATTTGATCAGCTGCAGGGGGCAACGGTCTTCTCTAAAATTGATCTCCAGTCTGGCTACCATCAACTCAGGATTAAGGAGTCTGATGTGAGCAAGACAGCCTTCAGGACACGGTATGACCATTATGAATTTCTGGTTATGCCTTTCGGATTGACCAATGCTCCTGCTGCTTTTATGGATCTAATGAACAGGGTCTTTAAGGAGTTTCTGGATCAGTTTGTTATCGTGTTTATCGATGACATTCTAGTATATTCCAAGGATGAGGGAGAGCATGAGGAGCACTTGAGGATTGTATTGCAGAGGTTAAGGCAGAGAGAGCTGTATGCCAAATTCACTAAATGTGAATTTTGGCTTCGTGAAGTGGTCTTCTTGGGCCACATTGTTTCTGAGAAAGGGGTGCATGTGGATCCCAAAAGATTGAAGTTGGTGGTGGCATGCTCATGATGTGATGAAGGATGTGAGGAGCTTTCTGGGTTTGGCAGACTATTATAGGAGATTTGTGGAGGGTTTCTCAATGATTGCCACTCCTTTGACTAAGTTATTAAGAAAGAACCAGAAGTTTATCTGGAATGATGAGTGCCAGAAGAGTTTTGAGGAACTGAAGCATAGATTGACTAGTGCTCCAGTTCTGGCTTTACCCACAGGAGAGGAAGGTTATATTGTATATAGTGATGCTTCCATAAAGGGGTTGGGATGTGTGCTTATGTAGGGAGATAAGGTGATAGCATATGCCTCACGGCAGCTAAAGCCTTATGAGGTGAATTATCCGACCCATGATCTGGAGTTAGCAGCTGTGATCTTTGCCTTGAAGATCTGGAGGCATTATTTGTATGGAGTGCAAACCAGGATCTTCACAGATCACAAGAGTCTCAAATATCTGTTAAGTCAGAAGGAGCTGAATTTGAGACAGAGACGATGGATTGAGCTGCTCAAGGATTATGACCTGTTAATTGAGTATCATCCGGGTAAGGTCAATGTAGTTGCAGATGCCTTGAGCAGGAAGTCTTCCATAGCATATGTGCAGACAGTCTATCTACCGCTATTGGAAGAGATGGCTAAGCTCAGGATCAGTTTGACGCAGGAAGAGTCTGATTGCATGATTGCTACCTTCAGGGTAAGACCGATCCTCAGAGAGAAAGTGAAAGAGTTGCAGGGTCAGGATCCCGAGTTGAGTAAGCTGCGGGAAGAGGTGCAAAGGGGTAAGGAGTCTGACATGGTGCTGAGTGATGATGGACTCCTGACAATCAGGAATAGGCTCTGTATTCCTGATGTCAAGGAGGTTGAATTTGAATCCTGCTTCTCTCAGCTCTACTATTTCCTCCTGCTGAGGAAGCTGTCTTGACTCGCCTGAATCGCCTACTCTGCTGAGGGCCCTCGCCTCCCGACTCGAGTCCGGGCACTCTTGCCACCCCTGTCAGCTGACTGTACACTGCCCCCTCTCCTGAATGATTGCTCTCTATTCTTTCTCTTCCTGCTCACCTCCTGTCTGATGTTCTCCAGCTTCTCAGCCTGGAGTGCAGCGTCCACCAGCTGCTGATAATCACAGAAATTATGAAGCACTACTTTCTCCCTGATGCCCAGGTGAAGGCCTCCCTCAAACTTTCTACACTTGTCTTCCTTACTGGCCACAATATGAGCTGCATATCTGGACAACTGGGTGAATCTCAGCCCATACTCGCTAACAGACATCTCCCTCTGAGTTAAATTGAGAAATTCCCTGGCCTTGTCCTACATGTAGACCCAGGAAAGATACTTCTTTTTGAATAACTCTCCAAAATCCCTCCATGAAAGCACTGGTGGCACAGCCTGGCTCTGTGGGACCGACTCCCACCAGTGGAGAGCATCACTCTGCAATAAACTGATAGCATACTCTAGCTTTTCCTCATCAGAACATTTCATCTGAACCAGGACTCTTTCTGTCCTCTTCAACCAAGACTTTGCTTCTTCAGGATTGGTGGTACCATGAAAGTCCACCGCTCCGAACTTCCCTGTCCACCTCTCACATCAGTAACTGGCACAGGAGCCCGAGATCCCTGACCTAAGGCATGGATGAAAGCCTTGGTCGAGCACAGAATAACCGGGGATCCATGAGCCTGAGAGAGGAGGAGGAGGAGGAGGAGGCTCCTCAGGTTGCACACTAGGTGCCTCAGGGCCAGGAGCAGAATGTGTCCCTGTAGCTTGTGGAACATGAGACCCATCTGTACTCCCCTAGCGAGAGCTTGAGCGAGAACGAGTCCCTCGGGTTCTACCCCGACGTGGCATATTAATCCTTCAAAAGAAAACCAGTGAAAATCTTAGTTCATGCAAAAACAATTTTCAAAGTATCTCGAACGCTTTAATTCATGCTAAAACAACATTTAAAATCGTTTAAAACATGCACACATTGCACATAAGTCACTTTCACCCGATCCACAAAAACCCTAAATTTTTCTTTCTACCCGAACCTATAACCGAAAGCTTTGATACCATAAGTGTTGGAACCTCTCCCCGGTGAGTCGCGTGCCCGACGTCCTTCCTAACATCGGGGCGCGCATCTCACGAGGGAGGAATTCCTCACCACGAAGGAAACCTCGAATTGAACTTAATTTAATGTCATCCGAACAAAACTTGATAACTTCACCCTAATTATCCTCAAGTAAAAATTTATTTGTTTAGGGCCCATAACGAAATCCGATGCTAAAATGAAATTCCATATCTTTAGGGCAAATAGAAACAAACCTCACTTCAATCGGATCTCTATAGGTCACAAAGTCGCCCAAAAATAGACTTATATCGAAACCCGTCACAAAATTGATTCTCTTTCGTAATGTCCGTAAAGTCCGACTAAAACCTGATACTCTCATTTTATCAAAAAGGGGTATGAATTTTTTTCTGAAGATAATGCTTAAAAAATCGTGCAAATCGGAGATCAAACGGGAAAATTCCTAGCAAAAGAGTGAGAGAAAGGAAAAATTGGAAAAGAAAAAGAAAAAGGAAAAAGAAAACAGAAAAACGCCTAAACGGAGTCGGAGGCGCGCAAGCGCGCGGACGCTCGCGACCGCCAGCGCTCGCGATCACGAGCGCCTCACAGGTGCGAGCTCCTCGCAGGGCGCCTCCAGGCCAAATTCAAATATTATTATTATTATTTTGTTTTTCAAAAACTGAAATAACCCTTAAACTTTGCAAACTTATAACTTTTTACCCCGAAATCGAAATTTTGCAAAATTAGTGTCATTAGAAAGATAAAAGGGAGTTCTACAATTTCCTAGAAGGATTTAAAAACTAATTTAGCCATTAAGAGAGTCATAAATGGCTTCAAAGGTACTGCTATTAACACTCAATTTCCCTACACAATGCTAAAATTTGAAAATTCATATCTTTTAGCACACAAGTGTAAAAATGACACATTTTACCTCATTGGAAAGATAAAAAGATGCCCTACAAGCTTCAAGAAGACCATCCAAACCAATTCAAGCTCTAAACCAGTCTAAAATCAAATGGAAGTTGCTGCCCAATTTCTGGAAAAATTGGACAGCACCTCCCCTATTTGACACCTAACCCAAATCTTCAATCCAATGCTACAACCTGCATAACAATTCAGTATTCAAAGGCAGCAACACACTCCTAAGCTTCTAAATATTCTCAAATCACAAAGCAATCTTACTTCTAAGCATTTCTTCAATTCCAATCCATCAAGTTACAAGATTTCATTCTTTTCTTTTTATCACTATCAACCATACAACAATACATGTCTAAGAAACAAACACAAGATACATTTCAAATCAAAACTCTTACAAATATGCAAAATTAAATTCATACAAAGCTTTAGAGGGCATTTTGACCCGATTACATCAAAAGTAGAAAAAAGTACATAGTAGCCCAAAATGCGACCTAAAGCCTGTTTTCTCAAAAACACAACTTCAAATAGAACTTCAAAAGCAAAATTGCATCGGAGTTGCCTCAATCCCGATGCGGTGACTCGGTTTCTCGCTCAATACTTGTGAAGGAGAAATGGGGGTGAGCTCGACGGCTTCGTGGGTGATAACTTAATAAACAAGCAATAAGCAAAAACCATCATTTACTCATTTTCAAACAATATCACATAAAGAAAAACATTAACAATTTTCAATCTTTTCGTCGAATGTATCACGTCAACAGTTTACAAATATAACATATCACAAAACAATCTGACTTTTCACAAAATCACAAACAAGATGGTTCGGATGGATCCGAAACAGAACGTACTACACATTTTCGCGAAGCGGTCATATGTAGCCGTGACAAATAGGAGTCCTTAAGAGGAACTCCACGCCACTAATGGCAAAGGAGAAGCCTATGGATAGACAGGTGCACCTGACTCAGATTGGACCACCACAAACCCAAAGAAAACATGCATATCACATAATTCACACAATTTACAAGCATTAGCCACAATTTTGTATCACTTTCACATAATTTGCACATAATCGCAAATTCACATATCCGCACCTATTCACTTAACAAACCATTTAACAAACACTTTCAACATAAACTTACATATAAAAGATACTTTATACACATTAGAATCAATACATAGGATAATTCATTTAAAATTCTTAATTCATTAGAAAGCATAATTAACTTTTATTCTAAAACTTTCATTTAGCCTATAACTCGATTATTAAGCAATCACCCTCCTTAAATTCCTTTAGCTTTGAGATTGATCCAAAGGCCTTGCTTCTTCCTCCAAATGCCTCAATTCACCTTCATTAAACATGATTATCCCATAAGAACATAGGATATCAAAATTGGACAATTTTAAGGATACGAAAGCATGGAATTTAACCTATCTAACTTTACCCATAACTTTTCTAAGCTCTTTAAACTAAAACCTACCTAAATAAATCAAAGAAATTCAAAATCCCTTACCTTAAGGAAACCCACGAATTTGTTCTTTTGTTCTAATGGAAGTTTAAACTCTTCCTTTCCACTTTCTTCTTGCACAAAACTCTTAAACCCTCCTTTTTCAAGCATAAAAACCTAAGCTCTTTCTTCTCTTCTTCTTCTTCTTCTTCTTCTTCTTATCTCATGGCCGAAACTTCCTCTTTGCTTTCTCCTTTTGAGAGTTTCGTAAGTTCCCTTCTAAAATGACTAAGGGAAATGTTTTCTTAACTAATAACCTATAGCAATACTACATAGTTTTAATAAAGCTCTTTCATTCTTTGCAATTTCCATGGCTCATTCCCTTCACTCACAGAAACTCTTCATCAAATCCTTTCCTACTTCATTTAAATGACTTTTTTAAAAAGGGCTAAAAGCCCATCTTCATAAACCTTAAGCCCTAAAAGCATTTATGATCTTCCTAAAAATGTCCTAACACCAACTTAGTCTTTTTAATTTCTAAGAATTTCTTAAAATTCTAATTTTAACTAAATCCTTTCAATTTATTTCTATAAACTAAGTACTAAAAATCCCAAATTATTCTAACTAAAAGAAATTAATCAATCTAAACCTCAAAATAAATCAAATATGTTTAATGTAAATCGGGGCCCAACAATGAGCATTATATATCTGGTCATAAGGTACCAAGATTCTTTTGTAAGTAATATACATATATATAGAGATGTATGGGAAACATGTATATTATTAGAATCTGAATTAATTGATTCACAGTTGAATAATCAAGTTGGTCGCTTGATTATGGTTTAGACTGTAGTGTTGCGATTTATCTCCATATAAGTAAAGGAGTTTACTTTAAGGGAATGATGAGTTTCATATCATGATAGTAGTTGAATATCGATAATGGCACTATTAAATGAATCTGGAATCAAGTATGTTTTCAAGAATAAAGTGGGCCGTTACTTTAATCTTAAAACATACAACTTAAGCATTCGCTTATTATGAACCATAATCTTGATGATTGATGAACTCATATATGTTTAATTATAATTCTTGATATGATCGGAATGGATTTTTACAGAGTATTAATCCAGTGTCTGCATGTTGGAATTATTAATTGAAACATGTATCAGGGAACATTCACTCAAATAAAGAGTTTATAGTGTTATCATCTCTTTTAGATGTTTTAAGGAGATTTGGTGATTAAACTGGCGCCAGTAGTTTGATGGACTAGCTACCCATCAAGTCTTAACACTGAGATGAGATCTTATGTGTTAATCACCATATAAAGTAAAATGAGAGATCTAGAAGGAAAAAACTAACATAAGGGCAAAACGGTAATTTTACCCTTTATTGTGCAGATGACTATAATAAGGTTCTAAATAGGGTTTGCAATTGGACATATTCTCATAATATTTAATAATTCAAGAGTTCAACTAATTGTCTTTAGTGGAATGACATTTAGTTAATAAGCTAGAATTAATTCCAATGAGATTGAATTAATTCTGGACTTATTGGAGCTTGAATTATCAAAGTCCAATAAGATTCTTCACTTGGCTTTAAGGAAGATTATCAAGCTAAGTAAGAAATATAAATAGAGGTTAATTAGAAGCCCATAATTGAATCTTGGGCTTGGTCTAATTAAAGAAGCCCAAATGTACATTCAGTAATGGGCTTGATTTTTGGTTTAATATAATTAATTAGATTAATTATATTAAAACAATTTTTTTAAGAAGAAGATAGCAATTTCGGTTATTCCTAGGTTAAATGTGTAACCACACATTTGACATTAAAATGCTAAATAAATATGGTCTTTATTATGGTTAATCATCATTAAATGGAGTTATGAACTTACCATTAAATGGTTTAATGGTTGTCTTTTAATGTTGGCTTGTAACCTATTTGCATTCATTAGATTAAAGATGAAAGATGTACATTAGATGGACCATCTTCCTTCTTTCTTCTTGGAAAAACCAAAATTGGGTATTGAATTTTAGGTTATGATCTTTTCAAATAGCCATTATAAAGATAAATGAAGATAATCTTATTTATTGGCTATTTTATAAGTGATTAATGAAAGAAGTGATGCATTTGATGCCTCTCTCTCCTTCCATCCATGCATATATGAAATTGGTAGGCAAGAAAGAGTTCTTGCATGTTCTTTACACCTTCTCTCCTTTCATAAAACAGAGAATTGAAAATACCAATTGAAAGAGTTTCAATTTCGCTTCTTCTTCTTCTAAGAAAATCTCCTCCAAACATTTCTTCTCCTTTCCTACCAAAGGATTTTGTTAACCTAATTGTCCTTAAAGAACAGGTGGTAAATCTAATTGGTTGAGGATACTACAACAAGGAGAAAGTAGATTGCTAAAGGAAAAGAGTCAAAGGCAAAGGATTTGGATACACGAAAAAGGAGAGGATAGCGCAGCGAGGATATAAAGCTGTAGCGAAGGAGTCGGTAATACTCCTGATCTTGTTTATATTTTATTATCCTTATACCATATTATGTATGGATTGGCATGTTGATTTGGATTTGTTGCTTCCGCTACAAGTAATGATTTCTTAAAAGTTTTGAAATCTACCGTTTTTCCAAACAAAGCATGTTTTCTTTTTCTGATCCAACAAAACGGACTTCCATGTCTGTTTAACGGACATGGATTTCCCAAAACCCCTTCAACCTTCTCCAATGCTTCCAACAATCATCCTACTACTATATACACTTATAATCTTCACAAATTCACTTATTCAAAAGCCTAAACACTTCATAACAATCCAAACAACAAATTCAATTCACAAACTTCTCAAATCTCAACTTAATTGGTTCTTCAAAACCTCAAGTTGCAAACATTCATCACAATTTCATTTCTACTATTTGAACCTCATTCAAACAAATTTAATTTGCCAGTGGAATTTATCCTACACTCAACCTCAATACATATGAATTCTTACATTCAATAACATCATGTCATTCACCAAGTTCCTCTCTTGCTTTTTCCTAATATCTTACATTTCTCTACTCATCAACCATGCATAATTCATATTCCAATATCAAAATCATCTATAACACAAATTATATACAAAAATCGCTCATTTACTTTCATTTTCATATTTCTAATTTCCACTCAAAGTTCGGGGTCCAACACACACCATGACAAGTTCCACCCACTGTTTGTCAAACCCTAGTTTTAGTAGAATAAAACGTAGATAATCCTAATCCACTCGATCGTATGCTTTACTGATATCAATTTTAAGAGCTGCTTCACCTATCTTTCCTTTGCCTTTGTTCTTCAGATAATGTATGATTTCAAAAGCCACCATTATGTTATCTGTGATAAGCCAACCTGGGAAAAAAGCAGACTGCATTGGAGAAATTATTCTAGGCAGGATGGTTTTAAGTATGCTCGCAAATACCTTGGTTATAAGCTTATAAATGACGTTGCACAAAACGATTGGTCTAAGATCTTTCATGCAGCTCTGATTATCTTTTTTAGGGATCAGCACAATCAATGCGTCATTTAGAGTAGCGGGAAACTCCTTTTTTTTTCCATCCAATTACGACAATTGTTAACTACATCTGTCACCAAAATATGCCAACACTTTTGAAAAAATGCCGAGTTCAAACCGTCCGGCCCAGGTGCTTTATCCGGATGCATGTCAAAAATTGCTCTCCTAAATTCCTCCATCTGGACTGGTGCCATAAGAAAGTCATTGTCCACTTGATTCACCACGGATTTAATCGACTCAAAATGATGAAAACCCATTCCTCTTGAGACTGAAAAAAGTTGGGTGAAATAATTTATAATAACATTGCTAAGTCCCTTACTATCCGAAAAAGTCTGCCCGTGGTCATCAGTGAGCTCGAGAATATGGTTTAATCGCTTCCTTTTTTAAGCTTGCATATGAAAGTACTTTGAATTAGCTTCCCCATATTGCATCCAAAAGACTTTTGAGCGTTGTTTCCAGTGTATCTCCTTTTGGGCTAGCAAAAGATTGAGGGCAGTACGCTGCAACTCCAGTAAAGCATACTGATGTCGTTGCCATGCCATATTCATATTTCTCTTTAGCATTTTAATCCTCTCCGAAAAGTTACTCCCCAACTATTTTTGCCAATTCAGAAGGTTATCGCAGCATTTTCGAAGCTTGGGCAGAAGATGCATCTCACAGTTGTTAACCCAAAAATCTGACACAAAATCCATAAAGCCATCCTCTGTTAACCATCTGTTTTCAAATTTGAAACACCGAGACCTCTTAATAGGGAACTGATGATCAGCTATCAGTTTAATAGGTGTGTGATCTGAGGTAAAACTCACCAAGTTGTGCAGGCTATGAAAAGGAAATATAGCTACCCATACATCATTAACAAACGCTTGGTCAAGTCTCTCCAGTGTGGGCGAAGATGAATTTCGGTTATTTGGAGACAACAGATTATTAAAATCGCCAAAGCAAACCCAGGGCATGCTATGTAATCTGGAAAGTGCCCGAAGAAGCGCCCAGCTAGCTTGTTTTCTATTCGCTTAAGGATAACCATAAAAACCTGTAAGTCACAATTTGGGAATGTTTGGATCATCGATACAAAGATCGATGTGATTATTAGACGAACCTATAACAGTAATAGAAACATCCTGCATCCAGAACATAGCCAAACCACCACTTCGTCCTACCCTATCAACGCAGAAACAATAATCATACTTTAACAGAAACTTTATTTCATCAATCTTAGAAGAGTTCGCAATAGTTTCACTCAAAAATAAAATGCGAGGCTTATTAAACCTAACTAGGCCCTTCAATGCTCGAACTGTCCTGTAGTTGCCTAGGCCATGACAGTTCCAGGCTACGTAACTCATGGCTCTCGGCGGGTCTGCTGATCCAGACCGGCCATTGGTAGATGATGTGTAAGTGAAGACAAGTTCAGATCGCTCGTATTTATCAGCTCTATAGAAAGATGTTGTAACTCCTGATCCATCCTACAGAAACCTCGAAGACAAAGCAATAAAAAAACAAGTTTCATTCAAAAAAATCAACCATGCACGACTTCGACAGACCAAAACTTGCACTCTTGAGAGAGAAGAGAGAGGCAAGACCTTACAAAACCCTAAACAACTTTATCAAATTTTTCCTGTTAATTTTTTAAATTTATGGAATGGTTTATAAATTTTTATAAAAATTATAAAATAGTTAATTATTATATTGTATAATTATAATATATATTTTAACTCTATTTTAAAATTATGATAATCTGAATTAATATAAAACAAGAGCCTAAGTTTGATTCTAATTCATCAGAAAAAGAAGATGATAATGATTTTGATTTACAATTAAGTGATAATAGTGATTAATTTGTATTTGTGATAGAATATTATATGAATAAATCTATTATTCCATCAATATTCAATAATATATATATTTCAGCTTAAAAGTATGCCACAAAAGAGAAAACAAGAAATTATGCAGCCAAGAGTCAGGATATCAATATATGTAGGAGCCAGTGTAGGTCTAGGTGAAGGATTACATTCTGCTGTAGCTACAGAATCAGGTGTTGTACCTCTAGCTACTGTATATCCAAATGAGACATCACCTTTCGGACCTACAATCTCTATACGATCACCTTCTTTACTTGCGACTACACCATCCAGCAACCTTGCTATACCATCCACCACCCTTATACCAACAACGATATCAGGGGTAAATATTGCAGATGAAGGAGGCGATCTCTAACCTGGAGCTAAAGGAGTTTATGGAAGAACTTACATCACAATTGTCAACATTAGTGAAATTATAAAAATTTCATAACACATGATAACGCCATAGATTAATACCTAAATTATGGGTTTTAATTTTAAAATGATCTAAAATAGCTTATATATTAGGTTGGTTCCGTCTGGAATGTGCTCCAGTAATATCTCATCCAAGCTCAAGGAGAAGATAGATCTTGAGGGTTATACATGGAAGAATATTTCTCAAGTGACAAAGGATTTTTATTATCACGAGTTTGAGGTACAAAAAAATATTCTTTTGTATTTGTTATTTTATCTAATTTTATATATTAATTAGATAAATATTATGGTTTATAAGTACTTATAGTATGTTTTTCTTTTTTAGAAAGAATTTTTAGTGATTTAAAATTTGATGTTGTAATTTATAATGTATGGGAGAGGTGAGATCGTACACGTTATAGATTTTTTTGGTTCAATGTGCAAGAATGGTGTACGACTTCCTTATATATCTGAAGAAATGTGGAGTCATTTGTAGTAATATTAGACATCGCCCGAGGCAAAGTTTATTTTAGAGCTAAATTCTACAAATAGACATGAAGGACTAGAGGGAAAGAGTCTACCTATACACAGTAAAGGATATATAACTCACCAGGAGCATGCAGAGACACTCGTAAGTATCTAAACTTTACACTTGTAAGTATCTAAACTTTACATTTATATTCTATTTTTTTGTATTTTGATGTCTAAATTTTGATTTCAATGTAGTTGATGTATAAAATTTAAAATGAAAATATATGTGTATTATAGAGGATGATAATGTTATAAATGTCTGGTGCCTTTAATGACTGTGTTCTTGAGTAAATTTTTTTGTTCAACAGCAGGTAGATGTCATAAAAAAAGAGGAAACTCTGCCAAAAATTTTGTAAATTGTAGTTCACTTATAACACTTATTCTAATGCAGGAAAAGTCTATGGGCAAAAGCCTACATTACATCAACTCTTTTCGCACACCCACACTAAGAAGTATGATAGTGTAACCTTCGTCAACACCCAATGCAAAGGACGTAATATATGTAAAATTTATACTCTAATATTAATTCTTAAAAATTATCACTTATTAACATAAACAATTATAATGATAGGACCAAATACAATAAAACATTCAGTGACAATCTCAGATCTCTAAAATTGCTGATGAGAGTCAGACATATACTGATGCAGTAGGTGGTAAGGATTGTCGTGAAAGGATTTTCGGCTTAGGTTTATTTGCAAACAAATGCTATTCGCAATCCTCCACATTCAATACAACTACATCCAATGTTCAGAGAGTTCTTCATCTTGAGAGCACAGTAGAGAGGTTGATGGACTACATTGCCCAGCTTTGTAATGAGGTGGATAACTTAAAGGGGAGGGGTAGCATCTCATCGCAGCAATCAGAGCATGCCTATTTACCAATTGCATAGCTTAGATAGATAAGTGAATGTAGACGTTTTGCTACTCTTAGGTAAATTTGTATGAATTCTTAATTTATAATTATTTTAAAGATACTTATTGTTATACATTATAATTTTTTATTATCAATCGTGACAATTTTACTTTATATTATCATTTAACTTATTATGTATAGAAATTAAATGTAGAAAACATCAAAAGATTATCAATAGAAAACTCAAGAAGGAAATGAGAAATGGTGTTTGAAATTATTATAGGTAAATTTAGTGACGTATATTTTTTGTCTGTAGGTATAAGATACTGACAGAATTTTCGTTGATAAATTTTCGTCATTAAATTTTATCTACAACCAATTCTCCGACGACTCTTTCTGTCGGTAATTTTCATCACCAAATTCATTTCTTGATGGAAAATGTTTATTTTCTGTTAGTAATTTTTGTCACTAAAACCTTTTTTGGTAGTGTCTAGCTCTAAAACAATCTATATTTGGTGTGACAGTCCCATTACAATATAAGAAAACATGTTAATCTAATTAACAACTATATAAGCTCAAGTCATTTAACCTATGATATGTTATTCTTAAAAATGCGCGACCATTAGTTTACCACAAGTGATTAGATCTACAATGATTAATATTGCACTATAGATTTTGGCAATAAGTCCATTTATGAATAATCTAGTAGGCCTATCTAAATTATTCATACATAAATCCAAAATATTGAACATATAATAGCATAGTTAATCCCAAAAGAGAGTTAAGAACAATATCACTAGCTTAATCAATGCCTAATCATTTTTGTCAGCCTTGATATTCCTTTTGAAATGGAAAGATGAAGTTTAGATCCTCATAACTTTTAAAAGGGAAGGGAATCTACCTCCTTTTAAGTCTCTAATATCTTTATACCCTTTATGGCCTCTTAAATCCCCTTTTACATTGTAAAATTAAGATTGTGTAGTCATACAAAGTCAGTTACACTGGCATATAAGCGATGGTATATGTTAATTTGGAGAAAAACACAAAGTTACACAGTATCAAAGAGATATATAGCCATTATACACGATTGTGCAGATCACCTACATAGCCATGTAAGTCTTCACATAGGCATATAGGTATCAGGGTTGCTTAAAACAATGTCTTTAAGTTCATACATATTTCTAGTAAGTTACACGTTTCTATAGATGGCTATAAAAGTCACAGTAACTCCATTTTTTGAATTCTTTGTCTTGTCTTCACCCTAATTTATCTTCGTCTTGCTCAATAAAGGCAGATAAGGTCTAAAATCTATAAAACAACACCAAGGATGTGAATTTAGCTTATTTTGATTCTTGTTCCTCCAACTTGTATGTAAAGTAAAACATGAACCGAAGTTACTATCTTAAACTCAACATAACATTAATCACTAAGCATTAAGGGCTTAATATATCAACAATCAAACACTTATAACCTAAATTCTTTACAATGGTTCCTCATGCTTAAGTTCCCCTAAACTTTTAATGCAAGTATAGTGCTATTAAATTCTCTAACAATCAACCAGGGTTATTGATGAAATTACAAACATTGTTTAGTCTATTCCAAAGTGATGATCTTTGGAATGCAAAATTGAAAGCATATATAAAAGGTAGCTAAACTTATGGGAGACCCAATAGGAACTTGTCCTATAGAACTTTCAACAAGATGGAACTATACCCGGGAGTAGATTGAATCAAGCAAACACACGAAATGACAAGAAAAAAATTGAAAAGATAGAAATAGAACAGAAAGAGAAAATGGGCAGTTAGAAGAATGTTGGTCGATGAAAAGAACCCTAAGAGAACTTGTCTCTTAGAATCCTAGCAAGAATGTTGGTCAATGGAAAGAACCCTGAGAGAACTTGTCTCTTAGAACTCTAACCTTAGGACGCCACAAAGGAAGACCACTCCTTTGATAAGTCAAGTATTCTCAAAGAATACAAAGAAAGCACTCAATATTATTTCTAAATGAAAGATCCCCTTTCAAAGTACATAGAGGGTGCCCATTTGTAGGGAAACTTCCTAATTTAATGTCCTAAAGAAGATACTAAATAAAAGGAAACAAATCAATCCATAAAAGGAAACAAAATAAACTTATAAAGGTGTTGACTAGATCACCTTATTTGAAGGAAACAAAAAAAAGGAAACTAAATAAAACATGATCTCAACATGTTGGACCTAAGGGATCACGTCCTTATCCTTATTTTTAAGTGGCATATGCTTGTCACATGGTACTTTAAGCGAGTTCTGCCAATTGGACTCCATATGGGCCTTTGGACACTTTATATTGGGTTTCAAGGAGTAAAACAATGCCTCTTGGACTTTTATGAGATGAAATATGACTCAACAATATGGGCTCCATCTCTTCAAGGTCTTGGATTAGACAATTCAATGCTTGCTTCATTGCTTTGGCCCTAGCTTTTGTCATTGGGCCTCCAACATCTTGTAATGGATCTTTAGGAATATTAAACTTGAATGTTGGGCCTTTTATATGGGAATTTCGTTCATCCCCTTGCCTTGAACATTCAAACTTCAAATCTGATCTAATTTCAGCTCCTAAGCCTCCTTTTGCAAGATTATGTCCATGCAAGTCACGTCCTAGCCTTCCTTGAGGCGAATCACACCATGGATGCTTTTCTTCTTGTCTTTCACACGCCCATGGTTCTCCATCATTACCTCCCTCCTCGAAATGATTCGTCCTCGAATCTGCAGCATCAAAGAGGAATAAATCAGATACATTGAATGTAGCACTCACATTACCATAGGAGCTAGGCAAATCAATTTTATAAGCATTATCATTAATCCTTTCTAAAACTTGAAAAGGTCCATCTCCTCTTGGCTGTAGCGTAGATTTCCTTTGTTTTGGAAACCTCTCCTTTCTCAAATGCACCCAAACCCAATCTCCAGGTTCAAATATAACATGTCTTCTGCTTTTATTGGCTTGCATTGCATATTGTTCATTTCTCCTCTCAATGTTAGCTCTAACTTTAACATGCAACTCCTGCACAAATTTAACCGTTTTTATACTGTCAAGGTTAGTAAACTCATTAGAAGGCAATGGAAGAATTTCCTAAGGAGTCAAAGCATTAAATCCATAAACAATCTCAAAAGGAGAAAATTGAGTAGCAGAATGAAAAGCACGATTATAAGCAAACTCAATGTGTGGGAGACACTTTTCCCAGTTCTTCAAGTTCCTTTAGATGATCGCACGCAACAATGTTGTCAAAGTTCTATTTACCACTTCAGTTTGACCATCCATTCGAGGATGTGTAACAGTAGAAAACAAGAGTTTAGTGCCAAGTTTATTCCAAAGAGTTCTCCAAAAGTGACTAAGAAATTTCACTTCTCTATCAATGACAATAGTCTTTGGCAACCCATGCAATCTTACAACCTCTTTAAAGAATAAGTCAGCAATATGAACAGCATCATTGGTTTTAGAACAAGCAATAAAGTGAGCCATCTTGCTAAATAGATCAACCACCACAAAGATACTATCCTTTCCCTTAGATGATCTAGGCAATCCAAGCACAAAGTCCATAGATATATCAACCCAAGGATGAGAGGGGATAGGTAATGGAGAATATAAACCATGTGATTGAACCTTAGATTTTGCATGCCTAAAAGTAATACACTTAGCACAAATAGAAACAACATCCTTTCTCATGTTAGGCAAATAAAAATGTTCATGCAAAAGGGTTAAAGTTTTCTCAACACCAAAGTGACCCATCAATCCACCTCCATGTGTCTCTCTAACAAACAATTCACGCATAGACCAAGATGGAATGCAAAGTTTATCTTTTTTGAATAAAAATCCATCAAATCTATAGAAATTATCATTACCATGTTTTTCACAAGATTTCCAAATTTCTGTAAAGTCACAATCAGATTCATACATGCCTTTCAACATCTCAAAACCAAGTAATCTAGCATGCATAGAGCTAAGAAGAGAGTATCTCCTAGAAAGAGCATCAGCCATAATGTTTTCTTTCCCTTGTTTATGTTTAATAACATAAGGAAAAGTTTCAATAAATTCCAACCACCTAGCATGTCTCTTGTTCAATTTACCTTGGGACTTTAGAAATTTCAAACTTTTATGATCAGAATGAATGATAAATTCTTTTGGCCACAAGTAATGTTGCCAAGTCTCTAAAGACCTTTTTAAAACATACAACTCTTTATCATAAGTGGAGTAATTCAAAGCAGCACCACTTAGTTTTTCACTAAAATAAGCAATGGGTTTAGAATCTTGCATTAAAACAACGCCAATGCATATTCCAGAAGCATCACATTCAACCTAAAAAACTTTAGAAAAATCAGGAAGAATAAGAAGAGAAGCACTGGTCAATATTTCTTTCAAGGTATTAAAAGCAACCTCTTGTGAATCACCCCATTTAAAAATCACATTCTTTTTTACCAATTCATTCAAAGGGGCTGCAATAGTAGAGAAGTCCTTCACAAATCTCCGATAAAAGCTAGCCAAGCCGTGGAAGCTTCGAACTTCATTCGCATTCTTGGGAGTTGGTCATTATCTAATTTCTTTCACTTTCTCTTCATCAACTTGAAGTCCTTTAGCACCTACAATAAAGCCAAGAAACACAACAATATCCATGCAAAAGGAACATTTTTCTAAATTGGCATAAAGCTTATTTTCTTTTAAAAATTCAAACACATCGTGCAAGTGTTTCACATGATCATCTAAACTCCTGGAATATACTAGAATATCATCAAAATAGATGACCACATACTTTCCAATAAAAGGACGAAACACATGATTCATCAAACTCATAAAAGTACTAGGTGCATTAGTCAAGCCAAAAGGCATAACTAACCACTCATACAATCCAAACTTAGTTTTGAAAGTAGTTTCCACTCATCACCCTTTTTCATGCGAATTTGATGGTACCCACTTCTAAGATCAATTTTAGAAAATATACAAGCACCATGCAACTCATCAAGCATATCATCTAAACGAGGGATAAGATAACGCTATTTCACCGTGATTTTATTAATGGCTCTACAGTCAACACACATTCTCCATTTGCCATCTTTCTTAGGAACAAGTATAACTAGCACAGCACACGGACTTAAGCTTTCTCTCACAAAGCCCTTTTTCATAAGCTCTTCAACTTGTCTTTGGATCTCCTTAGTTTCTTCAAGATTGGCTCTATACGCAGGCCTATTCGGAATTGAAGTTCCGGGAAGGAAGTGTATACGGTGCTCAATTCCTCTCAAAGGGGGCAATCCATTAGGAATGTCCTTCGGAAATAAGTCGTTGAAGTCCTGCAACAAAGACAAAACACTGGACGACAAAGATGGATCAAGCTCATTAATAGTTAAGAAAACATCTTTATATAAAAGTATATAAGATTTTTCACATTTTAAAGCTCTCTTGATCTCACTTTTTCCAGCAAATAAAGCACTCTCTTTTCTTCATTTTTTTTACTCGTTTTACTTTCTCTCCCTTTTTCTTTCTTTTCGACGTCTCTCTCTTTCTTTTCTTTTTCCTTCAATTTGCATTCTTTCTCAATCCTCACTTGATCCTTATAAGCTTGAATAGGCCTAAGAGGTTTCAACACCATATTTTTACCATGGAAAGGAAAAGAATAACAATTTTTATATCCATCATGTCTAACTTTTCTATCAAATTGCCATGGCCTACCAAGCAAAACATGTCCAGCATACATTGGTGCAACATCACATAAAATCTCATCATGATACTTGCCAGCAGAAAATGCAACCATCACTTGTTTTTCACCTCACCACAATCATTTAGCCATTGCAATTTATATGGTCTAGGATGTTTCAAAATAGGCAAATTAAGCTTGTTAACAAGTAAAGTGCTAGCAACATTGGTATAACTTCCACCATCTATGATCATGCTACAAACTTTACCATTAATGAGACACCTTGTATGAAAGATTTGTTCACGTTGCTCTTCTTCAAGATCTTCTTTTGGTTGGATATTAAGAGCACACCTAGCGACAAGGGCTTCACCAACCTCAACATCACAATCAACATCAGAAGCATCCGTCAATGGAGCCACATCATCATAATCATCACTGTCACTACTTTCACTAGCAACATCACCATTCTCAAGTAAAATCATAGTCCTTTTATTAGCTCATTGAGAAGCAATACGATCAAAACCTTGACATTTAAAGCACTTAACTTTATAAGAAGGATTAGAAGAAGAAGAGGAGGATTTAGAGTCATTTTTACCCTTAGGATTTGGAGTAGAGAATTTAGGCTTACTTTCCTCTTTTGGCTTGATGTCTCCCTTGGATTTGAAGAAATTTTTGGACTCCTTCAAGGTTTTCTTCCAAGAACTTGACCCAGCACCATTTTGGATCTTTAATTGCTTTTCTACCAAGATGGCCTTATGTAATAACTCATCCATGCCAAGGAAATTTTGCAGCTCTACAATGGAAACAATTTCAGGGTGCAAACCATCAAGAAATCTTCTCATGGTAGCCTCCATGTCTTCCTCAACATTGGCCCTAATCATGATGATCTCCATATCTTGGTGGTACTCTTTAACACTCATAGATCCTTGCCTTAATCTTTGCAGCCGCTTGAACAAGTCTCGATAGTAATGACTTGGAACAAAGCACTTTCTCATCATGGCTTTCATTTGTTGCCATGTGCAGATTGGTCTTTCAAGATTCCGCTTTCTATTTATTTGCAATTGATCCCACCAAATACTAGCATAGTCACACAATTCAACAGTTGTTGGACCCCAAACTTTTCGTGAAAAATAGAAATTATAAAATGAAATTAAATGAGAAAATTATGGCATGATTCTTTGTAATGAATGAAAAGTATAAATGAATTTATGAGCTTTTGATAAAATGAAAGACAATTGGATTTTCCTTGTCTTTTGCTTATGTTTGATAAAAAGATTAGTATTGTGTATTGTGTTTGAATGTGGAAGATATGGAAGTGTAATGCAGGTGCTGGAAATTAGGAGATGTGTTTGAAGATTTTGGCTAGTGGAATTTTAGGGGAGGTGCTGTCAAATTTTTCTAAAAGGGCAGAAAATTTGATTGAGTTTTTGACCCTCTTAGAATTTGAATTGGATTGAGAGGACTTCTTGAAGATTGCAGTTCATGATTAGAGCTTTCCATTGGTGCATAATATGTCATTTTTGGGCTTAGGAGTAAGAAGTTATAAGGTTTGAAAAAATACAGTTACTGTTTAAAATGCCCTTTTAATAGGCAGTAACTTTGAAAGAGGTTTTACCTCTTTTAGAGACTGAATTGATTTTTGCATCCTTCATAAAAGTTATAGAGAAATTGCATAGCTGTACATTGATGTATAATATGTTATTTTTGGTTGTAGAAATTGAAAGTTTGACTTTTTGGGGATGAATAGTAGCAGAGTTGACTTTGAGATGAAATCTTTGTGAATTTTTCTGGCTTGATTTAGAAAGAATTTGATAAAATAAGCTTCATGGAACTTGTAGCTTCTGTTGAGAGCTTTCTATCGCCTTAAAGTATGACATTTTTTGATATCATGATTGAAAGTAATGATTTTTCAAAGTTAAGTGTATTTTACTTTGTTTTTGAAAATGCTCTAAGTGTAGGATTGTATATGCTGTGTTTTGAGGCGATTTCTGGACTGATAGGTTTTGAATTGAGTTAAGGAGTCTACATAAAAGTCGTAGAAGATTTTCCTAGCTTTTCAATAATGTATCATATGTTATTTGTAGATGTGAGAATTGGAAGATGTGAAATTTGGAAGTTGGATGTTGATTTAGGATGACAATTTCTGAACAAAAACTTTGATTGAAAAATTGACCTAGTTAGAGGCTGAAATTATTTTTAAGTGCTTCATGAAAGTTTTAGATTATGTTTTGATATTTCCATTGATGTAAAGTATGGAATTTTTGGATTATGGAATAAGAAGCTATGATGTTTACAAGTTGCTGTTACTATTTAGCATGATTATTAGTGGACAGAAACTTTGAAGTGATTTTTGACTCCTTTAGAGGCCAAATTGATTTTTCTGTCCTTCATGAATGTTGTAGTTTGCTTTTTGATCTTTGCATTGATATAAAGTATGACATTTTTGGACCTTGGAGTTGAAACATAGAAATTTAGAAGTTATGTGACTGTTTAGGGTGACATAATTTTGGAAAGAAACTTCGAGTAGATTTTTGACCACTTTAGAGATGGAATTGATTTTTGAGTTCTTCATGGAAGTTGTAGAGCTTCTTTGGAGATTTCCATTGATACCAAATTTGTCAAATTTTGAGTTTGGAATCAAGAGTTATGAATTTTGGAAATTACGGATATATATATATATATATGAAAAATCCTTTTGTTTTTGTTATTTCCTTCCCAATCCGACCCTCACTCAATCTTTTGCCTATATCTTTTCCATCTGACATTCGATTGACTTAATTTTTGAAGCGTTGGATTCCAAAGATCTTTCCCTATTTTTCTATGGGAAATTGTGAATTTTTGAGATTAAATTAAGAATAATTGATTTAATCAAAGTAAGTTGGATAACTTTCTGAACATGGTTCAGTATTTTAGTAAATTCTAGATCTGTGGAGATCCAATTGAACTAATTCTTGTTGCAAAATACACTAGAGACATGGGGCTACAAGTTATCGGAAGGAACTGAATTTTAATTCGGACTCTAGGATTTTCAATTTCTGAATTAAAGTTGGGTTTAATGTTCAGTCTTGGATTAATAAGATCTGAAATTATTTTGGCCATAACTTTTGATCTAGTCATCCAAATGAGGTGATTTTTAATTTGGATGAAATTAGAGAAATAGGGATACAAATTATATGAAGGATTAGAGTTTCAATTCAGCCTCTAAGATTATCAATTTTTGGATGGAAGTAAAGTGCTGGAATATGTTTTAGCATAATGATAGTCCGAAATGTTTGGAGTATAACTTTTGGTGTAGTACACCAAATTAAATGATTTTGGTGGCGTTATGAAATTGAGACAATGAGGAACATTTCTTTAGAAGGAAGTTTTAGCAAGTTCCTTCATTTTGATGGTTACAAAAATGTCCTAAAGTAAGCATGTATTAAAATGAATTTTAGGGGCAATTTTGGAAGATCACTTAAAGAGTTAAGTTAGTAGGATAATAAGTAAGGGCTTTATGGTCATTTGGCTTTCATTAAATGAAAAAATGAAGTGGCTGTCATTTTTATGCCAAGGAGAAGCACGGCTTTGAACAAATGAAAGAAGAAAATGAAAGAAGGGAGGGGTGCTTTTAGTGGAGAAGGGAGAGAGAAGAAAGAAATAACTAGGGTTTCAGATTTCTTGGGTTTCAAACAAGATTTTTCATTGATTCAAGAGGGAAAAGAAGGAAGAAGATGAGAGCTCCAAAAGGAGCCAAGAAAATCCGAAAATGGTGAAGAAATAAGATAAGAGAAATTTTTGAGCTTTGAATTTTTAATGAGTTTTTGGTTTAGATAGCTTAGATATTGCATGGGTTTGTGATTTCTAAGCTCAATTTTGGATATAGCATAGTTTAAATTGCTCAATTTTGGATGGTTATTAATTAGGGTTTATGCCTTGAATTAGGAAAATTAAGAAAGGCTTTGGACAAGTTTCAAGCATGGAAATGAGGTGGGTACTGTGTTTATATTTTGAATTATAAGTTAATTGTTTATGAATGATGAAATTAGTTGATTTTGGAATGATTTACAAATTGTTAAATTCATTGTTTTCGAATGATTGGAAAAATTGCAATAATTGTTTTGGATGTTTTTGATAAAATCGATACAATTGTTACTCTCTTTGTTTTGAACGATTTGCTAATTATGAAAAATTGATGCATTCTTTGAATTTGAGGTTTAAAAATCCTTTGGATTTAAATGCTTGAATAATGGTGGAAATTATAAATGGAATTTGTTTGATTTATGATTGAGAATTTGATATGTAAATTTGTGTGACATTATGTTTGAATATGTTATGACATGAGAGTTAAGTTTTCGAAATATGCCTTCAGGCAATCCGAATTTTCAAGTATGATTTATTTGTTATGTGGGTTTGGTTAGGTCCCAAAAGTTTGAGTCAAGTGCACTTGTCTTCTTTTTAATAGGCTTCGCCCGCCTGCCCGCTAGTGGAATTGGAGCTCTGATTTCGGACTCCCATAAGTTCACGGCTATACTGGACCGCTATGTGGGAAAGTGTAGTACGTTCTGTTTATGGCTGCAAATGACTGCTATGCGGGAATGTGCAGTACATTCTGTTTTGGACCGACCCAAATCATTCTGATGTGTTTATATGCTTTTGTTTTGTTCCTAAGTGTGTTGCATTCATGCTTTGAAATTGTTCATGATTTGAGTAAAATTCGAGAATTTTGAGAAATGAGCAACTGAGGTTTTCAACCGTGAAATTTTTGAAAGTGATTATGAATGATTTTGAAAAGTTTAAAAGTTTGAAAAATAAGCTTTCAATGAATTTTTCTTCTGAGAAATGTTTATAATGGCAAACCTCTTGAAAAATGTTTTTTTTGCTTATTTTTCGACTTATAAACATGTTATCCACGAGCTATCAAGCTCAACCCCTTTCATCCCCATCTCCAGGTATTCGAACAGAAAATCGGATGAAAGAAAGTCAAAGCTTGTGTTTGATTTTGCTTAGCTAGTATTTTATGAAATTTTGGATTTTTGTATTATATATGGCTTGGAAGTGTTAAGTCAAATCAGACTTCACGTATTAAATAATTTTGATGACAAACAAAGAGAAATATACAAATGAAAAGTAGATGGACGCATGAGAAGTAAAAAACAGCTAAAGGAGAAAAATCAGCCGAAGTAAGAATCAGTTGAAGAAAAGCGACGAAAGCGTTACAAAGAGAAAAGCGACGGAAGCTTTACAAGCGGAAGCGATTTTAAGCTTTACAAGAGAAAAGCAGCTGATACAAGGAAAGCAGACAGAAGCTTTACAAGAGAAAAACAGCCGATACAAAAAATCAAACGGAAGCTTTACAAGAGAAAAGCAGCTGATACAAGAAAATCAGACGGAAGCTTTACAAGAGAAAAGCAACTGATACAAGAAAATCAGATGGAAGCTTTACAAGAGAAAAGCAGCCGATACAACAAATCAGACGGAAGAAAGAAACATCATTTTGAGTTAGTTACGGAGTCAAACTGAATAACCGTTTCTTTCAAGATTCAAGAAGCAGATATTCAAGAAACAGTTGAAGAACCCGACTATAAATAAGAGTCGAGATTGAAGAAGAAACAAATATATACAACTTTATGAAACTTCATGAAACTCTGAGTATTCAACTTTTGATTTTCAGATTATCTGAGAGAAAAATTGTGAACGATATTTCGAGTGAACAGTGTTAAGAGCATTTCTATTGTAACAAGCTCTTTACTATTCTTTCAATTAGAAAATGTTACGGATAGCCTGAAGAGGCTAAGAGTAAAATAATACTTGCTGTAAAGAGACCTGGAGAGGCTCAGTCGAAAGAATACTTGTAAACAATTCAGAGATAGTGAAATCTCAGAAGGATATCTGAGGACTGAACGTAGCCCACGGTTTGGGGTGAACCAGGATAAATTGCTGTGTTTTTTCTTTCTACTCTCATATTACTTATATCGTAGTTTTCAAGATTAACAAAGTTGTTCAAACTAGTTACGAATTGATTTACGATAAGTTTTCGAAAGAACAAGTAATTTTTTAAAAGGGGATTAACGAAAAGTTTATCACAATTCAACCCCCCCCTTCTTGTGTATCTTGATCATATTATTGTTCAATATATTAACGTGTGATTCACTTCAATTGGTATCAGAGCCTGGTGTTCAAGAATCACTCTAAAAAAGTGTGAATTAAAGAAAATGGTGGAATCACACACGTATATTGCCGAAGGAGCTTCAGTCACTAGACCTCCAGCATTCAATGGTGAAGACTACCACTATTGCAAGGACCGGATGAGATTGTTTATCGAATCTACTCACATTGACCTTTGGGACATCATCGAGAACGGACCATACACACCTGAAGATGCTGATAAAAATCCAATTTCACGAGAAAGATGGACAGCCGAGCATAAAGCAAGATTTCAACTAAACTACAAGGCGAAATTTTTCTTGAGTTGTGCATTGAGCAGAAGCGAGTATGACAAAGTTCATGGATGCGACACTGCCAAAGAAATGTGGGATACATTATCAATTGCACATGAAGGAACAAATCAAGTCAAGGAGTCCAAGATAAGCATTCTGGTGCATCAGTACGAGTTGTTCAAAATGAAAAAAGAAGAGACCATTGATCAAATGTTTGGAAGATTTCAAACAATTGTTAATGGGCTAAAAGCTCTTGGAAGAACGTACAACAGTCATAACCATGTTCGAAAAATTTTGAGGAGTCTGCCAAAAAGATGGAGACCCAAAGTAATCTTGCATAAGAAGCCAAAGACTTAAGCATCCGAAGCTTGATGAATTGCTTGGATCGTTGAAGATACACGAAGTAGAGCTTGATGCAGAAGATAAGCCCAAGAAAGAGAAGTCCATAGCGCTCAAAGCAGGTCAAATGAATCACAAGATCCAGAAGAAAAAGACAAAGAGGAATACATCAAAGGCATTAAAGATTGAAGAATCAAAGGATGATGATTCCAAGAAGTCGAATCAATCAAGTGATGAAGACGACGAGCTATCTTTCATTTCAAGAAAGATAAGAAGAATGTGGAAAAAGAAGTCCAAAGGAAATTCAACATTCAGAAGGAACAGCGGCAAAGACGATGGAAAAATCGAGAAAGCATCTATTACATGTTATGAATGCAATAAGCCGGGACATTACAAGTCCGAGTGTCCAATGTTGAAAAGACAACCCAAAAAGAGTAGGGATAACAAGAAAAGCATGATGGCAACGTGGGAGGATCTGGATTCATCAGAATCAGATACAAGCTCAGAAGCGTCAGAACATGCTAACATATGTCTGGTAGCTGAAGAAGAAAGTGATGAAGAGGTAACTTCTAGCCATGATAATATACAAGATGCATACTCAGAATTGTTAGAGGATTCTCATGCTATTCTGAAACAGTACAAGCTGTTGAAGAAGAAATATGTAGAAAACCTCAAACATACTCATGAGATAGAGAGTGAGAATATAAATCTGAGAAAGCAAGTTGAGGAACTGAATAACAACAAAGTTATAGATAGATCCGAAGAGATTAAACAGTTGAAACTGAGAATCAATAATCTCTCGATTGATCTAGCTAAATTTACAGATAGTACAAAAAAGATGAATGAAATGCTAGAAAAATGCAGACATCCGAGTGATAAAACTGGATTAGGGTTTGCTAAAAATAAGTCTCAGCATTACGTGAAATCAATTGTTCAAAAAGATAAGAAAAGATATCAATCAGGTTTTCAAAAAGGTCATCAACGTTTTCATTCTACGTCTTATTATCATTCATTACACCATACTAACCCTAAAGGACCCAAGAGAATTTGGGTACCTAAAAATAAGATAATATCTCCTACATAAATCCTTTTTTGGAAGAACCAGCAAGAACCATTGGTATTTAGACAGTGGATGCTCGCATCACATGACGGGAAAAAGGTCTATGTTCCTAGATCTTCAGTACAAGAAAGGAGGTTCGGTAACTTTTGGAGACAACAAGCAGGGCAAAATAATCGGGATTGGTAAGATTGGTTAGAATTCCCATGCATGCATTAACAACGTACTGCTAGTTGATGGTCTAAAGCATAACTTGATAAGTATTAGTCAATTATGTGATTCTGGTTTTGAAGTTACATTCAACCAAAACTTTTGTGAAGTCAGAAACAAAGATGGTTCTATTTTCTTTTCGGCCAAAAGACGAAACAATCTTTACAAAATTGATTTAGACGATTTTCAGTCTCAAAATATTTCATGTTTTTTATCTACTGAAGAAGAAAGACTGATCGGCATAAAAACTAGGTCATGTCGATTTAAACATATTTCAAAACTTTTGAAACATGATTTGGTAAAGGTTTGCCACAAATTTGTTTTAACAAAGATTTCTTTTTGAAAGTTGTCGAAAAGGAAACAAGTTAAAACCTCTTTCTCTTCAAAACATTTCGTAACTTCATCTAGACCACTAGAGTTGTTACATATGGATTTATTTGGTCCAACAAGGACAATAAGTCTTGGTGGAAAGAAGTATGGACTTGTCATTATTGATGATTTTACAAGGTTTTGTTGGATACTTTTTCTGGCATATAAAGATGAGTCTTTCAAGTGCTTTAGAAACCTTTCCATGAGGTTCTGAATGAAAAGGAGTGTCTATAGCCAGATAAGGAGTGATCATGGTGGAGAATTCAAATGAGAAGTTTAGAGTATTCTCGAAGAAAATGGAATTTTCCATAACTTCTACCTTGAGGACTCCAGCAGAATGGAGTTGTTGAAAGAAAGAATAGGACGATTCAAGAGATGGCAAGAACAATGTTGTCGAGATGAATCTTCCTAAATATTTCAAGCGTAGTCATCATCTGACATGCTATATTCAGAATAGAGTGTTGCTGCGACCAATATTGAAGAAAACTCCCTATGAGTTGTGGAATGGAAGGAGACCAAACATTTCTTATTTCCATCCTTTCGGTTGCAAGTGCACTATTCTGAACACAAAGGAAGTTCTGGACAAGTTTGATGCAAAGACACTTTCAGGAATATTTCTAGGTTATTCTCTCACCTCAAAGGCATTTAGAGTCTACAACCTCACCTCAAAGATTGTTGAAGAAACTATTCATGTCAAGTTCGATGATAGCTCTCATCCCAATAAGGAAGAGGAATCAGATAATGATGCTGTTACAGTGCCTTTGACGGAGTACATAGAAGTATCTTCATCAGAAACACTATATGACGAAAAGAAAGACATTTCGAAGAATTTGGAGTTAAAGAAAGATTGGAGATACAAAAGTTCTCATCCTAAAGAGTCAATTATTGGAGAAACCTCAGAAGGTGTTCGAACAAGGTCCAAGTTCAGAAGAGAAGCCAACGTGGCATTTATATCTGAAGTAGAACCTAAGAAGATTGATGAAGCTCTAAAAGATGAAGCATGGATACTAGCTATGCAAGAGGAGTTGAATCAATTCTGTAGAAATAAAGTCTGGTCCTTAGTTCCTAAACCTGAAAAGAAATCCATTATTGGTACTAGATGGGTATTCAAGAATAAACTAGACGAATCAGGAAAAGTAAGTCGCAACAAGGCAAGATTAGTAGCACAAGGCTATAATCAGCAAGAAGGAATAGACTACAATGAGACATATGCTCCAGTAGCAAGACTTGAAGCAATAAGGATACTGCTTGCATATGCGGTTTCTCATGACATAAAGCTTTTTCAGATGGATGTAAAAAGTGCATTTCTGAATTGTTTTATAGATGAAGAAGTCTATGTTAAGCAACCTCCCGGATTTGAGGACATAAAGTATCCAGATCATGTCTATGAGACTTCATAAAGCCTTATATGGACCAAACAGCCCCTAGAGCTTGGTATGATCGTCTGAGTTCATTTCTTATAGAAAATGGATTTACTAGAGGTAAAGTAGACAAAACTCTTTTTAAAAAGAACTTGAGTAATGATTTCATTATTGTGCAAATTTATGTTAATGATATTATTTTTGGTGCAACTTCAAAAAGGTTATGCATGAGTTTTGAAAATCTAATGAAAAATGAATTTGAGATGAGCATGATGGGTGAGTTAAAATTCTTTCTTGGATTGCAAGTAAAGCAAACTAAGGATAAGATTTTTATCCATCAACAAAAATATCTTAAAGAATTGTTGTCTAAGTTTGATATGTGCAATGTTAAACATATGTCTACCCCGATGCATCCTTCAAACTTGTTGTCAAAAGACGAAAGTGGTAAGAAGGTGGATCAAACCCTATTTAGAGGGATGATTGGTTCTTTGCTTTATCTTACAGCAAGTAGACCTGACATTCTATTCAGTGTATGCTTGTGTGCAAGGTTTCAGGCCGATCCTAGAGAATCTCATTATATTGTTGTAAAATGAATTTTGAAATATCTCGCAGGTACTACTGATCTTTGCTTAATGTATGAGAAAGGTAAAAATTTCAGGATGAATGGATATTGCGATGTGGACTATGCCGGTGATAGGATCGAAAGGAAGAGCACGAGTGGTGGCTGTCACTTTCTTGGACCAAACCTGGTGTCATGGTCAAGCAAGAGAAAAAGCTCGATTGCATTATCAACTGCCGAAGCTGAATATATGTCTGCCGCAAGTTGTTGTTCACAAGTATTGTGGATCAAGTATCAATTGGAGGACTACTCAATACAAGAAGAAGAGATTCCAATATACTATGACAACACTAGCGTCATTAGCTTGTCAAAGAATCCAATTCAACATTCAAGGGTGAAGCACATAGAAGTCAGACATCATTTCTTGAGAGATTACGTTCAGAAGAAAGTCATCAGTCTACAATTCGTAGAAACAAAATATCAGTGGGCGGATATCTTCACAAAACCACTAAGTGAAGATCGCTTTAAAGAAATCAGACGCAACCTCAATATGGTGATGTTAACGGACCATTCATCTGGTTTTTCATAAAGACAAAACAGACAGACGGAGGAGTTAACGGACCATTCATCTGGTTTTTCAAAAGACAAGACAGATAGATTGGAGTTAATAGGTTTGATCATCGATTTTTCAAAAGAAAAGACAAAGTGAAACGGTGGAGTTAACGGCGTTAGGCGGTTTCAGATATAAAACTTCTTTCACAAGAAAAAGTTTTAGAGGAAAAGTCGTCGATCATCGAGAAGTACAATCATTCTAGAATTAGCTATAATATCCCTAAAACCGACTTTTGGGATTTCTACCGAATTCGAAATTGCTAGTTCTCTTAAAATCTCTCTGAAATTTCTTCAAGCAAGTTCCTACTCAATCAAAATCAGCAAGATGAATGTCAAGCCTATTTTGCGAGTTGATCCAGATCAGTTGGGAAGATTGGTAAACTTCAAGAACTAAAAAAGAACAGATGGATATAGAATTGGAGATAATGGCGGCGGATGGAGAAACTTCTTTCAAATACGAGATGAAGTCTATCTACAAGAAGTTTATGAGTTCGGAAGAATACTAAATCAGTAGACGATACAATCGTGTCGTATGTAGACACACACTCTGTTATAGTAACGAAGGAGTTACTGGAGAAAGTCACTGAATGTCCGATGGATGGAGTTCAACCCACTAATATGGCAAAATGGATGACTAAGCTTAAGATGAACGAAGATGAAGTTAGTTGTCAACTTTATGGACAAAATAACCCAACTGAAAGGAGAGCCTCTTGGCTGGTACCAAAGGCAAGGGTATTGTTCGCGGTTCTAAGTGATCGTGTTCTACCAAGAATAGGTTCACGACATCGTCACACTACCTGGATGAACAATGTATTCTTCATCTTCGAATCATCACCCAATAGATTTACCATTTTGATTTATCAAGACATGGTAAAATCAATAAAGGATACAAACACTTGTCCTTATGGGATGTTGTTGACAAGAGTGTTCAGAGAATCGCATCGATTGGAAAGGGAATCGAATGAAGATATCATAAAAGCTATATAGATTCAACATCTATTGCTAAATGGGTCCGAGATTTTCAGACGAAAAGGAGCAGATTTGGCAAGAAAAGCAACAATTGAGGGGAGCGCGATCAAGAAATCTTCTATGAAGGAAACAAGATCACATTCTCGTGAATCAAAGTCGAGAAGTGTTCGATTTTTGAATCGATGACTTGAAGCGTAAAGGGGAACCACTACTGAGTGACATTCCAAAGCAAACAAGAAGGTCACCCAGAGCGAAAACTGTGCAGCAGAAAGAAGCCAGTCAATCCAGAGAATCAAGTCAATCAAAGCATTCTGAACTGCAAAGATCAAAAGCTACAAAGTCATTGACATCAATCCTTGAAAAAGATTCAGAAACTCAGTCTCAAGGAAGTGGAGGAAAAAGGAAAGAAGAACCTGAAAAGCAAAAAACGCAACCTAAAAAGTCACCAAGGGGAAAGAAAATGAGTGCGACAAAAGAAGGAAGTCCAACAACAGAAACAAAGTCTAAGAAGGTACGGCAAGAAAAGACTGTTGTTGATACTACGAAAAAGTCTCATTCTTGATACGGTTGATATTCTTGGAGTTATCGTGGAAGTCATTCATCGGTAATCTTAAGGATACTCACAATGTCCTTGATAATCCAATGTTTGAAGAAGTAGTTTCTACTACTTTTCAGTCTTCACTTATTCGCAAGCAAATTGCTACACATGTCATGGGACAAAAGGTTACTCAAAAAGTCTTGAGTGTGATGACTAATGTTCCATCCAAATATTTAACTTTTCAAAGAGAAAGTTGGGAACACAGATTGATTGTCACAGAGGAGAAGAAGACCAAATCTGTCATCATTCGAGACAAACCAAAGAGATTTGTGAAAGCCTTCTTCAAATCAGTTAAATTTGATAACAGCATTCTACATCTGTTGGATAGGGGTTATAAAATTTCTATGATCAATCAAGAGAGTTGGAAGAGAACCATATCCACCGAGCCATTTGGAGAGCGCCTTACTTCTTATCCAATCTCGACAAGATCTGAATCAAGGTGGTACCTGATTTACAACCACCAAATTTTGTTGAACGAAAGTGTGAAGAGAAACTGAAGCTGAAAGTTCAACCAGAACCAGTTTTGGATGACATGACTTCTGATCATATTGCGGAAGCAGTGCAATTGATTGATGAAGCATGTGAAGAGAAAAGAAGTGGAAGTTCTATCTGCATTTATCAAGATCCAGGAACAAGCCAAACTAAGGCTACAGCAGATGATCCACAGGGAGGCACTATCAGAAAGGGTCAGTATCGTTCTTTTCTGATTGGGAACTTAAAATGTTCTTATAGTATTTTACAGAACATTCTGCAAAATCGGCCTCTGTGGGAGATCAACTCAATTGCAGACGCTATGCCTTGGCTTGGAAACACATTGCAACGTATACTTGATTCCTATGATCTTGATATTCCTGATTAAGCTGTATATGTTCCTCCGCCTCTCCTCCAAATTATTGAACCACATGTCTCAAACATGGAAGCTTATACAACAACGATTCTTTGTTGTTGACACACAAGTTGTTGAGACGTAATCCTCATTGCAATGAATCATTGACTTTAAAGAAACAAGTTCGAAACTTGATAAGGATATGAAGAAGATTAAGAAGATGCTGAAAAAGTTGGTGAAGCGATGGGGAAATAATTTTTTTGATTACTAACAAATAGGGGGAGAAGAAAGAATGAGAAGGGAGAATCAGCTGAAAGGAAAAGATAGAAGAAATTTTGAAAGCAGAAGGCATAAGTTATTTTTGATCTATTAATACTTCTGTATATGTGATACTTTTAATAATTTGATACCTTTCATATTTCTCTATTTCATAATATTTGTTATCATCAAAAAGGGGGAAAATGTTAAGTCAAATCGACTTCACGATTAAATAATTTTGATGACAAACAAAGAGAAATATACAAATGAAAAGTAGATGGAAGCATGAGAAGTAAAAAACAAATGAAGGAGAAAATCACCAAGTAAGAATCAGTTGAAGAAAAGCGATTTAAAGCGTTACAAAGAGAAAAGCATTTGAAGCTTTACAAACGGAAAGCGATTTGAAGCTTTACAAGAGAAAAGTAGTTGATACAAGGAAAGCGACTAAGCTTTACAAGAGAAAAGCAATGATACAAAAATCGACGGAAGCTTTACAAGAGAAAAGCAATGATACAAGAAAATCAGACGGAAGCTTTACAAGAGAAAAGCAGCTGATACAAGAAAATCAGACGGAAGCTTTACAAGAGAAAAGCAGCCAATACAACAAATCAGACGGAAGAAAGAAACATCATTTGAGTTAGTTACTGAGTCAAACCAATAATCGCTTTTTCAAGATTCAAGCGATATTCAAGAAACAGTTGAAGAACCCGACTATAAATAAGAGTCGAGATTGAAGAAGAAACAAATATATACAACTTTATGAAACTTCATGAAACTCGAGTATTCAACTTTTGATTTTCGATTATCCGAGAGAAAATTGTGAACGATATTTCGAGTGAACGATGTTAAGAGCATTTCTATTGTAACAAGCTCTTTACTATTCTTTCAATTAGAAAGTGTTACAGATAGCTCAAGAGGCTAAGAGTAAAATAATACTTCACGTAAAGAGACCTGAGAGGCTCAATCGAAAGAATACTTGTAAACAATTCGAGATAGTGAAATCTCGTAAGGATATCCGAGGATCGGACGTAGCCCACAGTTTGGGGTGAACCAGGATAAATTGCTGTGTTTTTTCTTTCTACTCTCATATTACTTATATCGTAGTTTTCAAGATTAACAAAGTTGTTCAAACTAGTTACGAATTGATTTACGATAAGTTTTCGAAAGAACAAGTAATTTTTTAAAAGGGGATTAACGAAAAGTTTATCACAATTCAACCCCCCCTCCTTCTTGTATATCTTGATCATATTATTGTTCAATATATTAACGTGTGATTCACTTCAGGAAGGCCATTAATGTTTTGTAGCCATTATTTCATGTGAGTATGAATTATGATTTTTGTATATTGAATTAAGATATGAATGGGATTTGTGTATGATTTAAGTTATGAATGTGATTTACATATGAATATAAATAGGATTGCTTGTGATATGGATTCCGGACGGGAGGTCCGATGATTCTGATCATTGATTGCGAATTATTAAAGTGTTATAGGTATAGAATTGTGTTTGTTTATGCTGGGATTCCGGACAGGAGGTCCGATGAATTGTGTGTATTGGTTTGGTATATAGAAGTGAGTTTAAAACCATTTTTAGATTTTTGGGATTTTTTAAAATACAGCCATTATGCTGCCCAATTCTTGTTCAAATATAGATTGAATAAAGAGAAAAGGAATGAATAATATGAAAAAGATATATGTTTTGTTCAAAAGATGAGAAATGATGAAATGAATTAGGCGAATCTTATAAATTGAGTTTGATTGAGGAAAATTTTCCAATTGGAAAATTAAGTTGCTTTGTATGAAATGGATTAAAGAATGAAAAAAAAATTATACCGCGTTTCGAATCAGTTTAGTCTAAGGTTTCCAACGCGACGCTTTTCTAAGATATTTGTTTTCGGATGTCGGATTAAGTTTTTGTTCGCTTTTGATTTGTTTGCTTTCGATTAGGAGCAATTCGATTTTGTATTCAATCTATTTTTGATTTCGCTTTCCGATTTGCTTTTGTTTTTGTTTTGATTCGATATGTTTTCGTTTGCATTTGGCGCACTTTCAGGTTTTTGATCCGTTCTTTCCCTTTCGTTTCGCTTTGTTTCGTTTCCGTTTTTCGTTTTTCCAGTTGGGGTCCAGTTCCGAAATCGGGTCCCAACAATAGCAGCAAGTTTTATCTTTTTCTCTTCACTATATGTATGACACTCAAATACATGTTCTATTTTCCTCTCCCATTCTAAATATAATTCAGGATCATTTTTTCCTTGAAAGGAAGGGATTTTCAATTTTATGTTATCGAGTTTATTACGAGAAGATGTTTGTCTGCCTCTCCTAGTGTTGGGGCCTTCATCCTCGGATTGCACATCTTCTTCTTCTCCATGGAACACTCTTCTAGGACCTTTGGAGTTTGAGGTGGATTGGATGTCATCCAACCTAGCATTCAACCTCTGGAATTGATCTTGCACAGCCTTCATAAAGACTTTAAGATCTTGCTCAGGTGATTCATCTTCTTGATACATATTTATGAACTGCAAAATGTTAGTGAACAAAAAAAAACAATATGGACCTCACCACTCAACCTCACGTCTATTCACTCAACAAATGTCAAACTGCTCGTGTTTCACACAAAAATTGGCTTTTTCTATAATGTAAACACTCTTGCCTTTTACCACTCAACTTGCTTTCTATATTATCCTTGTTCGAAACAAGACACAATCAAATAGAAGCAATCAAACCAAGTGGCATCCAAGATTAGAATCCCAAGATAAATTTCTCAAAGAATCCAAAAGGGAAAATAGAGTGTGGGAAAAAATGGTATAAGGAATGAATTAAGGAAGTGATTACCTTGGAAAATCAAACTTGAAGCTAAAGAAAGATGAATGAGGCAAGAAATGAAATAGGAAACTAAAAGCAAAATAGGAAAGTAAATGAAATAAGAAAGTGAAGAAAATAGGAAAGCAAGCAAGTTCCAAGCAATACAAGATAGGAAAGTGAAGCAAATAGGAAAGTAATTGTTGGATGCATTTTCTTATTAAATTTCATGGCATTTTCTCTGTAATTTATGGATTAATTATTGGGTTATATATATATATATTTCTTGATAAATTGCTTCGTTCGCCTGAATTCGCATTTATAATTGTTCATGTTTAATTTGTAGGAAATGCGCTTGATTTTAGTTTGAAAGAACTATAATAGTCCAAGGCGAAAATCAAGGAAAGCAGCTAGCGTTGGATGACTGCGTGAACAGTGGTGTGTGCGTAAGTTTGTGAAGAAATTAAGCAAGCATTAATTGGTCACTTCAGCTACAATAAGAGGCTGGAGGTTTGTCAGCGTGGAGAATAATGCCGACTCCACAATTGAAAATAATGCAACAATTGGAGGCTTGAAGCACACATGAGAAGAGCTTGAGGAGTGAAACAAGGAAAGCAATAACAATTGAGAAAATCATGCTATATAGAGGACAGTTTCAGCACACCATGCCGCCAGAAGAGAAGAAAATGGACACAAAAAGACAGACCAAAACAAATCACACAGACCTAGAGGAACTACGTGCACGCGAAGAAGCTAGAGGAGAGGCGTTAACACTGAAAGAGACATACACTAGAGGAAAATAACATTAAGGGGAGATTGACATTTAGTGGGACATGGAGCATAAACGCAATTGACCAAAAGGAAGCAAGAAGACAGCTAAAGCATGCATGAAGATCGTTGGCAGCTGGTGGTTATGAATAAAGTTGATTTTGTTGTAAAGAAAGGAGCGTGAAGGAGCAAATTAGAAACAAAAAAAGTTAATTAGACCCACAAGAAAGAAAATCACGCAAATCTTGATGGGATACCCACCAAGCACTCACTCTTGATGGATTAACACTCCACTCACTCAAATTTTGGGGGAGCTCTTCAAGGAGGATGTGTGCTTGGTGGTTTAAAAAGACAAAACCAAATGACGCAATTGGAGGCTGTGAGTGTGTGCGTGAACAGTAAAGGTGGGACAAGAATCAATGAATACATCGTCAAATCACGCTACTTGGGACAACTAGCACTCACTCTTCGTTAAAAAAAAACTCACTGACGCTACTTCTTGTTCTTGACTCACAAATCCTTGGCCACAAACAACACAGGGAAAACTCACGCACATTAAGGCTTCACCAAGCACCCTCCATAAGCTCCACCTTTTGACGATATTTTCATTTTTTCCCACTCACGTTGATGAAGCATGCTAATGGAAGCAAGGTGGCTTGAGGAGATGAGATGTCCAGGTGCCAAGTAATAAAAATAATAGCTGGTGGTGGAAACAAAAGACATTAGCAAGGTTGAAGTGAAGACATGTTGAAGGAGAGGAAGCAAAATTGAAGAGAAACATCACTATTTGTTCTTCCTTTCCTTCTACTTATTTCATAATCACAATGCTTGCTTTTATTATTTTCATTACTGCTACTGTTATTATGAGTAACTAATCCTTTCATTCTAGGATTTTAACGGAACCCTTGATGTAATCTCAGTTAATTGGTATTTTCTACGTATAATCTCTTATGCCCGGTTTTACTTAAAGGTTTGATTATTGCAATTTGTTTTGCTTTTCATAATTTGATCACCTATAAAATTGATTTTCTTAATCTTTGTGTAACGTAACAGGGAGTAATAGATTTGGAAGAAGATTGCAATAGCTTAGGATCACATTTATAGTGATTTATGTTTAGGATCGGGAGATACCTGTCCACCTTAAGTAACCACATTAAGATTGATTTGATAAAGCAATCATCGAATTATCACAATTTACCATAGAAATATAGGAAATTGGTTCGATGATTAGGATTACTAATGATCCGGGAGGGCTTAGTAGTTAATTCTAAATCAATCTTAATGTGGTTACTTAGGGTGGACAGGTATCTCCCGATCCTAAACACAAATCACTATAAATGTGATCCTAAGCTATTGCAATCTTCTTCCAAGCAATCATCGAATTATCACAATTTACCATAGAAATATAGGAAATTGATTTGATGATTAGGATTACTAATGATTCGGGAGGGCTTAGTAGTTAATTCTGAATCTTAGGTTATCAAACCCAGTATATGAGTTAAACCGAGAAAATTTTGACACTGAGGTAAAATCAAAGGGGGAAGTTAAATTCCTAGATTTTCATTCCATTGATATTTCTTCTATTTTTATCTTGCTTTAATTCTCATTTTTATTTCATTTTTCAAACCACAATCAATCAACCTTTTCTTTAATTTTTTTATTAGCTTAAATTAGAAGTTATTACGAGTATTACTATTTAACTAATTTGGTCTCCGTGGGATCGATATTTTTACTACTTGACGATAAAAACGTGCACTTGCGTTGACGTTCAACAGTAATATAGCAAGTTCCAAGCAATACAAGATAGGAAAGTATTTGCAATTAGGAAAGTAGAAAACTTGGACTCCACTTCTCTAAAACTTGCATCACACACTCTGATTGTTTTCTTTTTTTCTTTTTTGTCGATTTTTTTTCCTTTTTCTCCTTTTTTTGACGAATTTCTTTTTTTTTCTTTTTTTCACTTCTACTTTTTTTTCTCTTTTTTTGACAATTTTTTTCTTTTTTTTTGGTTTCTACTTTTTTTTTCAAAAGCTGGATGCTCTCAATTTAGACTTGGTGTAACTTGCTCTAGAAAGCTTGGATTTGAGTGATTCCAAAACGAAAATAAAGAAGAGATTTTGAACTTGAAGAAATTCCTATTATTCTGCCAAAACTCAAACAAAAGGGACACGAACTAGTGGATGAAAAATGGCCAGAAAAGAATAACGAAAATAAACAACAAAAGGATAGTTATTTGAAATCTAGCAACCAAAGCGCTCTGATACCAAATGATGGGAGACCCAATAGGAACTTGTCCTATAGAACCTTCAACAAGATGGAACTATGCCCAAGAGTAGATTGAATCAAACAAAAACACGAAATCATAAGAAACAAATTGAAAAGATAGAAACAGAACGTAAAGAGAAAATGGGCAGTTAGAAGAATGTTGGTCGATGAAAAGAACCCTAAGAGAACTTGTCTCTTAGAACTCTAACCTTAGGACGCCACAAAAGAAGACCACTCATTTGATAAGTCAAGTATTCTCAAAGAATACAAAGAAAGCACTCAATATTATTTCTAAATGAAAGATCCCCTTTCAAAGTATATAAAGGGTGCCTATTTATAGGAAAAACTTCCTAACTTAATGTCCTAAAGAAGATACTAAATAAAAGGAAACAAATCAATCCCTAAAAGGAAACAAAATAAACTTATAAAGGTGTTGACTAGATCACCTTATTTCAAGGAAACAAAAAAAGGAAACTAAATAAAACATGATCTCAACATGTTGGACCTAAGGGATCACGTCCTTATCCTTATTTTTAAGTGGCATATGCTTGTCACATGGTACTTTAAGTGAGTTCTCCCAATTGGACTCCATGTGGGCCTTTGGACACTTTATGTTGGGCTTCAAGGAGTAAAACAATTCCTCTTGGACTTTTATAAGATGAAATCTGACTCAACAATATGGGCTCCATCTCTTGAAGGTCTTAGATTAAACAATTCAATGCTTGCTTCATTGCTTTGGCCCTAGCTCTTGTCATTGGGCCTCCAACATCTTGTAATGGATCTTTAGGAATATTAACTTAAATGTTGGGCCTTTGATATGGAAATTTCGTTCATCCCCTTGCCTTGAACATTCAAACTTAAAATCTGATCCAATTTCAGCTCCTAAGCCTCCTTTTGCAAGATTATGTCCATGCAAGTCACGTCCTAGGTTTCCTTGAGGCGAATCACACCATGGATGCTTTTCTTCTTGTCTTTCACATGCCCATGGTTCTCCATCATAAACCATTTCATATCTCATAAGTTTGATATGTAAATGACTGATTTGATTTGAGGATCCTTATCATGGTATATAATTACAATTCTCTTATAATGGTGAGCATTATGATTGGCAATTATCTTGTAACTTCTACTAATAAACCAAGGATTAGTCTTTAAATGGCCTATTATTATAGGCTTTATTGAATTCAATTAGTCAAATATTATTTGTTATTTTATTGTTATTTAGCCTCTTAATATTTAATGTTAACATAGACATTAAATGATTTTGATAGCTCTACTAGAATCTTTGGTCTTAGTGTTGCTCTTTAATCTTCTTTTTTTAACAACTATAAACAATTTTGTAATTACTAAGAGATGGTGCACTTTAGAGGTATCTTGTCTATTTCTTAAAGAGTCATTTAGAGAAGGCTCTACCTACTCTTCCATTTAGGATTGGTTAGCCTATAATTAGAGGACATTTTATTGATAGATTCCTCCTTGTTGTTTATCTTCACGTGATTATCTTTAACTCTAGAATTGGCTTATCCTAGTGTAATTTACTTACATAGAGGGACCTGAATCGTTGTGCAATAAATAATTTTGACCTTAAATACCCTGATGGAGTTGGTGTTCCTTATTAAACAACATCAGTTCTAAATAGTCTGCTTTAATAAAATTTTTCCCTATAGGAATTCATTTCTTTCTTTACAGTTTTAATAAAGGTCTCCATTGATAAGTTAACAATATCATATCTTTCATCATACCCTATTTCTCCATTTCTTGATGAAAAGTAGTTTATCAATAATGTGCCAAGGACCAAGCTCAAAAATCTTGTCTGTACCAACTTCAGAGGAGAACCTAAATATGAACAATCCCTGATCATCTATTAGCACCTCATTGAGGCCATACTTCTTCCAAATTTTCATAGCCTAAGTATTCACGATAGGAAAAATAAGTATGCTAACAATAATGAATTCAACTAAAAAAGTTTGTCATTTATGAGCACTAGATTATAGTACTTTTAGAGGGGGGGTAACAATGGAAGTCCCCCTAAATATAGGAGGGATGAAAATAAGCTTTTTAGTGGGGGACATGTCACTAATAACTTGACGTCAAATGGTGTAGGAAGAAGTGAAAAGGTTGTCATTCCTGGAGGAAGCTGTAAAGGATGTATAAGAACCTCCTGGTGCTTTATTAAGGCCTGACTCAAAGAAGAAGGGGCTTTAAAAGAGAAAGGAGTTGAGCCAAGAGGATGTAAGGGACGAAAAGTTAAATCATGAAGCTTAGATGTAACTAAAACTAAAAAACAAGAAAATGTGTATTGGAGATTTAAAAAATAGCTTTTTTAATGAAAAAGTCAAAGTTAAAGAAAAGACAAAAAAAAAAAAGGGACTAGGTGAACACAAAAACAGAATGACAGGTAAACATAAAAAGGAAACTAGGGATAAGGAGGCAACTTAGGAACTAGAGAGAAATAGTAAAATGAAGGAAACTAATAAGATCAACTAAAGTCATAAGGCGAATAGAGAAGTCAAAAGAAGGATAAAAGCTAGAAAGAAGATAAATTATCTAATTAAATTTATACTTAAAATTAAATTGTTAAAAGTTGATTTAAAATATAAAAATTTACAAAATTCAAATAAAAAGTAACTGATGTAAATATTTCAAATTTGTAATTGAAAATAATAATTATTAATTATTTCAAGACAATGAAAAAAGGAATATAAAATTAAGAAAAGAGGGTGAAATTGTTTGAACGAGGAATACTAAAATACTAACATTTAAACATTAAAGTAATCCTAAAGTTAACTATTTTTCAATCGATAGCTTTCTTTTCAATGTACATAATAAAAATAAATATATTTTACTTATTATTTCTCTTTTGTTATTTATGTCAAAATTAATAGAATCATTTTCTGCGTTTTGCCACATTAGTATACATAATACTCTCTAGTAGAGTTTAAATTTGGACTAAATGATTTATTTAATTACTATTTAAAATTTTGTTGACCATTAAAGAATTAGTGTGGATTTTAAGGTAATGGATCCTTCAAAACAAAAGAAACAATTGATTCTTTTATACGCTTACCATAGAATATGTAAAGATGATTTACAGTGAAAAAAGAGTCTACTCAACGAACAAGAGACAGTGAAGAACAATAAATGACAACTAATGCTTCTCATTCGTTCAAACATTGACCTAATTTATTCAAGTCATTGACAAATTGAAATCTGAAATAAGGAGATAGATAATATAGTTAAAAAATAGATTTTAAAAAAAGTTAAATTGGACATGGGAATTATTGTAATTCATGTTGAAATGATGATGAAATGGAAGGAAGACATCAAATACTCTCTTCTTTGAAACATTATTATACTTGTACTTGATAGTTTCAAAAAACCTGTGCGCTTTGCTTCCATCGTCAGAACATAACAAGCTTGCTCTGACAAATCTTTCGATCTACAAAGCAAATGACACAACCGAACATCATGACCTTTCAATTGCCTGGATCAATCAAACGAAAGTTTCATTATATCACGGGATCTAGACATGCTGACCAACAAACATCTATTCACTGGAAGCAACTGATGAATCCTGCTACGTATCTTCAGTAAAAACAGCATATTCAATATCCTGAATTTGACTATTGAATGAGAAAGAAGACTTCTGGCACCCCAAAGAACAATTGGTCTCAGTTCAGAACCCAATTCACAAATAATTATTAAGGTTAATGGAACATTGTATAACAAATTTTTCTGATCATCAACAAGAGATGAAGGTTAAAGAAGACTATTTGGCCAATCTGAGTCATAAATACCCAGTGACAAAGCAGAAAAGCCCAAAGTTCGGATAGATTAAATTTCATTTCCTGCCAAAAGACAAAGCTAAGTAGGATGTGAGAGTATAGTTTATAGTTAGAAGAATGCCCTGCTACCATAAAAGACTCTCGATCCATCTCTTTTCTGTTTTTCAAGATCTACTTGACTGCTATGGGGTCGAATTATGGTGTCAGGGTCTTTGCTTTCAAGCTTGCCAAGATCCATTGGAAGCTTCATCTTGCCCAAAGATTCAGTAAATTGTTGCATGCTCCTCTTGTACATATCAACTATTTCCTGCTGCATTGCAGATTGTTCAGCTTCAAGGTTGATATTCCCCAGGCCCAGGGGAGCTGAAAAAACTTGACCGAATTTCACGGATATTATGTTTCCTTCCTTATGATTTTCCTCGTCGTTGCTCCAACCGAATTTCGGCTTCTTTTCATCTCTGACTTCATTTCCTTTCTTTGAGGTTGGTGTTTCAGGACAAGCACTAGAGCCATGATTGGCACCTGTAGTGACTGATAAATTAAGAGAATTAGATGATTGACCACACAGACAACCCCTTTTCTCCCTTGAATCTGGGGAAATCCGATCACTTAGACTAGTTGTTGTGGAGCTTAAGAAAACAGAATTCTGGCTGCCATTTGGAGAACCTGAAACACCTTGGTTTTCTTCAGAGGAATTCATGGTCATTTCATAGTCATGAACAACAGGTTGAGGAGAGGCACCAAGATGAAGAAAAGATACGGGCTTAGAACCCAGGCAATCGAAGTACTCAGAGACCATCTGCTGATTCTCGTTGACAACATTAATATCAGGAAACTCGATCCTTAAATACTCGACAGCATTCAAAACAACTTCAGATTTCTTTCTGTCTAGAAAAACCGTTTCTGATGATATAGAATGGTTGTCTGTTCTTGGTGGCCTTACAGGAAAGGTTGTGTTCAGGGAAAGTGTCAATTTAACAGTTCCTGCAGGAGAGTGAAATAGATCAGTAGAGGAGAGGCTATAATCATGAGTGATCTTTCCTTTGCCAACAACTTCTGAAAGTGGAACCAAAGCAAACCCCAAGAGTTGATCCTCCATATAGTTTCTAGCTCTACTAAGCATCCACATCTCACATTTAAGGACTGCATCAAGTTGATTGACTTTCATGATCAATTTGTCATTGAACTCGGGGTTTTTGCCCCCACCGTTGATGATTCTTGTTGAGAGGGTCTCATATGGATTGCAGGTGAGAGAGAATTTGGCATACACATCTTGGTTGTCATAGATACAGATGTTGTGAATATTCCTCGCGTGATGGACAAAAATTTCAACAGCTCCTGAGAACTCGGAATCACCATATGTGTCACTCATCGCGTTCGAGTTTGGACTATACTGGAATCCAGATGATTGATTGAAAGTTTCCATCCAAAGAAAATGAAACTCTGGATATGATGATAGTACAGACAAAACACAAGCGCTAAAGAAAGTGAAACTCTGAATATGACGAGTACAGACAAAACACCGGACTCTGAGATCAAACAAATATACTTGTATCACCCTTGATGAAGATTAAAAACAAGCCAGTATATGGAACTGGACGCAAAATTAGAGAATGAAACGGGATAGTTCTTTGGAAATAAAACAGAAGGGCAAAGTGAACTGAACAGAAGAGCTAAACAAGGTTGTTTGCTTCTCAAAAAAAAGAAAAGGACAAGGTTGTTTGACAAAGAAGATTGGCAATTGATTGCTTGCAGTGCATCAGAAGAATCTCTCTCTTTCTCCTTCTCTCCCTCTTACAGGTTACCTTTTACGCTTGCTTGGTTGATTACATTATTCCATGAATTCAAGAAGCTATAGACAAAGAAAAGAAAGGTGTGCATGTGTGAGACAGAGGGTGGTTAGGGTGGGAAGGGAGGGGGAGAGACTTAGAAGGTAATGGAAGAGCCTGCTGGGTCCAAAAATGGGGGTGGTTGTGGGTGGTAGGCGAGAGTCAATAGAGAAGGCAAAGAAACGAAGAGAAAGTTGTTGATGGGTGATGATGAAAAATGGTTGCTGTAGTTGATGATGATGTTAAGGTTGTTTTCATATGCCCACTTCTTATTTTATACTTCTCATTTTTTTCCTGTTTCTTCTTTGACATAGGAGAAGTTTGTTAGAAGATTGCCATTTGCAATGTCTTTACTTGACATTCCAGCTTCCACTTTCAATGACTTATTTCTGCTTCACTGCGCTAATTGCAAGTCCCTCCAGCTGGTCCCGTTTCCATTGTCATTTCATCCACCTGCCTACTTCTCCCGGAGTACGAAGCTTCAAGACAATATCATTATCACCAGATCACTTCTTTTTTTCCTCCCCGTCTTTTCTCTCTATCTTCAAGACCTCGTTGTGGAAACAATGTTCATATTTTCCCAAACCAACTTGCTCGAGAAAAGCAGCAAGCCTGGACAGAGTGAAAAGGAGAAAATAAGCATATACTTCCCTTGACCCTTGCATCAATTCAGAGTGCTGATTTCTGTGGGGTCAAAGGAAAGGAATATGATGCACGATGAATATTCAACAAAATACAAGTCGTGTTCTCACCATAAACAACCAAATCATATCAGCTGTTTTGAAAGAATCCAATTTGTTTAATCAAGATCTTCATAGTTTGGTAACTGATCCAGGTTTGGTCTTCAGGTTCATATATAGTTGTAGCTCTCTCACAGTAAGCAGGTATCATGCTAGCATCGTAAACACAAGTTAAAGGAACCAAAGCCAACGACAATCGTCTAGTCTTTGGAGGTATTTGACAAGCAGCTTATTAGCTTTATTTTAACTTATTGATTAAAAGTTAACTTTTTGACCTTTTTAAAAGTTATTGATATATTTAATGAATGATTTATTAGTCGGTTTATTTAATATTAATAAGCTGATTTTTAAAAGTTTCATAAAAAGAGTTTTTGGAGTTAGTTGTTTGTTTAATGACAGTATTGTTCTTCGTTTTACTCTATACTTTTGCTCTGTATGTTTTCAAAGTTGATATTTTTATCGTACTATTATGTTGTAAAGTTTGAAGAATATAATAAAAGGATTAATTAAACATTTTAATTAATCTTTATTTAATTTTATAATATTAGTTTACATTTAAAATACTATAATATTAAAATTTTGAACATAAAGAGTTACATCAAATTTATATTTTAGTATATAACTACTATATATCGTATTTGTGTCATACTATAATTATATTTGAAAAATTAAATCGTTAATCAATTCGCAGGCTATTCACAAATTTTTCTACGCGTAAGTGAATAACAAATCACAACTGCAAAATAACGAAAACACCGACATTTGATAACGCAGTCAAGACACTTTTGCTTACGTCTCATGCGCCTCACCCAAATTTAATCACTTTCATCAAGATAATAGCTTTTACCTAAAGTTTTATCGAAATCACCACTCAACCCTTAGTACTATCTCTCAACCTCACTTTCTGTGAAAGAATTCACACCCAATAGTACGACCGTCTCATACTAACCTCATCAGAAGATTTGTCTAACTACTTTCACTCAAAACAATAATAAATAAAATAGCTCAAGTATTTAATTAACTAAAAATTAAATAACAAAAATACTTGAGACAAAGAAAACTTTCCTATAATTTTTTTTTCTCCAAATAACTCAGCTGGAAACTTTCGCCATATTAAATTCTTCCATAGAACAAGTCGCACTGCTGCCCGTACTTTTGCCGAGACTCCCATAAAATTTTCAAGCAATACCCATGAATGCTATCAGCTGAAAAAACACGCAAACTCTGCTCATAAAACACAAGCCGTGACTCCCATGAGATTTTCAAACAACACCCACGTATATTGTCAGCTGAGGAACAGGCAACATTCACTTACTGCACACACACAACACTCACGTATGTTTCTGCCATAGAGCTCATATATTCCTCAAATCATAAACGTGTATAACCAGCTAAAGAACAACACACCCACTGCACGTACTCTATCACCAACACACGTACACCCCTAATCACCAAATATACTGCTGATTTTATATAAGTTATTCACCCAAAAGATAAGAGCATATCACAGACCAAGGAAACCCTACACATACTTGCCACATCAGCTGAGAACAATTCCACTTCTCCACGCAACCTTCCTTGATTTTCCCTTAAAGGAATCCTATTCAAATAAAGATAGTGTAGGATAGGCTATCAACCACTAAAGGTTATCCTAATTGAAAATATATTTCCAATTTCAACAGAATAATCAATTGCCGATTTAGGCACATCTTTAGAAATAATTAAACATTCCCATGTCCACTAAAATGTCAAAATCAAATAAAATATATATAAAATATATTCTAACAATATTTATTTTATTTATTAAATAATAAAATTCATATATATCATATGAAAAGATGATAATATGATGTAGCTCATTGTATCATTCATATTAACAAAGGATTTAATGTTGGATTATTATTATTATTATTATTATTATTATTATAAACTTAATTTTCATAAAATTAAATATCTAAATCTAAATTTTATAAGAATATTCAACTAAATAATAAGAAATATAATATTCATGCTCTTATAATTTTTTAAATCATATGCTTATAAGCAATTTTACATATCAATAGCTAATACTAAATACTTAATTTTACGAAACATCTTTAATAAACAGTTGATATTATTCACTAGTTAAATCAGCTGATAAAATCAGCTATTAGCTAACTGCTAATAGAATCTGCTAACAATTAATACAATTTGTTATTTACAAATAGGGCATTTGTCTCGACTCAATCTCTATCTATGCACTTCTTCTTTTTTCTTTCTTTTTTTCCTTATGTGGTTTGGTTAATGGTTCAACTTTTAGCTACTTATTATTTTTTAACAAGAGATTAGTTGTTAGTCATTACACTTAGGAGTGTCACAATACTTGATGTTGATGTTCCCATAGACAGAAGTGATAAAAGTGGGAAAGCCTTGGGAAGAGGTAATAAAAAGAGGAAACACAAGTAATCTGTGGTCAGTCTCATCTTTATCCGGCGTCAGTGTTGCCCACACATTGTAATGTCAGTAAGTGGCTCTACAGCCCGAAGGGCGTAGCTCAGTTAATTTTGGAGGGGTAGATTTGTAACACGGTGTAAGGTTTAAATCTTACAATTTATGGTGTGGGAGTAACACTCTTAAGTCTCTTGTGGGTTTTGAGAGTAGGCTCCTTATAGATATGTGGGTTGTTCACCTCTCCCTTAGCGAGTTATTGAGTACCTAATTTACATCCTCTCAGTTGCTTCGTCTGTTCAAAATATGGGGGACCCTTTGAGTTGGAGATTCAACCTTTTGCAACAAGTAAGTGACTCTACAACAAAGAAAACATCTTTGAAAAAATACATCTTGATTTTTGTTTCTAGTAACTAAATATTTATAAAAAAACTAAGCTAAATTTAAATTATTCTAAATAAATAAATTTGTAAATCAATGCAATATTTATATCTTTTCTTTAAATAAAGATAGTTATAAAATTAAGATTTAATACATTCAAATAATATACTATTAAAATTTAAAAATCCGGAAACAGTATAAGTTATGTTGAATAACTGTTTTCATTTCATAAAGTTGCAATATAAATTAATTCAAATCTTTTGATTATTCTAAATAAATACGTTAAATTTTATTAATATGTTAATAAAGAACACTATAAATACAAATTAATGTATATATCGATTAAATACACAATGATTTTGAAATTTTAGTTTTATAAAATGAATTAAAACCTTTTATACAAATAATTCATCTACCAATAGAAAAGGCAACAAAGATATATATATTTTGTATTTTTCATATTTTAAAAATTATAGACGACTTTGATCCTAATGTCACTTCTAAATAAGTGTTTTTTTTCTTATTGATGGTATTAATTTATAATTTTTCTCACCAAAATATTCTTATACAATAAGTTCTAAAACACCTTTTATCCGTAGAAGTGGTCTTATAATTTTGACGTGCTTTGTTTTCCCTACAGGCTCTACAAAGGGTTTTTAAAGTTAATGTATAACTGAACATACAGTTTTTATTGGAATAGAATGAAAGAAAAGATAATAATTTATAATAAAATAAAATATAAACAAACGTAGCATTAAAAAATTATTTAAAATGATAAAAGAGTTCATAATATAATATAGTGAAATATTGATTGAAAGAAGGATTCATAATATAATATAATGAAACGATATTTATTATTTTATATTTCATAAACTTTTAAATTAAAATAACTTATTTTTATTATTTAAGATACAATTAGATGTTAAAAACTCTCTTTTATCCTGTCATGTTTCATAATCATATTCACTAATCGCGACCAAATGATGGCCATGAAATTGAATCCTTCTATTTATTAGAGGATGATTAATGAAAGGCTTATCTGAGTGTGGTGTGATCGTTAGGTTCCTTTTTCTCTAAATCTAAAGATTTATTTATCTTTTCGTGTCTTATCATAGGAGACTAGAATGATAGAATCCACCAATAAGAGGATAAGATGATGGAAGGAGATTCGTTGCTTTTTTTTTTAAATCCATTAGGTATTTTAGAAAGGTCCTAATTACGATAAGACATTTTTTTCAAAATGAACCTTTCACAAATTTCTGAATGGTTTATGTAATGAGAAAATTCAAGTGAGCAAATCAGTTGGAGGCACTTTAACGGATAAATTTTAGAAGCTTGGCCTACCATTTTATTAAAAACTTCTCACAATCTTTTATTGTGGAAGGTAAGGGATGACTTTGGTTGTGAGCTTACTTTAAAAGGTAAATATGTGTATATTAAGGTTATTCATTAACTCTTTATCAACAAGGTGTAACCTTTCGAGTAGATGAATTTCATACATACAAAAATAATGACTTGTTTACTTAGGGGCCGTTTGATTCCATTTCTGTTTTTCTGTTGTTATTTTTAGTTTTTGTTTCCTGTTTTTGGTTTCTGTTTTTTTTCATAAAAAAACGAAAACTTGTTTGGTGGAGATTTGTAATATAAAAACTGAAAACAAAAACTTGTTTGGTTAAGCTTTCTAATAAAAAACTGAAAACAAAAACATGTTTGATTTTATTATCATGTTTCTATTTTTTGTAATTATACTATCATGTGTAATAATTATAATATAATACATTATATTTTAAATTAATTAATTATCATTATAGCTAAAATTAAATATATACTAATAAAATATTATTAAAATTACACATTAATTGTATATAATAAAATTACATAAATTAGAAATTATATTAAGTCGTTCTAATCAATAAAAGATGTCCATCATAATTACCAAAAAATTGTTTATCATACTATAATTTTGAAAATATGATAGTATTATCATTTACAAAAGAAACATAAATCAATTAGAAATAATATAATCACTTCACATTTGTCTAGCAATTTCATCTCGCTTCCAAGACATACCTCGAAGTTGTGCTGGAGTGATATTATACTCCACTTGAGAACTTGCATCGTCATTTTCACTTCGACTGATTTGTTCTTCATTTTCAACACAATTTTCAAATAATTCATTGCTTTGTCCATACATTCTAATATAGTTGTGTATAACACAACAAGCAATAACGATATATTTTTGTTTCTTCATATCATAACTCGACATGTTTTTAAGTATAGGGAATCTTGCTTTTAGAATGTCAAAACATCTTTCAATAACATTTCTTAATGAAGAATGCCTGTAGTTAAATAATTCCTGTGGATCTTGAGGTCTTCCTCTACCTCTATAATCTCGCAAATGATATCTTTCACTTCGATATGGTGAAAGAAATTCAGGCATATTAGTGTAGCCCGAGTCAACCAAATAGTACTTACCTAACATAAAAAAACATAATATTAACAAAAAGATATTAAAATGAATCATAATTACTATGTTTATTTAAAATAATATAATACCTTGTGGAGGTATAGGAAATTGATTCGCTGGATTTGTCACTGTCTCCAAAAGAACTCGAGAGTCATTTGCAGTACCTTCCCATCCTGCCATTACATATGTAAAACGCATGTCAAATGAGCAACAACACATGATATTTTGGGTTGGATTAATTCTTTTGCCCATGTATGGTATTTATTCATCGATCGGAACATGTGCATCAATATGTGTACCATCTATTGCTCCTATACAATCCTAAAAATTAAAAATATATTAAAATAAAATTTAATCATAAGGACATAATTGAAATAATAATTAAATATATGAATGTACCTGAAAATATGGAAAGAATTTTGAATTATGTTGAATCTCAGGAGGTGTATTAGTAAAAGATGGTGGAATAATGACTCTTTTTGCAAGATGATTAACTGCATATAAGACTTTTCGAAAGTATTTCTTGTTTTTTCAAAAAAAAAACAAGAAAGGTTTCATGGGCTTAACCTTTCTTGTTTTTCAAGCATGTTAGATACATTTAATATCTGTCATGAGAATGAGGTTAGTTAACCATTAATATTGAGTGATACTTACCTTGAATATTGGTTTATGTGATAATAGGCTTGTAAAACATTATTCTCCTTTGATCAATTTGAATAATTTTTTTTGATTGCCTAATTAAATTTTAATGTTGACAAAAGTTTAAGAAGAACCTATCGTTATTTTTTGTATTAGTTCACTTCAAAATGTTTCTAACATACAATAAGTATCATTAAAATAGTCACTTCGTATGTTATCATTAATTAGATGATGTGCTCTAGGTATATTAGTCCACGTGGCAATGCCGAATAAGGATAAAAGTTAATATAATAGTTGAGATATTAATTTTTAGGTTTTAAAGAATTAACTTATTAATTATTTAAAAATAAAACTCAAAAATTGATTTTCCTTTGATTTGATTTCCTTAAAAATAACCCGACTTTCGTCAAATCCTTAACACCGAAATAATTTCTTTGCTACTTCTTCAATTGGGCATGCCTCTTGTCCCAAGGTGGAATCAACCACCCCAGCTGCCCCCACACCCGGGCCCGATCAGATTGTGAGGGGTTAAATCACGGTTTGATCTCAGTCGACCACCTAGCAGAGTGACCCATGCGCTCCCGTTATTAAGAATCGAACCTTGATCCTTGTCCCAAATTACCCTGCTAGATTTTCAACCGAGCTACCCATGCGGGCCAAATGGGCATGTCTCTTAATCTCATGTGATGGTGTCACTTATCTTCCTCTTTACGCTTACATTACTATTCCACTAGTTCCAGTGAAGGAGGTAAATCCGTCAACAAGCAAAATCAGCCCAGCAGAAAAATGCATATGGATCATTTGCTTAGATAACCATGAATTTTTGTTCTTGGGCTTTATGCACCATGTTAGTGTTGTGAAATATCTAAAATCGTTGCGGTAACCCACCTTCTAATGCAAATGAGCCCAGAAAATTGTATCACGGCGATTTCGTGTAGATAAAAATTATCATGTGTAGATTTTGGAATTGATAAAACTGCACTAGTAAAATAAAGAGCAAGAATCTGCATGCAAAGCCCACGAGTGGTAAGGAAATTTGGAGTTCTTATCTAAGTTAGAGCTGTTTGCGAAAATAATGAAATTAAAATTGGAACAACTTATTTTAACGCAAGGCATCGTGAAAAATTACTATCTTAAGTCGAAAATTCTCTCCCTATGGTGCAACAAAATAACGGGATCCAACCTTAAGGTTAATATTTCCCCTACCAACTTCAGTGCACTTTAAAGGGAGAATAGGAACTGCTTTCTAAAATGAGGAAAATTGATGAACGAAAAAAAACGAGATGTGTTTTATATGCTTTTATATTTTAGACGTGCATATGTGTATCTTTCAGTAAACGAAATAGGGAAAATATATGGGACAAACATGATGAACGCTAATAGGTGAGGATAAAGAGTAATAACTGAAAGCATTATAAAAATGCAGTAATTGAAAGCATTAGAAGGAGTAACGTTTAGTATACTAATAATAATAATAATAAATTTATGAACGTTATGGCTATACAAGGGGGATTTGTAAGAAGTTAATGAAAGGAACGTTATAGGGTAATAAAACTGAGTGGGTCCCAAAAAAGTTTAGGCCATAGGCACAAAGACGTCTCGCCCCTGCTGCAATCAAGCCAAGTCAAGCGGCGCGTGCACTCGCGTGTGTTAAATCCATACCCTCCTCAAGAGACTTGATTTAAGGTTTCACAAAGTGTTCTAGTATATAAACGAGGTGAAACTATTTTATTCTTTCAATGTGGGACACAAACTAAAGAAAGAAAGAGATGTTCCAAGTATTAAAATAACACCAACCATCCCCCACTTGGGCCAAAAATTGAGAAACAAACTGTTACGATTTATTAGAGACAGGTGAACAACCAGGTGAACTAAATCTTGACCCTAGTGTTCAAGAAATTTCGGAGACAAAACCTGCTAAAGAAATAAACAGCTTCAAAATGTACTGATCTCATGGTCACTCTAGAGAGATAGCCCAAAAGCTCTCATTGAAGGGTAGCTAGCTCCCTGTAATCACATAGGTGAGTCCATCAAGTGTGTAATGCTCACACCACCCAAACTTGGGCTATGAAACTCATTAAAGATTAAACCATCCAATCTCATCAAACGTAGTAAAATCATGTTAAGGGATGCAATTTAACAACTAAATGTATATTAGTATTATTCCATAAACAAAATACAAGTAAGTAGTCACTACATAACTTCGTTTGACCCATTGAACTTGGCTTCCCAAGACGGGTATCCATCATACGGTTACTACACAACTGGGCTCAACTACATCCTTTAGCATGCTCTAAAACTAGTTTCCTACTTAAAGCTTTAATAAACGGATCCACTAAGTTTCTCTCAACTTGACATAGTCTTGAGAGATTACACCATGTCTAATTAAATTACAAACAATTTTATGTCTCAATCTAATATGTCTACTTTTTCCATTTTATGACTTGTTCTCGGCATTATGAATGACAGCCTATGAATCACAATAAAGGAACAAAAAAGGAATTGGTTTTTCCTAAAGTGGGATATATGCTAAGAGATTCTTTAGCCAATCAACTTCTTGTCCTACTAGCTCTAAAGCCATAAACTCAACCTCCGTTGTTGATCTCGCAATAAATGTTTACTTGGATGATTTCCAAGACACAGTAGCTCTTACCAAGTTAAAAATATAACCACTAGTAGAGTGTATATCATCACGCCCCGTAACCTAGTTAATATTAGAATACCCCTCTAATATAGGAGGATGACCAACAAAAGATAATCCATAATATGTTGGATCGGAAAAAGAAAGCATGCTTAGTATGGAGAAATGATAGATTTCAAAACTTTTTAAGAAATCATCTTGCAGCGGAAGCAATATATCCAAATCAACATGCTAATCTATACATGATATGGTATAAGGATAATAAAACTAAGAACAAGATAAAAGGAATTACCGACTCCTTCGCTACAGCTTTAAATCCTCACTGCGCTATCCTCTCCTTCTTATATCCAAATCCTTTACCTTTGAGTCTTTTGCTTTAGCAATCTATCTTCTTCCTTATTGTAGTATCCTCAACCAATTAGATTTACCACTTGTTCTTCAATGACAACTAGGTTAACAAAATCCTTTGGTGGGAAAGGAGAAGAAATATTTGGAGGAGATTTTCTTAGAAGAAGAAGAACCAAAATTGAAACTCTTTCAATTCTTTCACTTAGGAATTTGAGTTCTACCTTGCATGAAAGGAGAGAATGTCTAAAAACCATGCAAGAACCCTTTCTTACATCTCAATTTCGAAATATGCATGAATGGAAAGAGTGAGAAGCATCCAATGCATCACTTACATTAATCACTCATCAAATAGCCAATAAATGAGACTTACTTCATTTATCTTTAAATGGCTATTTGAAAAGACCATAACCTATAATTGAATACCCATTTCGGTTTTGGCAAGAAGAAAGAAGGAAGATGGTCCATCTAATGCACATCTTTCATCTTTAATCTAATGAATGCAAATAGGTTACATGCCAACATTAAAAGCCAACCATTAAACCATTTAATGGTAAGTTCATAACTCCATTTAATAATGATGAACCATAATAAAGACCATCTTTATTTAGTATTTTAATGTCAAATGTGTGGTTACACATCTAACCTAACACAATTTCAAATTGCTTCTTCTCCATTTAAAAAAATTGTTTTAATATAATTAATCTAATCAATTACATTAAACCAAAACAAGCCCATTTCTAAATGAACATATGGGCTTCCAATTAACCATTAATTAGTATAAGCCCATCATTCAATTATGGACTTCTAAAGCCTCCAAACTACTTCTTACTTAGCTTGATAACCTTCCTTAAAGCCAAGTGGGGAATCTTATTGGACTTTGATAATTCAAGCTCCAATAAGCCCATAAATAATTCAATCTCATTGGAATTAATTCTAGCTTATTAACTAAATGTCATTCTACTAAAGACAATTAGTTGAACTCTTGAATTATTAAATATTATGAGAATATGTCCAATTGCAAACCCTATTTAGAACCTTATTATAGCCATCCGCACAACAAAGGGTAAAATTACCGCTTTGCCCTTATGTTGGTTTTTCCTTCTAGATCTCTCATTTTACTTTATATGGTGATTAACACATAAGATCTCATCTTAGTGTTAAGACTTAATGGGTAGCTAGTCCATCAAACTATCGCGCCAGCTTAATCACCAAATCTCCTTAAAACATCTGAAGAGATGATAACACTATAAACTCTTTATTTGAGTGAATGTTCTCTGATACATGTTTCAATTAATAATTCCAACATGCAGACACTGGATTAATACCCTGTAAAAATCCATTCCGATCATATCAAGAATTATAATGAAACACATATGAGTTCACCACTCATCAAGATTGTGGTTCATAATAAGCGAATGCTTAAGTTGTATGTTTTAAGATTAAAGTAACTACCACTTTATTCTTGAAAACATACTTGATTCCAGATTCATTTAATAGTGCCATTATCGATAGTCTACTACTATCATGATATGAAACTCATCATTCCCTTTAAGTAAACTCCTTTACTTATATGGAGATAAATCGCAACACTACAGTCTAAACCATAATCAAACGACCAACTTGATTATTCAACTGTGAATCAATTAATTGATTCTAATAATATACATGTTTCCCATATATCTCTATGTATATGTATATTACTTACAAATGAATCTTGGTACCTTATGACCAGATATATAATGCTCATACAGATAAAACCAAACTCTTTTGTTTTATTAACAATAAATATTTTCATTACAAAATCAGAATCAAGAAGATAAAGTTACATGTAAATACACTTGCTTTCCAGGCACTATATTTACATAACTCCAACAATCTCCCACTTGCCCTAAAGCAAGTTTGACATATCCTTCATTCCCATCCCTTCTAGGTGACCCTCAAAGCTCTTTTGAGTCAATGTCTTTGTGAACGGATCAGCAAGGTTTTGCTCAGAGGAATCTTTACCACATCCATTTCTCCACGTTGTATTATCTCCCTTATGAGATGATACTTTCGCCAATGTGTTTGGCATCTTTGTGGTTCCGAGGTTCTTTAGAATTAGCCACCGTCCTACTATTATCACAATAAAGTGTAATGGCTTTTTCGCCTCGAACTACCTCCAAATCATTTAGAACTTCCGAGCCGATCGCTTCCTTTCACGCTTCACAAGCAGAACATACTCACCTCCATAGTCGAATCAGCAATACAAGATTGCTTGACACTCTTCCAAACTATGGCTCCACCTCCTAAAGTAATATAGAACCGTAAGTTGATTTCCTTGAATCAACATCTGATTGGAAATTAGAATCAGATATCCCGTCGGAATAAGATTACTTCCAGAGTAAACAAGCATTAAGTTCTTCGTCCCCACGAAGATACTTAAGTATACACTTAACCGCAGTCCAATGTTCTATTCCTAGATTGGACTGAAATCGCTACCATCCCATCGCGTAATGTATATCCGGTCTAGTGCACATCATTGCATACATCAAACTACCAACTGTCGAAGCATATAGAATGTTACGCATGCGTTCAACCTCCTCTTGGGTTTTAGGTGCTTGTTCCTTTGAAAGTTTGATTTTATGTCTAGTAGGAGTGAAACCCCTCTTGGAATCTTGCATGGCGAACTTATTGAGCATATTCTCAATGTAGGTTAGTTGAGACAAAACTATCTTCTTGTTCTTACGATCCCTTATAAGTTTGATCCCTAGAACATAGGTAACCTCTCCCAAATCCGTCATTAAAAACTGTTCAGTCAATCATCCCTTAACCGCAGATAATATTCCCACATCATTCCCAATGAGCAGAATGTCATCAACATAAAGGATTAGGAAAGTAACCTTACCTTCTTGTATTCTTTTGTAAACACAAGGCTCATCTAGGTTTTGTATGAACTTATAGGTTTTGATAGCCTTATCAAACCTAATGTTCCAAGACCTAGATGCTTGCTTAAGTCCATAAATGGACCTTTGCAACTTGCAAAGCTTATGCTCATTACCTAGCTCAATGAATCCTTCTGGTTGGGCCATATAAATGGTCTCCTCAAGATCTCCATTCAGAAATGCAGTCTTGACATCCATTTGCTATATTTCATAATCGAAATAGGTCGCTATGGCCAAAAGAATCTCGATGGACTTAAGCATGGCAACCGGAGAAAAGTCTCCTCGTAGTCTATACCCTCCTTTTGAGTATAGCCTTTAGCTACCAATCTAGCTTTAAAGGTCTCTACCTTTCCATCCGATCCCTTTTCCTTTGTAGATCCATTTACACCCTATGGTTTTTAGACCGGTGGTAGATCTACAAGGACCTGCATTTCATTAGTATACATAGAATCTATTTCCGATTCCATTGCCTTGAGCCATTTTCCTGCATCAACATCATTAATAGCCTGTGTATACGTAACGAGATCTGTTTCTTCTTGGTCTGAGATGGCAATTAAGCCTTCTCCTAAACCCAGATACCTATCTAACTATCTCACAACCCTCCCACTACGTCTAGGCACATCTTGATGTTCAGGTTGCACTTCTGATTCAACTCTTGAATCCATTTCGACATCTTGTTCTGTCATATCCAAAACAACTCTTGGTTTGGATGAAATTGCTAACTCCTTTAGTACTACTTCACTTATTCCTTTGTGATTTCTCACAAACTCTTCCTCTAAGAAGTTTGCATTTGTCGACACAAATACCTTCCTATCATGAGGACTGTAAAATAGTACCCTCGAGTTCCGTAGATATCCTACAAACAAACATACTTCGACCTTGGTTCCATCTTTGTGGATTCAGCTTTAGAACATGGGTCGGACAGCCCTGAAGTCCTCAAGTGCCTCAATGAAGGCACTCGCCATCCACAACTCCCTATATGTTTTAGGCACCGATTTGGATGGAGCAAAGTTAAGAAGATATGTTGCCGTTTGTATGGCATATCCCTAAACGATTCTCGAAGGCTAGTATAGGACATCATTGATCTTACCATTTCCAATAGAGTTCTATTTCTCCTCTCGCTACACCATTCTGCTGAGGTGTACGAGGAGTCGACAAATTGGAAACAATTCCATTGTCAATTAAATATCATGAACTCTCCAGATAAATACTCACCACCTCGATCCGATCGAAGTCGCTTTTAATGGCTTGCCAAGTTGCTTCTCACTTCACTTTGAATTCTTTGAACTTTTCAAAAGATTCACTCTTTTATGCATCAAATACAAATAGCCATGTCTTGAGTAATCATCTATAAAAGTTATGAAATATTCATAACCTCCTCTAGCTTGTACATTCATGGGCCCACACACATCAAGATGTACCATGTCCAATGTGGATTCAAATCGCTTCCTTTAGAAGGAAATGAGGCTTTTGTCATTTTCCTTCAATACAAGATTCACAGTGGGTAATGGATCACTATCCAAGCCCATAAGGATCCCATCCTTTACTAGCTCACAAGTCTTTTTCGATTGATATGACCCATCCTTAGATGCCACATATACTTTGAATTAATGCTAGAGATATTGGATTGTCTTGGTTTTATCAATTCGTGGTGTTTAGTGAGCCTTTCATAGGTTCTATAAAAGCAATCCCTGTTTAATTATCGCTTCACAAATAAAATCCTTATTCTCATATATTGAAACAACCTTTTCAAAATATAAGGAATAGCCAGATTTTATTAGACAAAAACAGAAATCATGTTCCTTACAATCATTGGCATGTAATAAACATCTTCCAAATATAACCTATGACCACTAGAAAGTCCAAGATAACTACTCCCATCGATTCTGCACAAACAGAGGAACCATCTGCTATCTTAACTTGAAACCGGCCTTTAGAAGTCTTTTCCTTTGCTGGAACCCCTGCAAAGAATTACAAACATGGTTAGTGGCTCTTGAATCTAATATCCAAGAAATAGATAAATCTACCACATTTCTAGTTCCTAACAAACTTAGGAAGCCCATACGTTGTTTGCTTTTGAGGGACTCTAGTAAACCGGATGCTTTTTTTCCAAAGGGCCCATCTCATCACAAAGGAAACACTTTCCTTTGATGTTCTCTTTGGCCTTCTTTTTCATGGGTTTGGCCTTGACCCCTATTTGGGCCTTCTTTTCATTGAACCCTTCTTCTTTCCTTGCCCTTACCCTTGGCTTAGAAGAAGAAGCTACATTAGCTTCGCTCATGAGCCTTAATATTCAATATTTCCTCCGTGCTCTGAGGGTATTCATCAACTCACTCAGGTGTAATCCTTGTTGTTGAGCTCATAGTCCAACTTAAACTGCTAAAAGAAGAGTTTAAGCTATTGATGATCATAATCATCTGCGTGTCCGCATCCATATCCGCCTAAGCATCTCAAATTTCAAAGACCGCAAAGATTACCTTCATCATGTAATCCCGCACCTGCTCACCAGTTTCGCTTGAGATTATGAAAGGTTTGGATAGCTTTCACTCTTGCAGACCTAGTCCTCACACCAAACATCTCATGTAGGTGATGGACCATTGCACTAGCAGCTTTCATACAAGCAATTTGCTTTTGCAACATGTCACGATGAAGCGAAATATAACACTTAGTAGTCTTGTCAAGATTCCGCCAACGCCGTGTTGTTGGACTTGCTCAGAGTTGCATCTCCACTTAGAGGTGTAGGCTCATTTTCAGTTAACACCCATGAAATACGCTCATATTGAAGAACAATGTCAAGGTTACGCTCCATTCATTAAACTTGTCTCCATTTTCCAATTTGTTATTAGTCAAGAGCGGTGAGTGGATTCATTTTGTGGTTGATTATGTCCGAAAATATAAATTATTAAAACATGAGCATACTAGTCAACAATTTATGGAACTTTGTATAAAATTATGATGCATGTATGCATGATGATAGATTTAACAAAACTTAAAAATTAAAACATTATGCGACGGTTATTTTTCTTATCTATAATGACTAAGTGACGGTGGGCCATCTTATCTATTAAAAGAAAAACTGGACCCTCCCACTCAAAAACTACCAAGCATCTCATGCTTAATTTTTAAGAAGCGCCTTAATTTGGTCCATACTTTTACCAACAGAGTTACGGTGGGCAGTTTATTGATAACAAATGTTGAGTGTATAACCATTTGATTCATTCACTAAAGATACCTACAAATCATGCCTCGGTGGGAGGTCACATTTGCTATCATTAAGTGGACTTATCCTTAAGGAGACCCAAACCATGCAAGATCTAGGATCCATGCCCTCCGATGGGGAGTAACACTTCACCACATGCAAACGGGCCATCATTTGGAGACCGTGGACTCTCACAGAGCATCCTCTCCCACTCAATCTTTTGGGCTTTAAGTTTTAAATACCATCTTGTCTAGATGCAATTTATTATCCATCCTATATTGTTTCATTATATATCTCATACATAATGAATGCATGGCAAGGCCTAGGGTTGGCAATTTTCTAAATGACATGCAATCACATAATATCACATATTACAAGCATTCATTTCTCCATTCATCACATGAACTAATAAAGCCACTTTTGATTGTCCATCCTAGAAACATAAAATAATTACAAGCCTTTTAGGCCCAAAATATGCTTCTTCATCTTGGATCTTCCGCTCAACTCTTCGCTAACATGATCCGCCCATTCGGTAAACAAAATGTAATGGCATTTATGAAATTAGAATTTTGTCATTTTGAAAATAAAATTCCAGCACTAGATTTTAGAAAACCAAATCTTTGTTTTGACAAAAATTCCAGCACTTGTTTTATTAAAACCGAAACTCATTTCATGAAAATTAAACACAGCACTTAGTATTTTAGGAAACCAAATTGGATTCTTTAAAACAAAAACCAGCACTTGTTTTCCAATCATAACTGAAATATGATTCATTGAAACAAAATTCTAGCAACTTAGTTTTCACAAAACTTACGCCAAAACACAAAAGGATACACCAAAATTTTACCTTTCCATTTCTTCAATCCATGGCTGCTCCTTCTTCATCATTACATCAATTTTGAACATTACAAAATCAAATAAAATAGAAAAAGAAACCAAGGAGGAAACATGGTGATGATAGACCACCCTCCTTGTTACAACCAAATGAAGAAATCTTACAAGATAAAATTTAACTTCTATGGACAACCAAAAGAGCAACATACACCATATATATTTCTATCACATAAAAATATGCAGTATACATAAAAAGATTGCCAACCCATGCATTCACCATATAGGAACCGAAATCATGCATGAAAACCCGGCTCTGATACCAATTGTTGGATCGGAAAAAGAAAGCATGCTTAGTATGGAGAAACGATAGATTTCAAAACTTTTTAAGAAATCATCTTGCAGCGGAAGCAATATATCCAAATCAACATGCTAATCCATACATGATATGGTATAAGGATAATAAAACCAAGAACAAGATAAAAGGAATTACCGACTCTTCGCCACAGACTTTAAATCCTCGCCGCGCTATCCTCTCCTTCTTATATCCAAATCCTTTGCCTTTGAGTCTTTTCCTTTAGCAATCTATCTTCTTCCTTGT